>OY744552.1:5858269-5903269 GCA_963556195.1 Sepiola atlantica
TAAATACACTCGATTAACCCGACAATCAGATAAATCCCATCCATTCACTGTGGAAGTCTTCAGATGCCAAAGAGCCTTCTACTCCAATTGCTTCTTTCGTCGAGCTGCCAGCCTTTGGAACTCCTTCCCTGCTTCCTGTTTCCCTGACTGTACTGACATGCAGAAATTTAAACCTAATGTGAACAAGCATCTCGCTGCACAGCTCCCAATTTAGGATGACCCCCAAAACTTTCACCCTAATTTTTAGTAGACCTTATGTCTACAGTGGCAACTTGCCTTGTTTGGGGTGAATTATGTTTTTTTTTTTAAAAAGGGGGCGTTTCTTATATTGTATAAAGTATCGCCATGATTAGAATGGATTCAGACCAAGGTTATACCTATAAAAGGCCTGGCAGCTATGCCACTAGTGTTCACTGCTGGTGTTCAAAATTAAGCCAGCCGGATTCTCCAAACATCCTGTATAATAACACGTTAATTATTTCTGGAAAAATGTTTCATTTTGATTTGAATTTTTTTTTGTAAAATTAAAATGACAGCTGGTTCAGGATCGATAAAAGCACCGAATTTTTTTTTGTAAAATTAAAATGACAGCTCAAAGTAAACAAAACTGAAAAAAAGAAAACCTTTAACTGCCAGAGCTATACAATTCTCGAGGCAGCTCGTGTGTGCATGTGTGAGAATTATATCACATTACCAGTCTAATAGGGTATCTTTTACAATAATCCGCAGAGTGCAAAACGCTCAAAAAAACAAATATACAACAAATAAAAGTAACTGTAGCCGATAAAAGTTATTTTCCAACTTATCTGTGACATTTGTTTGTATTTTTAAACCGTTCCAACTGCTATTTATTAGAAATCAATATTTTTGTCACACGAACATTGGACAAAAAAAAAATGGCGATTGGGGGGGGGGGTATGGTAAGGAGGTAAGGCCGAGACGCCATTTTTTTTTTAGTAAAAATTTGTGGCAAAAAAAAAAAACAAGAACTTTTTTTTTACATCTAATAAAACCCCATTTATACTACGTAAAAAATACAAACAAATTTCATAGGTAAGTCTACAAAGCCACCATGCGCCCATGCATGGAATATTGTTGTCACATCTGGGCTGGTGCATCATCTACTAGTCTCTGCCTCCTTGACAAGGTCCAAAAAAGAATCGCCAACCTAATAGGTCCCTCACTGTCAGCCAAGCTCCAGCCTCTGTCCCATCGCCGCAATGTAGCATCCTTGTGCTTGTTTTACAAATACTTCAATGGATTATGCTCCGATGAATTGGCTACTCTGGTGCCCCCTCGACGTAAATTCACTAGACTAACTCGACAATCAACTAAATCTCATTCATTCACTGTGGAGGTCCCCAGATGTCGGAGAGCCTTCTACTCAAATAGCTTCTTTCCTCGTAGTGCTGGCCTCTGGAACTCCCTCCCTGCCCCCTGTTTCCCCAACAGTACAGACATGCAGAAGTTTAAAACTAATGTAAACAGACACCTCGCTGCGCTGATCCCAATCTAGGTTGACCACCCCCTACCTTTTCCCCTTTTCTTTTTCTCAGTAGCCCCTTACGCCTACAGTGGCGGCCTGCCTTGTTTGGGGTGAACTATGTTAAAAAAAAAAAAAATTAAAAAAAGTAGGAAAATATCTATTCTCGACGTAGGTCAGCTTCACTTATTGTATATATATATATATATATTTTTTTTTACCCCGTTCTTGTTCGTTTTTTGGACCCCGTTAGCGACTCTGCGGATTATTGTAAAAGATACCCGTCTAATATTTTCTCGAGATATCTGCCCCTCCCCCCCCCCCAATCGAAATACGGGATATCTCGGGAATTTTCAGGGAGAAGTTGAATACCAAACTAATGTGTGTGTGTGTGTGTGTGTGTGTGTGTGTGTGTGTGTGTGTGTGTGTGTGTGTGTGTGTGTGTGTTTATTGGAACTATATATTTTATCGAGTTTCTTTGGCGTTTATAAATAAATAAACTGTTGAGGCCAAGGAAAGAGAATGTGAACGATTCCTGTTGCCTTACAGGAAGTTGTGACTAACGGAGGCGATTGCGTGGAGCGGCGGAGGGTGGTGGTGGAGGTGGAGGTGGGGGTTGTAGATTGGATATCTAGAAAAATGGGACAAAACTTAAACAGAAGAAGAAAAAAAACCTTCGAAAAGAAAAAGCAATTTAAACAAAAATCAAATCACCTTTCTTTTCTCAATGGAGAAAAAAAGAAAAAGCAACAATAAAAAAAAACGTATGACTAAGATGATTTGCATATGAAGAGTGAAATTTCTTTTTCTTAAGGCTGGGAAAATTTGTGGTTGAACACGGAATGAGAATAAGAATGAGAATGAGAATAATATTGAGAAGGGGAGGAGGAGGAGGAAAATGAAGAAAAAGAAAAGGAAGAAGAAGAAAAAGATGAAAAAGAAGATGAAAAAGAAGAAGAAGAAAAAGAAGATGAAAAAGAAAAGGAAGAAGAAGAAGACTATTAAAGAAGAAGAAGAATATTAAAGGAGAATATGAAAGTAGAAATTTGTGGTTGAACACGGAATGAGAATAAGAATGAGAATGAAAATAATATTGAGGAGGAGGAGGAAAATGAAGAAGAAAAAGAAAAGGAAGAAGAAGAAGAAGAAGAAGAAGAAGAAGAAGAAGAAGAAAAAAAGATGAAAAAGAAGAAGACTATTAAAGAAGAAGAAGAATATTAAAGGAGAATATGAAAGTAGAGAAAACAAGAAGGAGGAGGAAAAAGAAGAAAATGAAAAAAGAAAAAGAAAAGAAGAATAAGAATGAAAAGAAAGAGAAGGAGGAGGAAAATGAAGAAGAAAAAGAGAAGGAAGGAAGGAAGAAGAAGAATTAGAAGGAACAAAGGAAGAAGACTATGAAAGTAGAAGAAGAAGAAGAAGAAGAAGAAGAAGAATATTAAAGGAGAAAATGAAAGTAGAGAAAAAGTATTGTTGAATATAAGAGATAACTCATGTCTAGATATCCTTTGGTAGATCCTTTCAATAGTCCGAATCAGGATCCAAACTATGGCAAATTCATCAGCCAATTCCTCCTCGAAAATAAGATCCTGATTCGGACTATTAAAAGGATCTACCAAAGGATATCTAGACATGAGTTGTCTCTTATATTCAACAATATATATATATATATATATATATATATATATATATATATATTGTGTGTATAAAAATTAAAAAAATAATAAATGTTCCATAGGTTTCACATGTTTCACGAACGTTTTGGATTCTTTGTTGAATCACCCTCTGATTTAAGACAAATTCTAGTTAATAACACTAAAATTATACATTCCGAAACCAATTTAAAATAATTAAAAATTCTCGAAGCTATCTACATAAAAACACAACAACCTAAAATTGACAACATCACATATGAAACCAGTGGTAACATTTTAAAATTCTTAACGTAATGCGATTTTGTTCTGTGATGCTATCCAGCGTTGCTGAATTTAAATTGTCAACGACTTCCTGAAACAATGCGGAAAACGTTCTATGCGCGTTTCTCCGCTGTCTTTTTAAAATTCTCTTCTTTCTCCAGCTTTTTTGTTTATTTGCTTTTGACACCTGAGGATGATTCGAAAACGTTCGTGAAACCTATGGAACATTTATTAATTATTTTGATTTAATAAAAAAAAAGACCACCAGAAAAATTGAAAAAATAAAAAAGGTTTAATTAAGCAGACGAATTCTGTTATTTTTAACAATGTTTGCATAAATGAGAAAATGCTGCCTAAATAAATACACAATATATATATATATATATATATATATATATATATATGCAGGCCGCATTGAAGACGACAATACAATATATACATTTATCAGTTTTTTTAAATGTTCAATAATAAACATGTCGATGGATACATGAATTAAAAATATCAAATACAAGTAGATTCACATGTTTAATGAAATGCCTTAGTTAATCAAATGTTTTCAAGTAGATACATTTTATTTAACAGGAACTCCCATTGATTATATATATATATATATATATATATATATATATATATATATATATATATATATATAAAGTGGTGTACTAAAAGCGAACTTTTAGGAAAAGTAAAACCTATTGTGAAGAGTATACAGCTCAATATCCAGGATAGAGCAGGTAGATATGAAGAAGAATGGAAAGGAATTAGAGAAGCAAAAGCCAAATCATAATTCAATTTAATTGCTCAGAGCAAGGTATATTCCGCAAAAAAGGCAATTTATTCAAGTTAAATTTTCCTTAAGCCAGGCTTTTCAAAGATCAAAATCTTATCATCAGAGGAAGTCGCTGGGATAGATAAGTTGGCAAAGGCCAAGATTTAAAATTTGAAAAAATAAAATAAAAGTTGTAGGGGAAGAAACACAGGGCAAAATTCTGCCCGAATGCAAGCAAATGTCCGATTGCTAAAAAGTCCGGTGTCGAAAAGTCCAGCGGAGAGAATGAGATGTAGATAGGTAGGTCGTTAAAAGGCCCGAAAGGTTGTGAGAGAGGATTCAAAGTTAAATTCCAAGAAGCCACAACTTCAGGTGCGGCGAAAATAGAAAATCCAAAGGGTAAAATGTCCAATAAGAGGTACGCTCGTGGATGCAGGCAGGCAGGCTCAAAAGAGAGTGAGGTGGAAAATATTCGCCATTAACAATACTTCCTGGGCAGAGATGTCAAAGAAAATGCTTTAAAATGGGAAAAAATGCAGCGAAAATATTTTAAAGTTAGCCCGAAGAGAAATCCGGCTTGAAAATGAGGAAAGGCAGAAACTCTTGTGCGACCAGTAGGCAGGGAGGGAACGAGTAAGGGGTGTGGAGGAGGAGAGAGGAACGGGTGCGAAAAAGGAGAAGAGTTTCTGCCTTTCCTCATTTTCAAGCCGGCTTTCTCTTCGGGCTAACTTTAAAATATTTTCGCTGCATTTTTTCCCATTTTAAAGCATTTTCTTTGACATCTCTGCCCAGGAAGTATTGTTAATGGCGAATATTTTCCACCTCACTCTCTTTTGAGCCTGCCTGCCTGCATCCACGAGCGTACCTCTTATTGGACATTTTACCCTTTGGATTTTCTATTTTCGCCGCACCTGAAGTTGTGGCTTCTTGGAATTTAACTTTGAATCCTCTCTCACAACCTTTCGGGCCTTTTAACGACCTACCTATCTACATCTCATTCTCTCCGCTGGACTTTTCGACACCGGACTTTTTAGCAATCGGACATTTGCTTGCATTCGGGCAGTATTTTGCCCTGTGTTTCTTCCCCTACAACTTTTATTTTATTTTTTCAAATTTTAAATCTTGGCCTTTGCCAACTTATCTATCCCAGCGACTTCCTCTGATGATAAGATTTTGATCTTTGAAAAGCCTGGCTTAAGGAAAATTTAACTTGAATAAATTGCCTTTTTTGCGGAATATACCTTGCTCTGAGCAATTAAATTGAATTATGATTTGGCTTTTGCTTCTCTAATTCCTTTCCATTCTTCTTCATATATATATATATATATATATATATTACTGCCTTGTGTTTTCCGTCTGTCATCTTTTCACACATATATATATAAAGTTAATCCAACACAAGATATAAAGGGCAACTAATATCTTTAATTAGTGAACATCCGGATAAAACTGAAGCTCAATATACTGGATAGAGCATTAATAGCAATAGATAAAGTGAAAGAATAAAATAAGGTGCGAATCAAATTTTATTAGAATTCAATGTTCAGGCAAAGTACCTTAAAGTCCTTAACTCATGAGTTTTCAAAGAAAATTTTTCTCCTCAGAGGACCATTACCGCAATAATGGTCCTCTGATGTGACTTCATGTGACTGACAAGACCTGCATTTGACAACAGAGTCCAGTCTCACTGCCGTTTGTGAGCTAAGGGTCTTGAACCAAAGGCTAAGGGGGATATACACACACACACACACACACACATATATATATACACACATATATATATATATATACACATACTTAAAAACAAATATTTATATATATATAGGGTGATTCATAAGTCACTTCACTTAGCTATTTAAAATGATTACCATATGAAGCACAAACATACTATGAACTTTTGATAATTGTTATCTTACTCTCTAATTACTGCTATTTGTTATTTTAAATTTGTTCGTTTATATATTTGTTTCTATATATATTTATTTCATAATCAATCAAATATGCTACAAAGAGTCGTAAATTCCTTGCAAAAAAGAATGGAGCTATGCATGCAGAACGAAGGTGGAAATTTTGAGAATTTGCTGTAATTTTAAACTCCCATAAATGAATTTGTTGAATAAACTTTCTGTTTTGTATTACCGTATTTTTTAACTTTAGAATTTCAAAAATAAATAGCTAAGTGACTTATGAATCAGCCTGTATATATATATACACACACACATTGTGTTTATGTGTTGGGGTTCTCTAATGGAAATTCCTGCTAAATACAGTGTATCTACTTTCAAAACGTTTCCTAATTATATATATATATATATATATATATATATATATATATATATATATGTATGAGAGAGAGAGAGAGAGAGAGAGAGAGAGAGAGAGAGAGAGAGAGAGAGAGAGAGAGAGAGAGATGTAGATAGATACACTTGACCAACCATTACAAGGGAGGGTCAACATTTCTGTACCACTTAGACTATTGGATGAGAGAAAAACATATATTTTCATGAAATCAATTTTTTCCTCCGAATAAGTCATGCCGCTACAATAAAAACATCGATAAAAGCAGATGACGAAGGTCTTTCATGCAGTTTCACAGCATTTCCCCGATCCCCATCGCAAGGAAAGGCGTCCATTTCGTTACAAACGATTAGTGCTTTTAGTATACGATCAGCAGAAATACATTTATCGATTTGCTTATTAATTATTGATAAATTTATTTTCCTATTTTTTTAGATTCTTCCAAGGATCTCAGAATGACCTTTAGTCTGTCACACTTCATTTTAGTTGATTGGTCTGTCACACTTCAGTATGAAATACTATTTTGATTGATTGGTCTGTCATGGTTAATGTTTGAAATAGCATTGTCGATGGTCTGCCAGGCTTTAGTTTGAAATAGTATTTTCGTTCGTCTGTCAAGCTTTAGTTAGAAATAACATTTTCGTTCGTCTGTCAGGCTTTAGTTAGAAATAACATTTTCGATGGTCTGTCAGGCTTTAGTTTGAAATAACATTTTCGATGGTCTGTCAAGCTTTAGTTTGAAATAACATTTTCGATGGTCTGTCAGGCTTTAGTTAGAAATAACATTTTCGATGGTCTGTCAGGCTTTAGTTAGAAATAACATTTTCGATGGTCTGTCATGCTTAAGTTTGAAATAACATTTTCATTGGTCTGTCATGCTTAAGTTTGAAATAGCATTTTCTTTGGTCTGTCATGCTTAAGTTTGAAATAACATTTTCGATGGTCTGTCAGACTTTAGTTTGAAATAGCATTTTCGATGGTATGTCAAGCTTTAGTTAGAAATAACATTTTCGATGGTCTGTCAGGCTTTAGTTAGAAATAGCATGTTCGATGGTCTGTCAGATTTTATTTTGAAATAGCATTTTCGATGGTATGTCAAGCTTTAGTTAGAAATAACATTTTCGATGGTCTGTCAGGCTTTAGTTAGAAATAACATTTTCGATGGTCTGTCATGCTTAAGTTTGAAATAACATTTTCATTGGTCTGTCATGCTTAAGTTTGAAATAGCATTTTCTTTGGTCTGTCAGGCTTTAGTTAAAAATAAAATTTTCGATGGTCTGTCAGACTTTAGTTTGAAATAGCATTTTCGATGGTCTGTCAAGCTTTAGTTAGAAATAAAATTTTCGATGGTCTGTCAAGCTTTAGTTAGAAATAACATTTTCGATGGTCTGTCAGGCTTTAGTTTGAATTAACATTTTGAAATAGCACGTTCGTTGATTTGTCCGGCTTCAATTTGAAAATGCATTTTCTTTCGTCAAGGGGTTTAAAAGTTTACGTCACATATGGTGCCATGTTAAACGCGTTCAACGATCCACAAGAAAAACTGACGAACCAGAATCAGATATTGGTTTTGTAGGAAGAAAACTATCGATGACAAAGAAACGATAAAGAGACCGGCTTTACTTTATATATTGAATTAGTCAATCAATCCATACGGGGAACACGTATTAGTCTTGTGGTTCGAACTCTATTAGTTTCATTATGTTTCAGTAAAAGAAAACAATATATTGACCAAGTATATTTTCAACGCCCCAATTAAGTGATGAGCGGTTGAAGGTGTGACATTGAGACACGGACAAGATCCATAGCCGCCATTAAAGGCGGGTGTAATGGAGGGAAGCCATTGATAAATCATTGTCAATCAAAAATTTGGAAAAGAAAAAAATAAGATTGGATCAAGGGGATCGGGAGTTGTAAAGATAAAATTAAAAAAAACAAACAAAAAAATAACAACAACAAAAAAGATTCACACAACTTTGCAGTTTGCATATGTAAAACTCTCAAAAAAAGCCCCCCCCCCAATAATTTTTTTTTCTTTTTTAGTATTTGGTGCAGTGTGTCAATATTTATGCAAGAACAATAACGAATTAATTTCACTAAGAATAGCACAGCTAGAAATGGCACAGGTAGAAATGGCACAGGTAGAAATGGCACAGATAGAAATGGCACAGGTAGAAATGGCACAGGTGTGAATAATAATATGATCCAATTAAAATCTGAAGTTCCAAAAATAGTTTGTTTTTTTTCAATTTGAGAAAAAAATTTCAAGAACTTTAATATTTAAACCTAATATCCATATTTTCTCAAATCTATATAACCCCAACCCCAACCTAATATCCATATTTTCTCAAATCTATATAACCCCAACCCCAACCTAATATCCATATTTTCTCAACTCTATATAACCCCAACCTAATATCCATATTTTCTCAAATCTATATAACCCCAACCTAATATCCATATTTTCTCAAATCTATATAACCCCAACCCCAACCTAATATCCATATTTTCTCAAATCTATATAACCCCAACCCCAACCTAATATCCATATTTTCTCAAATCTATATAACCCCAACCTAATATCCATATTTTCTCAAATCTATATAACCCCAACCCCAACCTAATATCCATATTTTCTCAAATCTATATAACCCCAACCTAATATCCATATTTTCTCAAATCTATATAACCCCAACCCCAACCTAACATCCATATTTTCTCAAATCTATATAACCCCAACCCCAACCTAATATCCATATTTTCTCAACTCTATATAACCCCAACCTAATATCCATATTTTCTCAAATCTATATAACCCCAACCTAATATCCATATTTTCTCAAATCTATATAACCCCAACCCCAACCTAATATCCATATTTTCTCAAATCTATATAACCCCAACCCCAACCTAATATCCATATTTTCTCAAATCTATATAACCCCAACCTAATATCCATATTTTCTCAAATCTATATAACCCCAACCCCAACCTAATATCCATATTTTCTCAAATCTATATAACCCCAACCTAATATCCATATTTTCTCAAATCTATATAACCCCAACCCCAACCTAACATCCATATTTTCTCAAATCTATATAACCCCAACCTAATATCCATATTTTCTCAAATCTATATAACCCCAAACTAATATCCATATTTTCTCAAATCTATATAACCCCAACCTAATATCCATATTTTCTCAAATCTATATAACACCAACCTAATATCCATATTTTCTCAAATCTATATAACCCCAACCCCAACCTAATATCCATATTTTCTCAAATCTATATAACCCCAACCTAATATCCATATTTTCTCAAATCTATATAACCCCAACCCCAACCTAACATCCATATTTTCTCAAATCTATATAACCCCAACCTAATATCCATATTTTCTCAAATCTATATAACCCCAACCTAATATCCATATTTTCTCAAATCTATATAACCCCAACCTAATATCCATATTTTCTCAAATCTATATAACCCCAACCTAATATCCATATTTTCTCAAATCTATATAACCCCAACCCCAACCTAATATCCATATTTTCTCAAATCTATATAACCCCAACCTAATATCCATATTTTCTCAAATCTATATAACCCCAACCTAATATCCATATTTTCTCAAATCTATATAACCCCAACCCCAACCTAATATCCATATTTTCTCAAATCTATATAACCCCAACCTAATATCCATATTTTCTCAAATCTATATAACCCCAACCTAATATCCATATTTTCTCAAATCTATATAACCCCAACCCCAACCTAATATCCATATTTTCTCAAATCTATATAACCCCAACCTAATATCCATATTTTCTCAAATCTATATAACCCCAACCCCAACCTAATATCCATATTTTCTCAAATCTATATAACCCCAACCTAATATCCATATTTTCTCAAATCTATATAACCCCAACCTAATATCCATATTTTCTCAA
This sequence comes from Sepiola atlantica, assembly GCA_963556195.1. Classification (NCBI taxonomy): domain Eukaryota; kingdom Metazoa; phylum Mollusca; class Cephalopoda; order Sepiida; family Sepiolidae; genus Sepiola; species Sepiola atlantica. The sequence goes on from OY744552.1 coordinate 5,868,700, forward strand.
ATCTATATAACCCCAACCCCAACCTAATATCCATATTTTCTCAAATCTATATAACCCCAACCTAATATCCATATTTTCTCAAATCTATATAACCCCAACCCCAACCTAATATCCATATTTTCTCAAATCTATATAACCCCAACCCCAACCTAATATCCATATTTTCTCAAATCTATATAACCCCAACCTAATATCCATATTTTCTCAAATCTATATAACCCCAACCCCAACCTAATATCCATATTTTCTCAAATCTATATAACCCCAACCTAATATCCATATTTTCTCAAATCTATATAACCCCAACCCCAACCTAACATCCATATTTTCTCAAATCTATATAACCCCAACCCCAACCTAATATCCATATTTTCTCAACTCTATATAACCCCAACCTAATATCCATATTTTCTCAAATCTATATAACCCCAACCTAATATCCATATTTTCTCAAATCTATATAACCCCAACCCCAACCTAATATCCATATTTTCTCAAATCTATATAACCCCAACCCCAACCTAATATCCATATTTTCTCAAATCTATATAACCCCAACCTAATATCCATATTTTCTCAAATCTATATAACCCCAACCTAATATCCATATTTTCTCAAATCTATATAACCCCAACCCCAACCTAACATCCATATTTTCTCAAATCTATATAACCCCAACCTAATATCCATATTTTCTCAAATCTATATAACCCCAACCTAATATCCATATTTTCTCAAATCTATATAACCCCAAACTAATATCCATATTTTCTCAAATCTATATAACCCCAACCTAATATCCATATTTTCTCAAATCTATATAACCCCAACCTAATATCCATATTTTCTCAAATCTATATAACACCAACCTAATATCCATATTTTCTCAAATCTATATAACCCCAACCCCAACCTAATATCCATATTTTCTCAAATCTATATAACCCCAACCTAATATCCATATTTTCTCAAATCTATATAACCCCAACCCCAACCTAACATCCATATTTTCTCAAATCTATATAACCCCAACCTAATATCCATATTTTCTCAAATCTATATAACCCCAACCTAATATCCATATTTTCTCAAATCTATATAACCCCAACCTAATATCCATATTTTCTCAAATCTATATAACCCCAACCTAATATCCATATTTTCTCAAATCTATATAACCCCAACCCCAACCTAATATCCATATTTTCTCAAATCTATATAACCCCAACCTAATATCCATATTTTCTCAAATCTATATAACCCCAACCTAATATCCATATTTTCTCAAATCTATATAACCCCAACCCCAACCTAATATCCATATTTTCTCAAATCTATATAACCCCAACCTAATATCCATATTTTCTCAAATCTATATAACCCCAACCTAATATCCATATTTTCTCAAATCTATATAACCCCAACCTAATATCCATATTTTCTCAAATCTATATAACCCCAACCCCAACCTAATATCCATATTTTCTCAAATCTATATAACCCCAACCTAATATCCATATTTTCTCAAATCTATATAACCCCAACCCCAACCTAATATCCATATTTTCTCAAATCTATATAACCCCAACCTAATATCCATATTTTCTCAAATCTATATAACCCCAACCTAATATCCATATTTTCTCAAATCTATATAACCCCAACCCCAACCTAATATCCATATTTTCTCAAATCTATATAACCCCAACCTAATATCCATATTTTCTCAAATCTATATAACCCCAACCCCAACCTAATATCCATATTTTCTCAAATCTATATAACCCCAACCTAATATCCATATTTTCTCAAATCTATATAACCCCAACCTAATATCCATATTTTCTCAAATCTATATAACCCCAACCCCAACCTAATATCCATATTTTCTCAAATCTATATAACCCCAACCTAATATCCATATTTTCTCAAATATATATAACCCAACCCCAACCTAATATCCATATTTTCTCAAATCTATATAACCCCAACCTAATATCCATATTTTCTCAAATCTATATAACCCCAACCAAACATCCATATTTTCTCAAATCTATATAACCCCAACCTAATATCCATATTTTCTCAAATCTATATAACCCCAACCTAATATCCATATTTTCTCAAATCTATATAACCCCAACCTAATATCCATATTTTCTCAAATCTATATAACCCCAACCTAATATCCATATTTTCTCAAATCTATATAACCCCAACCCAATATCCATATTTTCTCAAATCTATATAACCCCAACCTAATATCCATATTTTCTCAAATCTATATAACCCCAACCCCAACCTAATATCCATATTTTCTCAAATCTATATAACCCCAACCCCAACCTAATATCCATATTTTCTCAAATCTATATAACCCCAACCCCAACCTAATATCCATATTTTCTCAAATCTATATAACCCCAACCCAATATCCATATTTTCTCAAATCTATATAACCCCAACCTAATATCCATATTTTCTCAAATCTATATAACCCCAACCTAATATCCATATTTTCTCAAATCTATATACTTTTTAAAAGTTATGTTTTGGGAGTGTTTCTGTCCGTACGCAAATAGAAACATGTGATTGGTTGACAACAACAAAAAAAAAGTATTCGGCATTAGTTCAAAGCGAATTATTTTTGCATCATTGCTGATGTGATTTTTTTTTTTTTTTGCTAATAAACATAATATGTAAATACATTCAGTGCTTCTATATTACTAGGGGCAGGTGAAATTTCATCTCTAATTTAGGAGAGTATGTTGAAAGGGGAGATAATTCAAATTTTGTTGGTGTCGTTATTGTAACCATAAGTCAAAGAAAATCCAGAGAATTAGTAAGAAAATAAATTTTAAAAAGGGTACTTGTGCAGTTTACGGATCGAACTGAAATAATAACGTTATAATTTAGAAAGCCATTTTTAACATGGGGAGGTGGGTGAGTGATTAACTATTCTATTTATTAAATTGTTAGGCGAAAGTACAGAATAGTTAATCAAACCCCCCACCTCACCATATTAAGAATGGCTTTCTAAATTATAACGTTATTATTTCAGCCAGGTCCATAAACTGCATAAGCATCCTTTTAAAAAAAAAAAAATTTCTTACTAATTCTCTGGATTTTCTTTATGAATTATTGTTACAACAACAACAAAAAAACAGTTTGGTGCTTCTTGTTGCTTAAAAGTCCGAAAAAAAGATTTCTTTGTCTTTTACTGTTTAAGAGGTAAATAAGGGGCAGTAACTCTTAATTGTAATTTTGAGCCAGATTTTACGAGCATACGATCGCCTTGGTGCCGAAGGATTCCATCATTTGCGTGTGAATCACAAGTACAATTTTGTTGATCCACAAACCGGGGCCACCACCAACCACGTTGAACGTATGTGGTGTGAAGCAAAAAAAAGAAAAGAAATAAAATTGAATGTGGCACCCACACGCAAATGGTGGATTCCTATCTCGCAGAATTCATGTGGCGGCAGAAATTCAAACCTGTAAATGCTTTTGCCCAAATTTGTAAACAAATTGCTGAATTTCATTCAGTATAAAACCCAAGTATAAACACAATAAATTCTTAAATTTTCCATTGCTGTATACTTTGTTGTTCATTTATTACTAATTAATTTTCTGTAAATTACGTTACATGTAATAACAACAGTTGATAAGAGTTACTGCCCCTTATTTACCTCTCAAACAGTAAAAGACAAAGAAATCTTTTTTTCGGACTTTTAAGCAACAAGCACCAACAGTTTGGATTATCTCCCCTTTCAACTAACTCTTCTAAAATGAAAATGAAAATTTCATCTGCCCCAATAATACAGAAGCATCATACATTCATCGCAGTTACTTACTCTCTTATACAAATACTCAAACACGAGCATGACGTCATCCATTTTCAAGTATATAGATAGATTTTGATGTGCCATTATATACTACCTTTCCACCTGTGGCATTTTTAGCTGTGCCATTTTTACTATAATATAACCACGGCAAATATAATAAACAGAATGTAGGAAATATGAGAATAAGAAGTAGAACAGTTTAGGGGTCAAATTAATAAAATAAAAAAAATTAAAAATAAAAAATTAAAAAAAGCATAGCAGTAAATATTGAACAAGTTGATGGCCAGAATTTGTAAAGATATGAATTCAGATTGGACTAATTTCTGAGCAAAAGAAATTAGTTTTCCCAGCGGAAGACGTCAAACAAAATGTATATATCTATTTGTTTAATTTTTATTTTACCTTATCTCATATTAAAACAAACATTAAAGTTTTTTTGGTGCATCTGATGTATTGCGTACATTTGAAATATTCTAGTCTTTAATTTAAGAGAGTGACTTGAAAAGAGGAGATAATTCAAACTTTTTTTGTCAAATCTGATTTGTTATTTTCGGGGTTCGAAATTAATTACAACTTGGACTTAATTTATCAATTTTATTTGTTATTCAACTAATAAATCTCATTTTATTTCTTTCATTTGCAAAATTATATTGTACGAATTAAAAAAAAAGTTTTATTTCATTTTATCATCAAGAATTTATAAAGTCGTATATTAATCATATTTTTTAAAGAAATGTGTAAAGTCGTATATTAATCATATTTTTTAAAGAAATGTGTAAAGTCGTATATTAATCATATTTTTTAAAGAAATATGTAAAGTCGTATATTAATCATATTTTTTAAAGAAATGTGTAAAGTCGTATATTAATCATATTTTTTAAAGAAATGTGTAAAGTCGTATATTAATCATATTTTTTAAAGAAATTTGTAGTATATTTTATCATTTAAGAAAATTCGTAAAGTATATTTATCATATTTTTAAAAGAAATTTGTAAAGTATATTTAGATTTAGATTTGTAATTAATTCCGGTTTGTAATTAATTCTGTCACCCTTATTTTCACACAGATCGCAGAATTGTACCCAATATAAACCTTTCTTCTTTTTTTTTCACGTTTCGTTCATTTAAACTTCATTTCAATTACGTATTTAAAAAAAACTGGTTTATGTATTATTTGATGTTTAATTTATTTCAATAAATCTATTTAATTTTAACGTATCGTCTGAATTTTTGTGCCCATTTTAGCACTCCAGAAAAACATTCGACTCTGAGTCAGCGAGCCGCTATTCCGAATTCACAACAGCAAGCCGCAATCAATAGACTGTCTCTCCGGTCATAATTTTTAAATAGTCAAAATCTTTTTCATGTAAAACTTTATAAGTAAAATTTGCTGGTAAATTTATTTTGAATGAAAATTAAATATAAAGTAAAAATTGATTTTTTTTTTTTTTAAATATATGCGATTCGACAGCACTTTTATGATTGGAAGAAAAATTCATATTTCTTCAATGTTTCGAAAAAAAACAAAAAAAACAAGAAAACCTATTTGATTACTTATTTTTCTAAAAGAAATTATTTAAAATAAAAATACAAAACTTTTCCTTTCAGCAAGTTTTAATTATAAAGTTTTACATGAAAAAAATTTTGACATTAAAAAAAATTATGACCGGAGAGACAGTTTATTGATTGCGGCTGTTGTGAATTCGGAATAACAGCACGCTTACTCAGAGTCGAATGTTTTTCTGGAGTGCCTTGATTTTAACCTATCGTCTTAATTTTTATTTGATTTTGTATTTAAAAAGTCAGTGCCGAACATCATTGAGCGGTATGTGTGTGTGTGTGTGTGTATGTGTATGTGCAAGTCATGCATTAAAATTGGTTATATTCAACTTCCGGTTTGGGAGTAATCAGATTTGAGGAAAAAGTTTGAATTATCTCCCCCTTTTAAGTCATTCTTTTAAATTAAAGACGAAAATATTTCATGTGTACAAAATACTGCAAAAGCACCAGTTTTTTATCATTGGAAAAAAAAAAAATTTAATTGTTCATTTTTTAACATTATCTATCCCTGATTTCATATTTAAAAAAAAAAGAAAACAATTATTTTATAATTTAAAAAATATGTATATTTACATTAAAGATTTTTATTGTTGGAAAGACACTAAAAAATGTTGATTTTTCGCCCGTTTTATTTAAAAAAAAAAAAACTTAAAAAATATTGAAGCTTTTCCTACAATATCTTTTTCACAATTTTAAAGGTAAACGTTACTATTGGCGCCAGAAAATATTTTAAAGGGAAGATAGCTGGGAAATTAGTCCCAACCAATTTATTTTGGTGCTTATGCATATCAGCCCTGACATTTCTATTATATATTAAATAGTTTGAATTTTTTTAACGCAAATACATCACACGTGAGTAGATAAACCAAAATAAATTGCTTTTGACAAAAATAAATTGCTTATGACTAAAATAAATTGCTTGTGACTAAAATAAATTGCTTGTGACTAATTTCCTAGCTATATTTCTTTTTAAAATATTTTATGTTGACAATAGTAATGTTTACCATTTTAAATTTTCTTATTAGGAAAAGATTTTTTGTTTAAAAAACAAACAAAAAATAATTTGGGCTTTTCTGCCAGAAAAAAACAAACAATTTTCTATTATATATTAAATAGTTTGGATTTTTAACGCAAATACATCACACATGAGTAGATAAACCAAAATAAATTGCTTGTGACTAAAATAAATTGCTTGTGACTAATTTCCTTGCTATATTTCCTTTTAAAATCTTTTATGTTGGCAATAGTAATGTTTACCATTTTAAATTTTCTTATTAGGAAAAGATTTTTTGTTAAAAAAAATAAATAAATAAAATAAAATAAATTGCTTGTGATTAAAATAAATTGCTTGTGACTAAAATAAATTGCTTGTGACTAAAATAAATTGCTTGTGACTAATTTCCTAGCTATATTTCTTTTTAAAATATTTTATGTTGACAAAAGTAATGTTTACCATTTTAAATTTTCTTATTAGGAAAAGATTTTTTGTTAAAAAAAAAAAATTGCTTGTGACTAAAATAAATTGCTTGTGACTAATTTCCTAGCTATATTTCTTTTTAAAATCTTTTATGTTGGCAATAGTAATGTTTACCATTTTAAATTTTCTTATTAGGAAAAGATTTTTTGTTAAAAAAATAAATTGCTTGTGACTAAAATAAATTGCTTGTGACTAATTTCCTAGCTATATTTCCTTTTAAAATCTTTTATGTTGGCAATAGTAATGTTTACAATTTTAAATTTTCTTATTAGGAAAAGATTTTTTGTTAAAAAAAAAAATTGCTTGTGACTAAAATAAATTGCTTGTGACTAAAAAAAATTGCTTGTGACTAAAAAAACAAACAAAAAAAAAACAATTTTCTGAATAATGTACCAAATTAACCTTCAGACTGTTATCCTCATTTTGTTTGTTATTATCACAATATTTCGGCCGGTATACTCTCTGGCCTTCTGCAGCAGGAATAATAATTTACGCCTAGGTAGTATAAGAGAACCTATTTGTGCCTTGCCCGTCTCGATCGAACTCACATCCTTCGTAAAATAAACAGAATTTTTTCGCGTCATGTGCGAGCGTGTTTGAATTCAGGTGCCCAGATGTGTTGAAAGTTATGTTGCTGCGAGGGGTCTAAATAGAGGGGAGAAAAAAAAGAGAGTACGGAGTGCATCGGAAGGTATCTAGCGTTGCGGGTCATCGCATTCAACAACAGAAGATACCGAGGCCAGCGTAGCATCTGGTTTCATAATCAGCAGGAGCAAATGTTGTTTAAATATCAATTCCCAATTGATTAAGATCTTAATTTCAACATCTTAATTCAGTCAATCAGAAGCAGAGAAAATATATGCCTCCGCAATGTTTAAAAAAAAAGAGATGTTACAATATTTTTCACTTAACGTTAGGAGCCGACTGGTTTTATGCATGTGTGTTTGAATGCATAGGTGCATGCTAAGGACCATAGGCTTAGTTAAGACAAGAAAGATCACCCAAAAAATTGGCTGGCTCTTTGAATTAATTTCTTTTAATTAATTTCTTTTAATTAATTTCTTTGAATTAATGTCTTTGAATTAATGTCTTTGAATTAATGTCTTTTAATTAATGTCTTTGAATTAATGTCTTTGAATTAATGTCTTTGAATTAATGTCTTTTAATTAATTTCTTTTAATTAATTTCTTTTAATTAATTTCTTTTAATTAATTTCTTTTAATTAATTTCTTTGAATTAATGTCTTTGAATTAATGTCTTTGAATTAATGTCTTTGAATTAATGTCTTTGAATTAATGTCTTTGAATTAATGTCTTTGAATTAATTTCTTTGAATTAATTTCTTTGAATTAATGTCTTTGAATTAATGTCTTTGAATTAATGTCTTTGAATTAATGTCTTTGAATTAATGTCTTTGAATTAATGTCTTTGAATTAATGTCTTTGAATTAATGTCTTCTTGGAAACGAGGCTCATTGCTGTGATTATGAGCTACTTGGGACTTTGCCAAAATTAATGTCCTCTTTGGATAAGAGGCTCCTTGGTCTGTACGTTTTTATGTCCAATGATAAAACAGCCGTTTTGAGTAAGCTGACTGTGTGACCAATATCTATATGTATTCCAGCAAGTCGGGCAGAGGGGGGGTCAGTCGGGTTCCTGTGGATCGGAAAGACAAATGGGCCCTTGGACTTTAAGTTGATGAAATGTTTGCGTTTGGTTGGAAGATAGGGGTTTCCTGATTAGGAACTCTGTTGTTCGATGGAAAAGTCATTGTGACCTCAAAAATGTGATGGAAAAGTCATTGTGACCTCAAAATAAAACATTGTTACTTTTTTAAAACTTGATTTGTGATCTTGTTTGGAAGGGAAATCGTTTTGTTATAGCAGTGGTCAAGACCACATGATTGTACACTTTGGCCAGTGTCAAAATGAATCCCCGAATTCGAACAAAGACAACAAGCAGACGATCACGGCCTGTGCAGTCAATGTATAACACAATCACGTTGACACATCGGTTCTCATTAGATCACCAACATTTAGTGACGTTAAGCCTGGACAGTGCTAGACGGGTAACCATTCGGGAATACTAGGTGCTGTATGTAATCACTCCTAACTGGGATATACATTGCGGCTGGGGACTGCATGAGAATTTGATATTCCCTAGAAACTTCCACGAATACCACACCAGGTGTGCAGTGAACGCGCACAAACGCAGGTTTACACTTAAACCAAATGCATCAGCTTCCAACCGCAGTCTCCTGTTTCTTTCGCATCTGCCACGAAGGAAGCATGTGGCTAAAACGCTTTCTGTTAACCGTCAGCGGTAGCCGAGAGACACGCAACAAGGAACTGCTGCAATCTTGTTGGAATACGCAGTGACGATAGGGGTGGAACGTAATAGGTGAAAATTTCAGATTCATGCGAGTAGTATTTTGTGTTGTTCATTTATACATAAATAACACTAAACAATCAAACATTTTGAAAATTTTGCAAAATCCAGAATGTGCAGGCCAAAAATAGCCGTTAGGGCTCCACGGGACTCAAAATCCATCATTTTTCGGTGAAAAAGTGGTTTCATGCGACATTGCAGGTCCTAAAACATCCTCAAAAGCTATGAATGGATATATGGTTAAATCTGATATAGTACGTTAATTTAGGACCATTTTCAGGCTGTGAAAGGGTTTTCATGAATGTAAAATAGCCAAAAACTAGTGGCCTGCACCTTCTGAATTTTGCAAAATTTTCAAAATGTTTGATTGTTTAGTGTTATTTATGTATAAATGAACACAAAAAAATACCACTCGCATGAATCTGAAATTTTCACCCATTACGTCCCAACCCTTCTGATTTTGAGGATGTTTTAGGACCTGCAATGTCGCATGAAACCACTTTTTCACCGAAAAATGATGGATTTTGAGTCCCGTGGAACCCTAACGGCTATTTTTGGCCTGCACCTTCTGATCTTTGCAAAATGTTCAAAATGTTTGATTGTTTAGTGTTATTTATGTATAAATGAACACAAAAAAATACTACTCGCATGAATCTGAAATTTTCACCCATTACGTCCCACCCCTAGTGACGACAGGCAAACATGCATACGCCAACGGTCAAAAGGAAAAAAAACGATACCTTCACCTCAACCAGCTTTATTTTTTTTTTAAATTAAATAAAGTAGGTTGGTTTGGGTTAGGTTACCCCACCTCTCCTTTGTTTAAATTATTATATCATACTATTCTCCCCTGTAATCTTCAATGAAATTTCAAGACTCCATATTGGATTTTTCGAATATGACCAGTTTTTAGTCACTGTTTCACATATACCAGTCAATCTGCTATAATTTATTTGATTTTGATTTTTAATTTTTACTAAAACGTAATTTTAAGGAAAAATAAGTTAGTTTGAAAGTGATTCTATTTAGATAAAAATAAACGTTTATAGCAAATATCTTTAACAAAAGCAACGCAGATAAAAAAAATCACACTTGTCTTAGGCTGCTGAAACCCATTTCACTCCAAATAATAAACGACCATATATTGCGAAAATTGCCTTATTTTTCTAGACATTTTTGAAAGTTCTGGTTGCGTTTCACAAATCAGTGAAGGTTTATTGAATTTTAATTAAAAATGTTTATAAAATTTTGATTCTACGATACGAGAGATAAAAAAAATGAATTTTTATGAATTAAAATTAATTTAAATGTTTGAAATGAGTAAAAAATAAGTTAGAGATGTAATATTTGTTGGATGTGCGCATGACCACTCACACCGCTACTAAGAACTTCCGTTTTACAACCTCCCACTCCTTTACATTTATGTGTATTACAGTTGGCCTTGATAAATCTACACACGTCTCGAAGTCTGTGTTATAAACTCTTCTTTTTTGAGTAATAATTATTTGTGTATGATTTTTGCACCGATATAATAATATAATGTACATATAATTATATAATGTATATATAAATATAATGTATATATAATATTATGATGTATATATAATTATATGATGTATATATAAATATATAATGTATATATAAATATATAATGTATACAATTTTATAATGTATATATAAATATAATGAACAACAGCAGAAATACAAAATGGCGTCAGAATAGACAAAGAACTTTAGCAAAAGTGCATTATAATTAACAACGCAAAAAGGGATGAAAAAAACAAAACAAATCTACAACAAATAACTTTTACCAAACGCAAGAAAATTTAATCTTCTATTGACTTGCATAGCTTTTCAATTTTTACATTTTTTTTTAAAAGTATTTCTAATTTCAGAATTTGTAGCGTTACCTCGAAGGCTTGTAAAAAAGAAATTCAAGATGGCTGCCACAATTTACTTGATGTGAATGTTCGATGTCGTATTCTTAACAACTGAAAAATCGACAATTACACAAAGATACAACTAAATAACTGTCGCTAGTCGGTCGAAAATTTAATTTTCCACCTATCTGTATAGTTTTAATTAACTGAAAATGTTTTTAAATGATCCTTTATATTAAAATACTTTGCACTATACCGAAGATTTCGGCCTCATGTGGTCGACCATCTAGTTTCTACAAGCCTCCGAGGCAACAATACACATTCTGAAATTAGAAACACTTTCTAAAAAAAGTGTAAAAACTGAAAAGCTATGCAGGTCGATAGAAGATTAAATTTTCTTGCGTTTGGTAAAAGTTATTTGTTGTAATTTTTTTCACCCCTTTTTTCGTTCTTAGCTATAATGCTTTCTTGCTGGCATTATTACGATGGTTACGTGAGATTTAAACTCTATTTAAGAAGAGTTAATTCAAGGGGAGTTAACCAGTGACGATTTTAAAATTTCTAAATAAAATGGCGTCCGACAGCCTCCACCCATAAAATTTTATTTTATTTGTTTTTGTTTTTTTAAAACAAAAATAGTGGATGAATTAGCGTAACTTTTGGTGTTGTCTTTTTTTTTAACCTAACAAGTAAGTACATAATAAAGTTTTTGCGCTATTCTCTTTTTAAGAGCAGTATTACATATAGGGGTTAATCTTGAGAATCACTGTGATTTTTTGTTAGTTGTGATAGTCTAAACACGTGACTGTTTTGTCTTTCTATTTCAAAGCGATTTAAATGACGATTTAAAAATTTCTCGATAAAATTGATTATTCTCGGCTGACAGCTTCGGCAGATAAAATTTTATTTTTTTGAAAACAAAATTTTTTTTTTTTTTCATTTCTTTTTTCGTTCTTAGCTATAATGTTTTCTAGCTGGCATTATTACAATGGTTACGTGAGATTTAAACTCTATTTAAAAAGAGTTAATTAAAAAGGAGTTAACCAGTGACGATTTTAAAATTTCTAAATAAAATGGCGTCCGACAGCCTCCACCCATAAAATTTTATTTTATTTGTTTTTATTTTTTAAAAACAAAAATAGTGGATGAATTAGTGTAACTTTTGGTGTTGTCTTTTTTTTTAACCTAACAAGTAAGTACATAATAAAGTTTTTGCGCTATTCTCTATTTAAGAGCAGTATTACATACAGAGGTTAATCTTGAGAATCACTGTGATTTTTTGTTAGTTGTGATAGTCTAAACACGTGAATGTTTTGTCTTTCTATTTCAAAGCGATTTAAATGACGATTTAAAAATTTCTCGATAAAATTGATTATTCTCGGCTGACAGCTTCGGCAGATAAAATTTTATTTCATTTTTTAAAAACAAAAATACTTCTTTTTTTTTCATTACCCTTTTCGTTCTTAGCTATAATGTTTTCTAGCTGGCATTATTACAATGGTTACGTGAGATTTAAACTCTATTTAAAAAGAGTTAATTAAAAAGGAGTTAACCAGTGACGATTTTAAAATTTCTAAATAAAATGGCGTCCGACAGCCTCCACCCATAAAATTTTATTTTATTTGTTTTTATTTTTTTAAAACAAAAATACTGGATGAATTTGCGTAATTTTTGGTATACTGTCTTTTTTTTAACCTAACAAGTAAGTACATAATAAAGCTTCCGATAAAATTTAATTTAAATTTTTTAAAACAAAAATACTGGATGAATTTGCGTAATTTTTGGTATACTGTCTTTTTTTTTTACCCTAACAAGTAAGTACATAATAAAGATTTTGTGCTATTCTCTTTTTAAGGGGTTAATCTGGAGTATCACCCAGGATTTAGTTATTTCTCTAACTATTCCTCTGAAAACTTCCGTTTTGTTTATAGCAAGGTGATACCAATAATAGCCAGGCAACCAGGTTTCGCAACTGCAGGCGGGTATATGGGGACCTCAATTGCTATTGATTAACCCTTACTGAGAACATTTTAACAAGGGACATTTTTAGTATCATCATCATCAGCATCATCATCAGTTTAACGCTTATTGTATATGCTGGCATGTGTTGGACGGCTTTTAGAAATTGACTTACAAACGAACCTATCTCTGGCCAGGCCTTCATTATCCCTCTTATCACTTCTACCCACGTTTTCCTTGGTTTTTCCCCCTGCCAACTGACCCTGCTACCTCAACTGTTCTACATCTACTGACCCAAGAACTCTCATCCATTCTTTCAATGTGACCAAACCAACGCAGTCGCCTATTTTACACACATCTCCCTACATTGTCAAAATTTAGTCTTCCTCTGAGGTCATCAGATCTAAGCCTCTCCTTAAGACTCATATTACACATCCATCGTATCATTCTCATATCAGTTCTCTCCACGCAACGCATGTCCTCAACCCTCACTTGCCAGGTTTCACTTGAATACATCATCACACAACGTGCAAGTGCTTGATAGACTCTTCCCTTGACCAACAGTGGTAACGCTCTGCTGGTTAGTAATGGCAGAAATTCCCTAAACTTACTCCATCCATCCCTAACTTTTGCAATCACACTAGCACCTGCTCCACCCTGTGCTCCAATGGTATCACCAAGGTAACTAAACTTCTGGAGATACGCAATAGCTTCGCCATCTTAAATAAAACGATTTGCATATATATATATATGCATAATATACAAATTAATTTGCATACACCTTGGATACATTTTCACTGTCATTTACTGCATCGATTGCAAACAGATTTCCCGCCTGGATAACTTTTTCGTTTTTGGACTACCATTCACCACCTGGATCACTTTTCAATCAACCTCTTGGATATCTTTCCTGAATATGTTTTAAATTGTAAGACTTGGATGAACTGTATAGCTTTAACAAAAAAGTATGGTTTGGGCTGATATATTTGATGTTTTATATACTTTTATGTATTTTTATATATATTTTTATATATTTTCAAAGTTTAATTTTATTACCTGCAGTAATGTCATTGCGGTAATGGTCCTCTGAGGAGAAGATTTTCTTTGAAAACTTATGAGTTACGGATTTTAAAGTACTTTGCTTGAACATTGAATTCTAATAAAATTTGATTCGCACCTTATTTTATTCTTTCATTTTATATGATGCTATTAATGCTCTATCCAGTATATTGAGCTTCAGTTTTATCCGGATGTTCACTAATTAAAGATATTAGTTGCCTATTATATCTTTTGTTGGATTAACTTATATATATATATATATTATATATATACAGTCTAAAGAAGCTTTGAGACATTTTAGACGAAGAAAGAAAATGCAGTTTAAATTCCCAGGAATACTAACTAAATCCAAAGTATCGTAGACTTAGCACTTCCATAAGCCGATTTACCGCTGGAAAATTTACAAATACAAAAGGGGGTTCATGTATATAACAGTGAAACATAAACAGGGGACCTTAACTTAAATTGTGAAATATTAAACGTATATATATATTATAGAGTGAAGAATTATTACCAAGCAAGTCCCTTGCAACAAATGTTCTCAGTATCCAGTATGGGTTATTTAGTTGTTCTTTTGTAGTGATTTTAGTTCAAACACCTTTTCGTTTCGTTCCTCTTGGTAAATAATTCAGTCTCCCAACTAAAGATTGTTAAAAAATACTAAAAATGGTCAAAGCATTGCACCAAATAATCGACTAATTGATTGATTACTTATTCCTTCCCCCTCGCCCCTTATCCGGGGGGAGGGGGGGGGATAGAAAAAGATCTCCACAGAATCCACACCCCGAGTTAGTTGTAGACTCTTGCTGCACAGTTGCCGGGCCTGTTATGGGTATTGCCTTGTTTTATACACGTTTGTTTGACTTTCTTCCCCATGGCTCAATTTCCGACATCACGAATTCGCATCGTGCCCGTTATAAAAGCCATCAAGTTGTATCAGGTTCGACTAGTTTAAAAAGGAGGGGGGGGGGCGCAGTGCACAGGGGGGTGGGGGGGGGCGCTGTGTGGGGGTGGTGGTGAGGGTGTTACATACCAGAAGTGAACAGTAGCTTGGGTCTCCATCACAGATCGAAATTCCATATTTTTACTATGTGCACCTCGATATAATTCCGGGGTGGTTTCCGTACACGATTACACACATCAAGCTTCCGCAAGATTATATCCCATTCTGCAAATAGGATTTCCTAGTCAGATTCCCAGTCTGGAAATTTTTCCTCCCCCCCACCCCCAACCCCAAAAAAATTTTTTTAATTAAAAAAAAAAAAAAATTTCCTTTTTTTTTTTTTTTTTTTTTTTTTTTTTTTAGATAGGGGTGGGGGTAGGTAAGAACAAGGGGGGTCAACACTTAACTCATACCATATAGCATAAACTGACATTTAACATCTCGTTCATCTATATATAAATATAAGCGACTTGCGTTTGTCCGTCCGTCTGTTTGTTCACTTACTATTTTATAAGCTATGAGACCCTGGAACATGAAATTTGATAATAATATATAATCTACCCGTGCAGATTGTGTTCAGGGGTCATATTTATCTTCTTTTTCTTATAAAGGTGGCATGAAACGCCTCATTGAACATTTTTTACCTCTGATTTACAACCCTCTCACCGCAGGATCATGTGGCACAAAGCCAAAAGGTTGGGAGTATAAGCCAGCACCCCTAAAGAAGGGGCACTCTGGCCTCATAAAACTTGCCTGAGCAGCTCCGTCGGCATTCTCCGGTTGGCGCACCTCAGGGAGTTGACAATAAACTAACTCATACCTAAAAAGGGAAGGTAAGGCCTGGGATGGTGGACCTCTTAGGACTACCCAGGACTAATACCTCAGCCTGATAGATAAAAGGCCACCGAGTTAACGTAGTCTCTGTCAGACTGATTGTCTAGAACGGATTCTCGACTGGTATATGCCCTGTCAGCAAGTAGCGATGCTACTCGACTCCTATTTATCTACGTCCCACAAAGTAGAATGTGACACAAGGTCGGAAGGTGGGAATTTGTACTCTAGAGGAAGAGTACGGAGTTTCTTAAAAAATTGCCTGGGCAGGGCGCCTCACACAGTAAGCAATAAACTTACTCCTCCCCAAAGAGGGGAGGCAAAGCCTGGGAGGAGTTAACCTCCCAGAACTGCACAGGACAGTGGGAACAGATACTACACTTTGATCTTAGCCAAAAGACCAAGGAAGCATCCGAAACTCAATGCTACTCGACTCCCTGAGTGGGTTACAGTCAAAATATTATATACTTATCGGAAGAGTCCATTGTCTATATAAATAGAGATGATATAATATTTAATCCCAATTTCATCTGACATCTCAAACAAGGATAGATAGTAGATTGGTTGGTTTGGTCATGTGATATGAAAGGATTTGAAGTTAGAACAGTTGCAATTTAGAACTTATAAGAGACTAATCTTCATGTGAGGTTTGAATAGACAGGGGCGCTTAGACTTCTCGAGCATCCCTGGAGATCCGTAGAAGCAACTTATTAATAAACAAATAGATCCATTTAACATATAAAGTTATCTTGTCGTATTTCCAAAGTCAGACCCAAATATCATTTAAGCTGACAAATCAAACTTTGCTTCTGACTAACCAATTTTGATTTGTTATTGTTGTACCATGTTATTGGCAATATAATCATGTACTTAACCACAGTTTGTATTATTTTGATTATCATTCAAACTACTGTTCTCATCATGTTATTTTCACAACGTTTCGGCCGATGTGAAAATAATACTAATATTGTTGTCAAAATAATACAAATTATAAATCGTCATCTAAAAAAAAAAATACGAAATGTAATTAGCTACGATTTATTTTTAAAAATCATACAGTCCAGCCCAGACGACTGCTAATATGAAACAGTTTTAAATAATCACCTCAAAATAAAAATCACCAAAGGGGGATAACTCATATTTTAGATTGAAGAATATAATATGAGTTGTCTACCGTAAGTTTAAAAAATGGGCAAACAAATAAAAACTAAAAACTAAAATGACTTCCCTGCATCCCGGGCAACGCCGGGTAGGGTTAGTATATATATATATATATATATATATATATATATATATATATATATATATATATATACCTTCTTTGTAATATAGCAGGAAAAATCCAAGCAGAGTGCTCGATTAATTAAGAATTAAAGTTAAAAATTAAAAATTAAGAGCGTAATATTTATTTATTTTGGTACAGGTAAATTAGTACAACATTCATACCGTCGGTTTCAAGCACGAAAGGACTTAGCCATCTGGCTCTCTTCAGCTTTTGTTGTCAAGAGAGCCAGATGGCTAAGTCGTTCCGTGCTTGAAACCGACGGTACGAATGTTGTACTAATTTACCTGTACCAAAATAAATAAATAAATAAATATATATATATATATATATATATATATATATATATATATATATAAGCATAGATAATACATCATGAAATAGAATATATATTTTAAGTTTAAATTGTCTTTGTCGTCCGTCTTTCGTGAATGTCCAGCAACCTGGCCGAGAGAGAGAGAGAGAAGAGTATCTAGACCACATCGTCAGCCCTGGCCTGAGGAGCAGACATTGTCCTTAACCTTTGGGGGTGCAAGGGTACATGACAGAAGGCTGAAGAATTCAGCAGCCTAGATGCAATCGAAAACAAGGATGAGGATAACAGTCAAAGTAACTTGCGGAATTAAGACTGGCAGCGTTATGGGGAGAGAGGGAGACAGGAATATAAAAATGGACACGTGATCAAGAGATAAAAAGACAAAAAAAAAAACAACTCCAGTGGACAAAGACAACAAAATAAAAACGACAAGAAATAATAGATACAAAAAAAAAAAAAAAATGAGTTGACAGAGTTAGTTGTTTTTTTTTTTTTGCGCCAGAGTTTAATGAACATGGATGATTGGAAGAAAGATTCTAGGAATCAAACGGAACGATCAAACTACCAACCACGAAGTCAGAGGCCGCACTAACTGTCAGGTGGTATCGTCAATAATCTGCAAACGGCGTCTAGGGCGGCTCGGACATGCCCTAAGATTAGCTCCAGAGAGAATTTTCCCCAAGTTGCCCAGATAGAGAGAAAGAGAGACGGCGTTCGTAAGGGCTACTGAAAATTAGGGCGAAAGTTTAGAGGGGTTAGGGTTCATCCTAAATTGGGAGCTGTGCAGTTGTACTGTCAGTTTTAGATAGAGTGGGGAGAGAAAAGTGGGTGTTTGATTGGTGCTAATATGCTCACACAACCAGACGATAAGTCGAGATTTGATCCATGGGGGTTGTGGCTTCGGGAAACCCCACCGAGGATAACTGTAGGGTCTCTTTCCATGTGCGACATGACACGTACAGTTATTCACGATATTCTACAACTGTTGATGGACCAGCCGCTCTTAGCGCTACCTAAGAGTTAGGGTTCTTGTACTACCAGTCGGAAATAGCAGCAAGACAATCTATCTAACCTGTACCCTCAATTTATCGGAACAAGAGCGACCCACACAAGTCATGTGAGACTTACTGACAAAAAATTTTCCCCAAGTTGTCCAGACAGAGAGAAAGAAAGACGGCGTTCATTGTCCTAGTCAGAAAACAAGGCCAAGCACTGGGTGTCTTTGAGGTGCCCCTGTACTAGTACCTCTGCGCCTGGTTAATAGACAAAGAAGGAGCGCAAAGGTCGGGCGATACGTAGAGCCCATCTTTTAAATGTCATTTGCGTCTTTGCTTCCTCCCTGTTCCCCTAAAGTATTAGTCCCCCTAGGCTTCAAATCAATTTGTTTTGATGCAGTTTCTTAGAATATTAAAAAAATAATTCTTTAAAAGAGAGATTAGTCAAATTTATATTATGGGTGTATAGGTAAAAAAAATTATCTACTCCTGTGTTGAGACAGTAAACGGGAGTTATCTGCCCCTGGTACAGGAAGTACCATGAGTTATCTGCCCATGTTTTCCTTGGCCTTCCCCTGCCAACTGACACAGGCTAGCTGGGCAGACCTGATCCATCCATCATTGTTCCCAATCCGAGCATGCTCTGGAGGGTTCTTTAACATGCTATTTTTATAAGCAAGGCACGCCAATGCATTGCTTTGAGGGGGGGGGGGGTGGCGGTGCGGAGAGAATGTCTCCTTACTGTTTATTCATACAAAGCTGTTTAGGATATGTCTCCTGACGTACTAATCCTTAGAATCAGCCGTTTCTTCCGCAACTCACTTGACTTCCTCTAAAATATCGATCTGACAACGGGGGCCAGTAACTCCTTAATCCGTTGACTTTTCTTATTACTTTCGAATGGCAAGACCAGATGAAAATGAATTTTGTTTGTTAGTCGACAAAAAACATCCACACGTTTACAAACACAAAATCATGAGAAAAAAAATAAATGTATCTATTTATTAAACCTCTTTGGGGATTTTCGCTTACTTATAATCAATAATCAATAACGAATAACCCCATGTTCACTTTTAATGAAAACAAAAATACTTCATATATATATATATATATATATATAATTATTTCCACAATAAGACAATGCCGCAGCCCACACAAACCATGAAAGCCACAGACTGGAAGCCCTAGACTCAAGTTTCGCCCTCACTTGGGCTCATCAGTAGGACACATCCAAGCTCAGGATTCAAAGTCACAAGTAGGATTTTACATGAGCTAGGACGATGTTATCCAACAAGAAAATTAATATTAGATTTTTTAAATGTGAGATGATATATAATCAATCACACAATGCAGCAGCGCACCACAGACCAGAAGCCTTATACACGAGTTTCACTCTCCTTTGGACTCGTCAGTAGGACAAATCCGAATTCAGTATTCGAAATCCAAGTCCTACTGATGAGCCCAAAGGAGGACAAAACTCGAGTTTAGGGGTTTCGGTCTATGGCTTGCATGGTTTGTGTGGGCTGCGGTGTTGTCTGATTGTAGAAATAATTATATATCATCTCACATAAAAAAATTGATTACATACATATATATATATATATATATATATGTCTCGGAAGTTTCCTAACCATTAAAACTATATAAAGGAAAAAATATATATATATATATAATTTACAGACTTTCTCGTCTTTTGTCATTTTTGTATTCTTCGTCCGCTCTTGACAAAGCCCACGTGAAAGTTGGGCGAAACGTTGAGCGAAAAGGTCTTCCGCTTTTCCATTTTTAATTTCATACCGTCGGATTATTTTTATCCTTTCATATACTCATATATATATATATATATGTGTGTGTGTGTGTGTGTGTGTGTGTGTGTGTGTGTGTGTTAATTATTTTATTTAAATACTGTATATTACTATGTTCGCTGGAGATACCCAGGTTTCATCAATCTGGTCATCCTGGAATTAGGAAAAATTGCGAACTGTGATCTCTATAAACAGATTTGTCAGTCTTTTTTGCTATGGAAGGCTGATGAGACTGACGAATCTGTTTATAGAGATCACAGTCCGGAATTTTCCTAATTCCAGGATGACCAGATGGATGAAACCTGGGTATCTCCAGCGAACATAGTAATATACAGTATTTACATAAAATAATTAATTAGAGAACTTTGATCGTTTTTTTGTACTAACTTCTTATACGTTATATATATATATATATATATATATATATATATATATATATATATATAAAGTGGTGTACTAAAAGCGAACTTTAAGGAAAAGTAAAACCTATTGTGAAGAGTATACAGCTCAATATCCAGGATAGAGCAGGTAGAATGAAGAAGAATGGAAAGGAATTAGAGAAGCAAAAGTCAAATCAAAATTCAATTCAATTGCTCAGAGCAAGGTATATTCCGCAAAAAAGGCAATTTATTCAAGTTAAATTTTCCTTAAGCCAGGCTTTTCAAAGATCAAAATCTTATCATCAGAGGAAGTCGCTGGGATAGATAAGTTGGCAAAGGCAACTTTTATTTTAGTTTTTCAAATTTTAAATCTTGGCCTTTGCCAACTTATCTATCCCAGCGACTTCCTCTGATGATAAGATTTTGATCTTTGAAAAGCCTGGCTTAAGGAAAATTTAACTTGAATAAATTGCCTTTTTTGCGGAATATACCTTGCTCTGAGCAATTGAATTGAATTATGATTTGGCTTTTGCTTCTCTAATTCCTTTCCATTCTTCTTCATTATATATATATATATATATATATATATATATATATATATATATATATATACATACATACATACATACATACATACATATATATACATATGTATATATATATATATTTATTTACTTGGATAATATCATGATAAATATTTTATATTAGATCCTATTTCTGCTTTATACATATCTTGAAATAATTTTGCTGCAAATTTTCAATTTTATTATTATTATTTATTAAAAACTGTGTTCTGCGGCTTCGGTAGTCAAATGACATCCCGTAGCTGCAATCAGTCCTCCATGCTAGTCCCAGGCCATCTGGCCTTGTCACACGCAAGTTGTCGTAGGCAATGAAGTTGTTTCGCTGTACATAGTGGTCCTAGTCCCGCCTGCTTGAGGTCAGCACGTAGTGCCCAGCGGACGTGTACAGTGCTTAATACTTACAAATAATTTGTAATTCTATTGGTTTTTCCCTTATGAGGAGAAGAGCAATTTTTTGAAAATCCATGGATTAAAGTTCAGTTTATTATATTCCTTGCTTGAACACTTGATGATTTAATAAATTTGTAAATTATCCAATTTCATTTTTTTCATCATTTCAATAGTCCATACATTATATATATATATATATATATATATTATATATATATATATATATATAATATTAATTAGATTTGATGTGAGATATTATACAACTATTTCCACAATCAGACAATACCACGGCCCACACAAACTATGAAAGCCACAGACCGGAAGTCCTAGAATCGAGTTTTGCCCTTCTTTGGGATCATTTGTAGGACAAATCCGAACTCAGGATTCGAAACTTGAGTCACTTGCATGCAAGGCGAGTACTTTGCCACCTGAGCCACGACGCCACATACAAGAAAGTCTATGGACTAACAGAGATCAAACAAACTGCGTCAAAAGCCAACTGTGTGTCGTACCTACTCTTCTCAACAAAGAGTGTAGTCATCCAACTCAGGCCGATGTCTCACAAGTAGGAAATAATTGCATATATATATAATTGTGGAAATAATTATATATATATATATAATAAAGTAAAGGAGTAAAAAAAAAAAAGAAGAAAGGTATGAACCCTATATCCCTATGTGTGATGGCAACAACAACAAACACACCAACAAAAACAACAACAAAACTTGAAAAGGAAAATACACAAAAATAATTTTCAAGAATAAAAAAAATCGAATACTAAAAAAATTAAATTAAAAATTAAATTAAAAATTAAATTAAAAATTAAAAATGTAAAATTGGATTTAAATAGAAAGGCCCAATTTTTTTTTTTATTACAGAAAAAAGAAGAAAAAAAAGAAGTCCTTTGATACAATAGAGGCAAATAATAAAATTAATTATTTTCTTTTCGTCCGAGAGCACAAACATGCCATAATACTTGACTTTTACCATAAAACTTTAATCCAAGCTAAAAATGACTTTCTATTCACCAGTTTCTAGAGCGTCAACATCAGATGGATTTTATGGATTACACAATCATCTATGACAACACTTTGAAGAGCATTAATGATCTTTCTGATTCACTTTCTTCCGACCTAGATCACATGGTGCAATGGGGAAGAGGTGTCTGGTTACATTTAATATATCTAAAATCAAGCTCCTCTCCTTTCACCACCAACGCTCGGATCCTCACTTTGCCCTAATTGAAATGAATGGCTCTATACTTGAGGAAGCCCCCTGCTTTTATAAGCTTCTAGGACGGACTTTCACTCCAGATCTGAAATTGCAGACTTACATCCAATCTATTGCAAAGGTCGCTGGAAAAATGGTTGGATCATTCTATCGCTCCAGAAAGTATTCCTCTTCTTTTTACTGCTCTCTATTTTCCCCCAAAGTATAAATTCAGACTAATCATCCTGAGGAAGTCTTGAAATAAAGACGAAACGTTGATGAATACATAAATAATATTTTTGCTTTTCCATTTTTCATATATATATATATATATATATATATATATATTTATTTATTTATTTATTTTGGTACAGAAAAATTAGTACAACATTCGTACCTTCGGTTTCAAGCACAGAAGGACTTAGCCATCCGGATCTCTTCGGCTTCTGTTGTCATCTGTTTTCAGAAGCTGAAGAGAGCCGGATAGCTAAGTCCTTCCGTGCTTGAAACCGACGGTACGAATGTTGTACTAATTTTTCTGTACCAAAATAAATAAATATTATGCTCTTAATTTTTAACTTTGATTCTCAATTAATCGAGCACTCTGCTGGGATTTTTCCTGCTATATTACAAAGAAGGTATGTATATATATATACATATATATATATATTGAATAATACTTATGGCTCGTCGATAGGTCAACATCTCATAAATAATCGCACCTGTGCCTCTAAATTCAGTGTCGACTTATTCTCCACTCTTAGTAAGTCGCACTCCCCTTATCATCTCAAGATCTTAGAAACAATTTATATTAAGTCCTTGAGACCTTCTCTTTGCAAACAAAGAGAAAATCTCCTCGAGCTTAATGTTGTTTCTATTTGACTGAACTTTTTTTTTTTTTCTTTTTTTTTAATAATTTTTTTTTTTTTTTTTTCTTTACCCCTTTCCCTCGCTATAATTCTCATAGCATCTTTTTATATTTTTTATACATTACCTCGATATTTGGCTCTGTTGAGCGAGGTACGAAACCGGTCAGCTGCCCTTTCATCTTTTTAATTTCTTAAATTCATTATGAATAATAAATATTGTCTCTTCAATGCTATTTTAAAGTTTTGTACGACAAAGAAAATATTTAAATAATATCTATATATATATATATATACTAGAATTTGGACGCGTATATATATATATATATATATATATATATATATATATATATTAAGCAAACATTGTTAAACATAACATAATTTTCCTTGCTTAATTATAACTTTTTTATTTATATATATATATATATATATATATATATATATATATATACTAGAATTTGGACGCGTATATATATATATATATATATATATATATATATATATATATATATATATATATATATATATATATATTAAGCAAACATTGTTAAACATAACATAATTTTCCTTGCTTAATTATAACTTTTTTATTTATATATATATATATATATATATATATATATATATATATATATTCTTGACACGCTGACCTGATTTCTTGAGAGACATTGAATACCCTCCCTGTCCCTTTACAATTTCCCAATTGCTCTCTCTATATATGGCTTTTTCTTCCCTCTCCGTGATAAATAATGAAATCCCCCCCATATCATTATATATTAAATATGCTTCAATTTTCCCCCTCTCTCTAAATATGTATTAGATATGTTGTCACTCCCTCTCTCTTTAATTATATTTGAATTGTCGAGTGTGAATTTCCCTTTTCTCAGTTTCAAAAATGTAATCATCTAACTTGGATGCTTGACAATACCACAAGGTTGAAATAAAATATTGCATCGATGATTATGTAATTTCGTGTTACTATATTTTATTTTATTCTTACTCTGTTTATTACATTGAGCTCTCATATCCGGATTTCCTCCTGGAATTTATTTCATTATAACACAAATATACATTATATATATATATATATATATATATATATATATATATATATATATATATATATATATATATAGAGAGAGAGAGAGAGAGAGAGAGAGAGAGAGAGAGAGATAAGAAAAAAGAGTGATAAATATGCGACGAATGTTTTTTTCGCGTTCTACAATTCATCGGACTTCCTCTCAACGGAAATTTACCACCCGGACAAACCGCATATCTTTTTTACAAAACTTTTCTTTTTTCACTGCGTCGATAGAGGCACGAGAAGTAATGAGAGAGGTTTCAAAGTTAAATTCCAAGAAGCCACAACTTCAGGTACGGCGAAAATAGAAAATCCAGGAAGGGTAAAAAATCCAATAAGAGGTACATTCGATGATGCAGGCAGGCGTCAGAGGAGATTAAGATGTAAAATATTCGCCATTAAAGAAACTTCCCGTTAGAGGAACTTTGAAACTTCTCTCATTACTTCTCGTGCCTCTAACGACCTACCTATCTACATCGTATCCTCTCCGCTGGACTCTTCGACACCGGACTTTTTGGCAATCGGACATTTGCTTGCACCCTGGCACAGTTTTTGCCCTACGTTTCCTTCCCTACAATTTTTATTTTATTTCATTTTTTCAAATTTTAAATCTTGGCCATTGCCAACTTATCTATCCCAGCGACTTCCTCTGATGATAAGATTTTGATCTTTGAAAAGCCTGGCTTAAGGAAAATTTGACTTGAATAAATTGCCTTTTTGCGGATTATACCTTGCTTTGAACTTTTGAATTGAATTTTGATTTGGCTTTTGCTTTCTCTAATTCCTTTCCACTCTCCTTCATTTATATATATATATATATATATATGTATGTGTGTTCCAAATTTGTTCAAAAAACATCAAACTGACGAATATAGAAAGTAGTTTATGGCTTAGAATTAAAGTCCAAGGGCAAAAGTCAAGTATTATAGTTGAGTTGTGTTGCTAAACCAAAGCAAAACATTAATTTTCGGCTGCGTTCCTGTCATATCAAAGAACCGAGGGAGAAGAAAAAAAACAACACAAAAAAACCCGGAATTAACAAAAAACATGAATAAATGAAACAGAATAATTAAAAAAAAAGCAAAATTTCGAATAATTAAAAAAAATGGTTATTAACATCTCAGAGCCAGGAATTTATTAGAATTGATCAAATCTTTCATACCATTTATTAATTTATTAATTTACGTATTTATTTACGTATTTATTTACTTATTTATTTAATTATTTATTTATTAATTTACTTATTTGTTTATTTATTTATTAATTAATTAACTTATTTATTTACTTATTTATTAATTTACTTATTTGTTTATTTATTTATTAATTAACTTATTTATTTACTTATTTATTAATTAACTCATTTGTTTAATTATTTATTAATTTACTTACTTATTTGTTTACTTATATAATTATTTATTTATTTATTTATTTACTTATTTATTTATTATTTACTTATTTATTTAATTATTTATTTAATTATTTATATACTTATTTATTTATTTATTAAATTAATTATTTAATTAATTTTTTTAATATTTATTTAATTATTTATTTATTTACTTATTTATTTATAAAATTCACTGTATATTAATTACTATTTTCAAAAGAAAAATGTTCAATTGTTTATTTCTGCATTTTGTTAAAAAATCTAAATTGTAACTAAGAAAAATATAACTTTTTTTTCTAATGAATTTAAACGATTTCATTAAAAGTTACATTTCAATTTAATTAATTTTTACTACAGCTTAGAAACGCCGTTGAAACGATAACTTTGAAATTTTAGAAACAGTTAACATGACGCGAGATTTTGTTAAACAAATAAAATATTTATTAAATGATTTTTCTTTTTAATCCAAATTTTCGGTTTTAAAAACCTTATTCATTGTACAGACAATATTTTCCTTTTTTTCTTTTTTTTCATTTTTCATACACTACAGATCAGACACACAAAAAAAAACAATATCATCATAACACCAGAAGATCGATCTTCGGCCAAGCCGTAAGACTTCGACTATGAACAAAAAACAAAAAGAAAAGAAAAGAAAGAAAAAGAAAGAAAGAAAAAAAAAGAAAAAAGAAAAAAAAAAGAAAATATTGTCTGTACCATGAATAAGGTTTTTAAAACCGAAAATTTGGATTAAAAAAAAAAAAAAATGATTTAATAAATATTTCATTTTGTTCCGGAATTTTTTTAGATGAGGGTTGATAATTTGTAGAATTTGGTATATTCGGACTACTGTTCTCATCTTGGGTGTTTTTATCACAACGTTTTCCCAAGAAGGTCGGAGGTTACATCGGCCGAAACGTTGTGATAAAAACACCCAAGATGAGAACAGTAGTCCGAATATACCAAATTCTACAAAATATTTAATTCGTTTAACAAAATCTCGCGTCATGTTAGCTGTTTCTAAAATTTCAAAATTAATTATCCAATATTTTTAGGAATTACTAAAAAAAAAAAAAAAGAAGTCATTTGAATTTTGAATAGTGAAAAAAGAAATTGATTTTTATTAAATTAAATCCATTTTATTTTATAAAGCTATGAATTATTCTTAGCCTCATTTGCAATCACCCCCCCCCCCCCGACTAATCCTTAACCCTAACCGTGGCTCTAAGATGTAATGACCCATTTGAAAGAATCAAAAAGCATCCTTTACTCACTGCCATTAATGTTTGTATCAACTTTTCTTCTTCCAAGAGCAGGAACGCTATCTTCTATTATCTTCTATAAACTCCTTAGTTCTAAACATTGAACGTACATTAAATTTAAAAGAAATAAAAAGGTACTGTCTCGGAAAGAAACAGCCAAAAATTTACGGGCGTGACATACGTACTACACAGGATAGTACCTCAGACCCGCGGAATCAAAATCCGAAGGCCAAGACGGTACTGGTCTACAAAGTGTAGCATCCATCGGAACAGATACTACACTCTGATCTTAGCCAAAAGGCTAACGTTTATTTAACGCCTACCCACAATAGGAGTATGTGACACAAGGTCGGAAAGTGAGATTCGCCCGAGAAGGTGAGCACTCTGACCATTAAAAATTGCCTGGGCAGCCCCGTCGGCATTCCCCGGTAGGGGCGCCTCAGGCAGTAAGCAATAAGCTTACTCCTCCCAAAAGAAGGGAGGCAAAGCCTGGGAGGATTGACCTCCTAGAACTGTAGAGGACAAACCCATAGACCGGCGTAAATCAAGCCCCGAAGGCCAAGACAATACCAGTCTATGGGGTGTAGCATCCATCGAAACAAAGGCCGATCAGTGATGTGAAGAGATACATATATACACACACACTATATATATATATATACATATATATATATATATATATATATATATATATATATATATTGCAAAAATCATATCTCATTCTTTTCTTCATTGTCCAATCATTTCCTATAATTTTTTGATTAGAGATGCCACTCTTCTTTGTATGGCTTTCAATCTCAATATTACATTCTGATTTCTACGTCTAGACACCGGAACGAAGCTTGGGTGAAACCACCTCTCATTATTCTTTCTAGTAAATTTTAAAAATAAAGTAAAGTGGTCGACCGTAGTCGAGGACGACCCAAGGGCTCCCTTTTCATTAGCTACTACACCGAGATGTAGGGGAGGGTTTCACTCCTTTCCCAGGACTACTCCACTTACCCTTGACCCTCGCCTTTTTATGCTGAGTGTTTAGCAAAGGGGGCATCAAGTACCTATTTCTGAGTCTTTTGTATGACTCGACCGAGGATTGAACCCTGGTCACCTGACCTATTAGCAAACATCCTAACCATTATGCTAAGTAGTTAATCCTAATTTTTCAATCTTTGTAACTTTGTGACACGATGAGGTGTTTGCTGGTGCAATTCAAATGAATTATAGAATAATTAATTAAATTGGAGTCACTAACAGAGAATTGATTTACTCCTCTCCAGGAGTTAGGCACAAGGCCAGCTTTTTATCTTACTCCCACAAGTAAGATGTGACCCACGGTCGGGTCGGGAATGTGGGGTTTAAAAATTGCCTGGGCAGCCGCGTCAGCATTCCCCGGTAGGGGCGCCTCAGACAGTAAGCAATAAACTTACTCTTCCCCAAAGAGGGGAGGCGAAGCCTGGGAGGGTGGACCGCCTAGAACAGATCCATAGACCGGCATAAATCAAGCCTCGAAGGCAAAGACAATACCAGTCTATGGGGTGTAGCATCCATCGAAACAAAGGCCGATCAGTGATGTGAAGAGATACATATATACACACACTATATATATATATATATATATATATATATATATATATATTGCAAAAATCATATCTCATTATTTTCTTCATTGTCCTATAATTTTTTGATTAGAGATGCCACTCTTCTTTGTATGGCTTTCAATCTCAATATTACATTCCGATTTCTACGTCTAGACACCGGAACGAAGCTTGGGTGAAATAACCTCTCATCATTCTCTCTAGTAAATTTAAAAAGGTCGACCGTAGTCGAGGACGACCCAAGGGCTCCCTTTTCATTACTACACTTTGATCAATCCTGATTTTTTAATCTTTGTAACTGTGACACGATGAGGTGTTTGCTGGTGCAATTCAAACGCATCTGAATGTGCATTAATGGCAGCGATAAAGAATAAAGTTATACGTGTGCAGTTAGTGTACATACTGTCAACTTCCTTCTTATTAAGCTCATCTTCCAGCCGCCCAAACGTTGTGGCGTGCCCACCATGCGGCAAAAGATCACGTGAGATATTGCATGCGTCAGAATTTTCACCTGGAGCTGAAGCAGGGTGCACAGGAGAAGGTCCGACAGGTTCACCGCTGACGTTCAAACTGAAAATATTTTTTTAAAAAAACAAAACAATTTAATTTATGAGAAATGTTGTCCTTGTTTGTGAAAGCATTGTTTATATGGTAATATGAATTATTAAAAATAATAATGAGCGATTAGAACGCCATACAATGCATTTTAGTTTTATTAACTTTTATTTAATAAGGAGAGATAGTTTGCTTGAAGCATTGTGTGTAATACGTATATAGAGTAGTATTAGAAGGCTATCACAATGCAAGAAATGGAAATATGTCGGTGTTGAGAAGTAAGACAAAAACAAGTGATTTTAATTCATATATTTTTCAAAAACTTTTTTAATAATTTTTTTTGTCATATAGCAAATCTTACCTGATTGGGCAAAACTTAAACACTGATCTAATCTGTGTGACCGTGTTCCATAATATATTTCGAGGAAGACCTCTTTGTCAAATGGTAGGTGTTTCAAATCTTAAAAAACGTGTGGATGGCAATATTGCTTATAACGCAGTAAATATTAATATCCGCAGCAAATGTAATAAAACTAAACTATAACTGATTTTTTTTTATGATTTTAACTACTTATTTAATAACGTTTTTTTTTATGATTTTAACTACTTATTTAATAACTTTTTTTTTATGATTTTAACTACTTATTTAATAACTTTTTTTTTAATGATTTTAACTACTTATTTAATCATTTTTTTTTTAATGATTTTAACTACTTATTTAATAACTTTTTTTTTATGATTTTAATTACTTATTTATTTTATTTTTACTACTTATTTAATAACTTTTTTTTCCCCCAATTTAATTTTTTCAAGATATACTTCATCATCAGTATTTCAAATAAAGATATATTAGATACCTTTTTCTTTTTTTTTTCATTTGTTTTTTCATCTCGTTTTTGGTGTTATCAATTCGCTGTTGTTGAAACAAATATGGGATGAGAGTCTCTTTTGTTAAGGACGACACATGGCGGTTCAAATTGTAACGAGAAACGTTGTCCTTTAATTTATACTTGTCATATCAACAATGATCACCTTCTTCCGAACCACTGACAATTCCTTTCGTCCTGATTTTCAATACAATTCTACATTGTTCCTATTTACTTGTCTCCCCACGAGAGAAGGGTCAGACACAGGGTTGGGTTTTTTTTTTGTGTGGGGTAAATCGAGCTTCCCAAAAAGGGGCATTCTGGATTTTGAAACAAAAATTGGGTATTTTTAAGAATAGCCCAACAACGAAAACGCTGAAAAAACAAATATACAACAAATAAAAGTTACCGTAGCCGATAAAACTGAATTTCCAAGTTAACTGTGACAGTTATTAATGTCCCCCCACCCACCCCCAATGACGTAACGACATGCGCGCTCATTCGGTGATCAAAATGATCGTTAAAATGTTCGTTTCATAAAATTAAATTTCAAAAATGCAACCCCCCCCAAAAAACAAAAAAAAACGCCGATTTGCTTATGAGTCCCGGTAAAAAAAAACACACACACACACGTGACACCGACAGCCAAAACTAATGACGCCATTTTGTTTTTTTAAATAAATGACATTAAAATTTTTTTTTTTTTTTCATGTAAACATACAAACAAATGGAATAGAAAACTAGGAAAATCTCCAGTCTCTACGTACGTCGCATTTATTTGTTGCATATTCATTTTTTTGACTACGTTCTACAACTTTTTTTCAACCCGACTCGCGAGCTGTAGGGCTATTGTAAAACGTTCCCCAAAAATAGAAGTTGCCTCAGCCTAGAAGGATTTCTCCTTCACTGACCGAGGACAGAAAAGTCAAAGTGTAGCAACAGAACAGATACTACACTTTGTTCCTAGATGTTCACAGGGTTTCAGCCGTATAATAAGAAAAACAAGAAAATTTGCTTAATCATTATCCATTTATTTTTCAGTAAATAAAATCCGGGATGGTCGAAAATATCTTGATATTTCGAGAGAAAACACCCTTCTCAAAAATCAGAGCCAAACGTTGTTTCCGTTTACAGAAAATAAGTGTTCCAAGATGGCCGTTCCTTAAAGAATACCAGGTTCGCAGAAAGTAGAGGTTCAGCAGTATAGATACAATATTTTATTTCATTTTTAATTAATTATTATTATATTATTATAACTATTAAGTAATTATTATTATACAGGGTGGGCAAAAATAAGGATCCTATTTTTAAAAATTCATAACTTTTTTATTTATTGATTTTTTTTTTTTTTTTTTTTTAGAATCAGTAAAGGACCCCTTCCGAAGCAAGCATGAGCCGTATTAGCCCTAAGGAACGTACCCTCATTTAGAAAACATTATTTTTGCTTAAAAAACTCAAAACAGTGTAAAAAACAATACTTTAGTTTTTGTAAGTTTTAAGAAGTGTTTTTCGGCTAAAATTTGTTTTGTTTATTTCAAAAAATCTCGGAAGGGTCAGTCTACACACACAAAGTTTGGTGAGTTTAACTTTTATTTTGTGGAAGTTATTCAAATTCAAGTTATTCAAATTTAAAGATAGGACCCTTATTTTGGCCCACCCTGTATTATTATAACTATTAATTATCACTTTGTAAGATTATACTTTTTAAATTAATGTATTATTTTATATCAATATAATATTATTTATAATAATAATAATAATAATAATAATAAACAAAAACAAGAGAACTTGCTTAATCATTGATATAGCCTGCCCCTTCGATACCAGAGTGCAGGAGAAAGAATACAAAAAAATGAATATCAAGATCTAAAATGGGAATTAGTTAGACTATGGAAATGTAAAGAAGTCAAGGTGATTCCCGTTGTAATTGGAACGCTTGGAACCATCATGAAAAGCCACCATAAATGGCTTAAACAGATTGACGAGACAATTTCTTTTCCAATTCTGCAAAAGGCTTGCCTGTTGGGAACAGCGAAAGTGTTAAGGTACAGCTTGAATGTCGAAAGTCAAGGGAATTAATTTGATGTTCAAAAAAGAAAACTACAACTAAAAACATTCAAAAGTTGAGACTACTATGAAATAATAATAATAATAATAATAATAATAATAATAACAATAACAATAACAACAATAATAATAATAATAATAATAATAGAAAACAAAACTAAAATCCACCATAAATGGCTTAAACAGATTGACGAGACAATTTCTTTTCCAATTCTGCAAAAGGTTTGCATGTTAGGAACAGCAAAAGTGTTAAGGTACAGCTTGAATGTCGAAAGTCAAGGGAATTGACTTGATGTTCAAAAAAAAAGAAGAAAACTCCAACCAAAAGTTGAGACTACTATGAAATAATAATAATAATCATTTCATTTTATTAAAAATTTTATTTAAAATTTATTTATACACGTGGATGGAGATTTTGCTTACATCACATTGTATTCCCAAATGGTCACTCATCTAATTATGGAAACCACTGTGGCAACACTATTTAGCCATAATTTTGAGAGATTAAAAGTGCTTGGATTCAACCATCACCACCAGTCAGTTCACATGTAAGCAGTTATGTGTTATATCAAGTCCACGTGTATGCGGCAGTAGCTATTTTGGCTTGTCTTCTTGTCGAAGTCGAACCCAGGGCCAAAGGCCTAGGAAGATGTCTGTTGCATCCCCAGAGAGGAGGACGTGTGTTAGGCAGTGCCAAAGAAGGAAAGAGAGAAAAGAGGCTTCTCGTGCGGCAGAATAAAAAAAGAGAGAGAGCGGATGGCGCTCAAGTGTTTATATAGTTATGCTAGCCATCCGAGATTCGCCTAAAAGAAGGCCACTGATTGGTCAAGCCAATGAGGAAGTAGATTGATTTAACCAATCAGCAGGCAGCTAAGAAGTCATCGATATTTAAACAATATGGCGGCTTGTAGGAAACTGCAACAGAGCTGCTACCACCACCAACAATGTGAAACATGCACATAGTATATTTCTTACTGCATACTTACTTTGCCATGTTATCTCGTATAGACGATGTTTGATCTGCATATGTCTGGGCAAGGTTGTCCGCTGAATACATTCCAATTGGGGTGTTGAATTGGCTATGGACGACAGAGGGGCCAGTGTTTGGAGCTGCAGGTCCACCACCAGCTCCGAATGGCCTCGCTGATCGATTATGGCTGCTTCCAATGTTGCAACTTTCCTAGAATAAACCAAAAATCTTCAGTATATAAATATATAAAAGTCAATTTTGTTTGTGGGTTAAATCCAAGATTTTTAGGTCTTTGTGACTTCCTGTTTAATCGTGCGCGTCATTTGACGTACGGATGACCAGAAATGAAAAATAAAACCTTTTTGTTAGCATTTCTGAATAACAAAAATTACTATTTACACTTTCACATTTATAAAACTTTTTTTTAAATTTTGACTTCCGCTTCCTTTTTTAATTACTAATTATTTATTACCTACCCATAAGATAACGTTAAAATTAAAGTAATGGCGAAGTTAGTTTCAGATATAATTCCAGCCGCAGAATTATGTTGTATGAATATAAATTTGCAGGATTTAATGCTACAAACAAGAGACACTATTAGTTCAATGAATTGGTTAACGTTATCAAGAAAAAAAAATAACTTTCGGTTGATAATTTGTTTGTTAAAATTAATTCAATAAAATTCAATTTTTTCAATGAAAAAAAAATAACTTTCGGTTGATAATTTGTTTGTTAAAATTAATTCAATAAAATTCAATTTTTTCAATGTAAAAAAAAATAACTTTCGGTTGATAATTTGTTTGTTAAAATTAATTCAATAAAATTCAATTTTTTCAATGTAAAAAAAAAATAACTTTCGGTAGATAATTTGTTTGTTAAAATTAATTCAATAAAATTCAATTTTTTCAATGTAAAAAAAATAACTTTCGGTTGATAATTTGTTTGTTAAAATTAATTCAATAAAATTCAATTTTTTCAATGTAAAAAAAAAAACTTTCGGTAGATAATTTGTTTGTTAAAATTA
>OY744552.1:5908269-5923269 GCA_963556195.1 Sepiola atlantica
ATTGCTTGATTCTATGGCAAGGAGAAACAACGCCGAGATAAGCGGAGGGCACATACAGCACCTGATATTCGCAAATGGTCATATACAGCCCAATCACGTTGACACACCGAAGTTAAGCAACGTTGAGCCTGGCCAGTACTAAAATGGGTGACCATTTGCGAATACTGGGTTCTGTATATGCTCTCCGCTTATCCCGGCAGTGTTTCCAGTCATCCTGGACTTTTACTTGCCACTGGAATCAAGCAATGCCGATTTAGGAGAGGAATTGTTGGGAATTACTCAACCCTGAGGAAAGGGAACTTGGCCTTTTGGCTAAGATCAAAGTGTAGTATCTGTTCCGATGGATACTGCACCCCATAGACTGGTATTGTCTTGGCCTTCGGGGCTTGATTTACGCCGGTCTATGGGTCTGTCCTGTGCAGTTCTAGGAGGTCCACCCTCCCAGGCTTTGCCTCCCCTCTTTGGGGAGGAGTAAGTTTATTGCTTACTGTCTGAGGCGCCCCTACCGGGGAATGCCGACGGGGCTGCCCAGGCAACTTTTAATGGCCAGAGTGCTCACTTTCTCAGGCGCTAGCTTTTCAAACCCCACTTTCCCGACCCGACCTTGGGTCACATCTTACTTGTGGGAGTAAGATAAAAACTGGCCTTGTGCCTAACTCCTGGAGAGGAGGTAAATCAATACTCAACCCTATAACACGTGCAGGCATGCTTACATGGGGTATCCATTGTCTTTCGAGGCTGAGCGGAGGCCATGTCAATATTTGTACATGAGTAAATAGACATTGCTTCAGCCGTGTACATTTTTGTTTTGTTTTCAGTGACGATTTCGAACTGTTTCTTCTTAGCTAAATATTGACCTCTGCTCTTGACCTCTCGGTTTAAAACTTGTTAAAGAAACTAAAACAATATGAAATGCTAAGGAGTTTATTTTGGGGATATTTGATACACTTTTCCATTCAGCAGACGACAGACCGCGGAGCAGATGCCATGAGTTCAACAACACACAAACCTACTCCTCTTTCTCTCATCCCCCTCTCTCTCTCTCTCTTTCCCTACTCTCATCCCCCCCTCTCTCTCTATCTTTCCTTACTCTCATCCCCCCTCTCTCTCTATCTTTCCTTACTCTCATCCCCCCTCTCTCTCTCTCTCTCTCTCCCTACTCTCATCCCCCCTCTCTCTCCCTCCCTACTCTCTCTCTCTCTTTCCCTACTCTCATCCCCCCCTCTCTCTCTCTATCTTTCCTTACTCTCATCCCCCCCCTCTCTCTCTATCTTTCCTTACTCTCATCCCCCCCTCTCTCTCTATCTTTCCTTACTCTCATCCCCCCTCTCTCTCTTTCCTTACTCTCATCCCCCCCTCTTTCTCTCTATCTTTCCTTACTCTCATCCCCCCTCTCTCTTTCCTTACTCTCATCCCCCCTCTCTCTCTCTATCTTTCCTTACTCTCATCCCCCCTCTCTCTTTCCCTACTCTCATCCCCCCTCTCTCTCTCTATCTTTCCTTACTCTCATCCCCCCCTCTCTCTTTCCTTACTCTCATCCCCCCTCTCTCTCTCTCTTTCCTTACTCTCATCCCCCCCTCTCTCTCTTTCCTTACTCTCATCCCCCCCTCTCTCTCTTTCCTTACTCTCATCCCTCCCTCTCTCTTTCCCTACTCTCTCTCTCTCTTTCCTTACTCTCATCCCCCCTCTCTCCTTCCCTACTCTCTCATCCCCTCCTCCTCTCTCTCTCTCTTTCCCTACTCTCTCATCCCCTCCTCCTCTCTCTCTCTCTCTTTCCCTACTCTCATCCCCCTCTCTCTCTCTCTCTTTCCCTACTCTCATCCCCCTCTCTCTCTCTTTCCCTACTCTCATCCCCCCCTCTCTCTCTTTCCCTACTCTCATCCCCCTATCTCTCTCTTTCCCTACTCTCATCCCCCTCTCTCTCTTTCCCTACTCTCATCCCCCTCTCTCTCTTTCCCTACTCTCATCCCCTCTCTCTCTCTTTCCCTACTCTCTGACCCCCCCTCTCTTTCTTTCTCTCATTCCCTTATTTCTCTCTCTCTCTATCTCTCTATCTCCTTCTCTCTATCTCTCTATCTCCTTCTCTCTCTCTCTCTATCTCCTTCTCTCTCTCTCTCTATCTCTCTCTATATATATATATATATATACACAATATTAATTCTGACTTCACAGGCGAAGGACGACAAAGTTGAAAATAAATCTTGCAAAAAAGAAAAACGGCAGAAATTTTTTAAATTCCATATTCACTTCTTCTATTGCCAAATTTGGTCAGCACCGAAATCCGAAACTCTTCTTTACAAGGCGATACATATAACAAGCCTGGCAGCCAGGCAATTGGAATCTAAGTCTGGGAAAGAGGGGGGAGGGGGATCTAAATTTGACTTTAGTTCATGGGGTTCGGTTTCAGGAATGTCAAACTTTAAAAATCATGTTTCGGAATTTCTTAGAAGAGGATTGAATAATTTGCATGATTCGGATATTATGGGTATTGTAAAGTTAGGAATAACATATTAAAAGTTACGAATAACATATTAAAAGTCTACCTTTTTCAATATGGCATCTTTCTTTTCCTTTCTTTACGGTCATATTTACAAGATAAATAAATTTGTATCGTAATTACAAAAATGTTAATGTTTTTCTATCCATAGGAATGAATGAGAAAGATTTTGTTTCGTGTTTACAACAAAGTTATGAATAAAATGTTTATTATTTTGAATTAATTTCTCAAGTATTTCAAGTAGTGAACTTTGCAAAATATAGCGAGATGGCAGAGTCAGCTGGTATATATATATATATATATATATATATATATATATATATATATATATAGTAGTAAGCTATGAACATATTACTACCTAGCTCTACTTACGTATCGAGCACTGTTGAAGTAAATACTGAAAATTAATACATAAAAAATTATATCTCCATATAAAATTTTGTGTGGATACATCAAATAGTAATATATATATATATATATATATATATATATGAAGCAATCCAACAAAAGATATAAGCGTCAACTAATATCTTATAATTAGTGAAACATCCGGATAAAAACTGAAGCTCAATATACTGGATAGAGCATTAATATTATAATATAAAATGAAGTAATAAAATAAGGTGTCAATCAAATTTTATTGGAATTCAAAGTTCAAGCAAAGTATCCTTAAGTCCTTAGCTCATGAGTTTTCAAAGATAATTCTTCTCTTCAGAGGACCATTACCGCAGTTATACTACTACAGGTAATAATAATAATAAGCTTTGAAAATATATAAAATTATATAAAATTTGTGTATATAATTTTATATATTTTCAAAGCGTAATTTTATTACCTGTCGTAGTATAACTGTGGTAATGGTCCTCTGAAAAGAAGAATTATCTTTGAAAACTCATGAGCTAAGGATTTAAGGATACTTTGCTTGAACTTTGAATTCTAATAAAATTTGATTGACACCTCATTTTATTACTTCATTTTATATTATAATTATATATATATATATATATATATATATATATATATATATATCATCCACATACAGACTGTTTCGCTGTATGACAGTTCTTCAGTGCAACTAGACAAAGTAACAAACATTATATATATATATATGTATATATATATATATATATATATATATATAAAACAAACATTGTATATGTGTGTGTGTACGTGTGTGTGAGTATGTCAGTTTGAATTATTAAACATTAAAACGGTTGATACGAATTTGAATCTGTAGTCGTAAACAGTTTTTGACAACATAATTGCCTATTTTTTCCAAGGCCCGAAAGCAAAGACAATACCGGTCTAAGGGGTGTAGCATCCATCGGAACAGATACTACACTTTGTTGTACTTCACTCGGGCTTCACTCTGCACGCTCGGACATTAATCTAAGCTAATGATGTCTGTATGTGATGTTGTAAAGCCCGACAGATGAAGAGACTATTTAAGGTCATCAAATGTATAGCACAAAATAAATTTCACAAATCGTCTAGGAAACGATTGTACACCAAATAACTGTTATGTTTGAATTGTCTTGCGTGTGATAGACAGCTAACTATTTTATCAATCAATGTAATATTGATAACCCTAACCCGATACCGAAAAGTCTTTGTGTGTGTGCAATAGAAAATAGCAAAAACGTTAAGGGAGTGGTAGATATAAACAGTTTAGGAACAGCAAAACTAGAAGAGTAGAAAGTGACTAACTCGGGTTTACTTTCGGCAGCCTCGTAACTTTTGCTTCCCTTATTTTGTCCTTTAGTTTTCACATTCCATGAGCGA
Organism: Sepiola atlantica; assembly: GCA_963556195.1. Classification (NCBI taxonomy): domain Eukaryota; kingdom Metazoa; phylum Mollusca; class Cephalopoda; order Sepiida; family Sepiolidae; genus Sepiola; species Sepiola atlantica. Next base: position 5,912,549 of record OY744552.1, read on the forward strand.
TGTTTCTGACAAAGGGGGGAGAATTGCTGTTTCCTGGGTCGGAATTTATCTATCTAACACTTAGTGTTGGCTAGTGTTTTTGTTACCTTGAAGTAGTTTTTTTATTTTTTATTTAGCTCTTTACATCAAGTGGCTTCATGCCTTGTCTGGAGCGACTTCCATAAAAAAAAATGGTGCCATTAAAAAAAAATGGCGCCATAAAAAAAAATGCTGCCATAAAAAAATATGCTGCCATAAAAAAATATGCTGCCATTAAAAAAAATGCCGGCATAAAAAAATGGTGCCATTAAAAAAAATGGCGCCATTAAAAAAAAATGCGGCCATAAAAAAAATGCAGCCATTAAAAAAAATGCCGGCATAAAAAAATGGTGCCATTAAAAAAAAAATGGCGCCATTAAAAAAATATATGCAGCCATAAAAAAAATGCAGCCATTAAAAAAAAGACCGGCATAAAAAAAATGGTGCCATTAAAAACAAATGGCGCCATTAAAAAAAAAATATGCAGCCATTAAAAAAAAAAACAAAAAACAAATTCGATAAATATTAAAGACTGAATGTCCTTACCTTTGTATCAACAAATTAATTAGATTTCCAGATCGTATAATTTCCATCTTGGCCTGTTCGTGTGTAAGCGTGTCGGTATTTGTATTGTTAATCATCAGTATACCGTCTCCTGCCCTTAGTCCGGACAATTCAGCAATGCTTCCAGGGTTGACCTATAAACAAAACCAAAAACAACTATTGTAAGAATAGCAAATAAAAACATATATATATATGGAAACTTAGTTTATGAAATAGTGGGTAAGCACTAATAATGAATATGGCCGAACGAATCGACCGAAATATCTTGGTAATGATGTGTTTGTATCCTTATTTCTACTAGTATGTTATCATGCTTATCCACTATTCCATAAACTAATTTTCTATTTTGGCTGAAATTTTTATTTCGTATTTACTCCCTCACACACACACACATATATATTAGTTCCTACTACGACTTTAGCTAAACATGTAAGAGAACTAAATAGTAAAAGTATACAATATAGCCTAAGATGGTCTATATTAGGTAGAGCAGGGAAATACAAACCTAACAAATCTAAGAGATGTAACCTCTGTATCTTGGAATCCTATAATATAGTTATGTCTAAGGAGAATCTATTAAATAAAAGACAAGAAGTGTTTCAGAACTGTCTACATAAAATTGCATATATATATATATATATATATATATATATAAATAAACAAGTAAATGATGAGAATAAAAATTGTGCAAAATACAATATCTATTAAATCATTAATTGTTCAAAACAATTCACTGTGGAGGTCCCCAGATGCCTGGGAGCCTACTACTCCGATAGCTTCTTTCCTCGAGCTGCCGGTCTCTGGAACTCCCTCCCTGCTTCCTGTTTCCCTGGCTGTACCGATATGCAAAAATTTAAAACTATTGTGAACAAACATCTCGCTGCACAGCTCCTAATTTAGGATGACCCCCTAAACTTTCACCCTACTTCTCAGTAGCAACTTGCCTCGTTTGGAGTGAACTAAGTTAAAGAAAATTTAAAAAATGAAAAAAATATGTCAATACATTCATCGTAGTTTCTTACTCTCGCATGCAAATACTAAGTTTGCGTTTTTTTTTCAGGAAATCTCACAAATACTTTCTCCGTACTAGCTATAAAGCGGTAGAAGCTGGGTAAAGATGGGAACTGACATACCCAGGTACTGTACCCACACCGCGCAAGGAGCGGGTATAAACTAGTAATGTATATATATATATATATATATATATATATATATATATATATAGGAAGACCTAAAAAGCTTAACGTTTCGCCCAAATGGGCTTTGTGAAGAGCGAACGAAAAAATGCAAAAAATGACATAAGACGAGAAAGTCTATAAATTATGAGAAATATATATAGTGGTAGGGTTCATGTAGAGAGGGAAGATATGTAAATATGTATAGAGTCAAAGATAAATACATAGCAACAAAAAAAAGAAGAAAAAAAGCCCATATAACATTTGGGCGAAACGTTGAGCTTTTTAAGTTTTCCGCTTATTCCATTTTAGTTTCGTACCGTCGGATTATTTTATCCTTTCATCTATACATATTGTCGGAATGGAAGACGATACTTTATATATATATATATATATATTAGCATTAGATAAAATGAAAGAATAAAATAAGGTGCAAATCAAATTTTATTACAATTCAAAGTTCAAGCAAAGTAATTGAAAGTCCTTAACCCATGGGTTTTATTTTATCTAATGCTATTAATGCTCTATCCAGTATATTGAGCTTCATTTTTATCCGGATGTTCACTAATTAAAGATATTAGTTGCCTCGTATATCTTTTGTTGTATTAACCTTATTTATATATATATATATATATATATATATATATATATATATATATATCTCTTCTATCTATGCCCGCTTCTAGGTACATATAGATCTTAATTTCCCTAAATTACGTGACAGTTTCCGTGGGCCGAGTGGATATGGCTGACTGTGTACCGGGTTCGCGCCTTTCGACCGTCTGAAATTGTTACTTCCCTGCACTGATTAGAGCAATAAGCTTGAAACGCTAGCGTCTGTAGGTATAAATAATTTAATATTTATTCATAAATATTATATATATATATATATATATATATATAAATGTACTTGTTTGTGCCCTATAGAAAGAAATGCTAGGCAATCTGCATAAAAAGTAAACGTCTATTCTCATGTACAATTTTCAGAGGAAGACAATGGAAGTGGTCCGGAATCTCTAAGTGCACCCCTAAGGTGGCTATGGGAGCATAACCCCCCTAAAACTTCAAATATATCTTATTTTTATGAAATTTAAATCATATGTATAAAATTTTCTGGGGAAAACAATGGAAGTGGTCCCAAATCTCAACGTGCCCCTTCTGTGTGCCGAATCTCTATGTGCCCCCTCCTCCAAGGGAGCTATTGAGGTAGAACTCCCTTAAAAACTTCAAATACGTAAATCTGATTTTAATGAAATTCAAACCATATGCATAAGACACTAATTCAGAGAGTTTTTCAAAATTTTTAATTTCTTCCGACTAAATTAGGGGGTGAAACGGAAGAAGGGATCAGTAACAAAAAAGATTGTAATTTAAATTACAGAGAAAACCACAGCGAGAGTATGAAATGGATCACATTGGTGATTGAAAGAAGTGGAGAGTACTGAATATTTGGGAAGACTCCTTGTCACTCAGACTCCAGGGAACATCATCTGTTTTTATCAGATAATGACTTAAAAAAGATTTTTAATGGAAATCACTCCAGACAAGGCATGAAGCCACTTGATGTAAAGAGCTAACAAAGAACGAAAGAGGATTGTCGCAAAGACAGGAAATGCCTATTGACTTTAGTGCTCATACGAGATATTACATTATCCCTCCCACCAAAAAGGAGGTAATGCCTGGGAGGTTGGTATCATGATGAACAAACGAACATATACTACACTGCCACCCTCGAAAAAGAGGAGGCAAGGCCTGGGAGGATGATATCATGATGAACAAACGAACATATACTACACTGCCACCCTCCAAAAAGAGGAGGCAAGGCCTGGGAGGATGATATCATGATGAACAAACGAACATATACTACACTGCCACCCTCGAAAGGACGAGGTAATGCCTGGGAGGATGATATCATGAATAACAAACGAACATATACTACACTGCCACCCTCGAAAAAGAGGAGGTAATGCCTGGGAGAACGGTATCATGATGAACAAACGACCATATACTACATTGTCACACTCTAAAAGGAGGAGGTAATGCCTGGGAACATATACTAGACTGTAAAAAGAACAGAAGGAAGAAAGGAGGATTAAAATTAGTAGTATGACAAAATGTTTTCAAAGTGGACCAATGGGTAGTGGAGTGGACCCCCTATTTCTGGAAATACCCCAACGCCCTCAATCATCCTCTCCTCCTTTGCATCTCCTTTGCATCCACTAATCTCCCTGCACCCGTAAGGCAAATAATCATCAAAGCCATAACAATGTTTGCAAAGTGTGTGTGTGTTCTGTCCAACGACGAGAAGAAAACATTTAGATATCCCGTTAAACAAATATTATTACTGTTAAACACCAACACATCTCGCAAGCCATAAAGAAGAGCAATGAATTTACATTGTACATGTACAGGACGTTCAGGACAAATTTGACACGTGCAGCAGCAGGACTCAGCTCCGTGTAAACACGTCCCGGAGGCGGGGGGGGGACCTAGAAGTAGCTGCGTGAGAACTTCCACGACGACTACGTGAGTCTTGATATCTCTGCCACCACCCCCACCACCAATTCGCCCGATCGTAACCCCATGGACGATTATGCGTAGGTGCATAGTTGAGAAAGACACCAACCGTACCGCCTGCAACACCGTCTCCTAAAGTTCAACCCTTCCTCACTGTGATGGTGGTGGGGGCGGTGGCAACGTGGTGGTGTCAGAGTTACCCTGCTTAACAGGGCTCTGGTGAAAATCCAGGAGGAGTCGACATCGGAATCCGTCGTCCTCTTCACGATTTCTTTGTGTGTTCTGGGCCAAACCTTCCCCGACTTTGCATGCAACCGCTGAGCCTTGCTGTTCTCTGTGTTGAAGGTAAACAAACCTGCAATCCTGCAGTTTAACGAACAGCTGCAACCAACTAGGACTTCATGCAGACCAGACAATCCTGAGGCACGATCTTTGTGAGCTTTATGCGGAAATCCGAGTCGCTTAACGAACAAACATGCAAACCGAGAACACTATATATATATCTCTATGTGACGTCATCCACTGTGCACGGATACAAAAAATGCAGAGATTCAATGTACACATCTGAAAAATGTCGATACTTGTTTCTTCTTGGACAATATCCTAGAACTATTCATTTATGAAAATCGAACATTTTCAGCTATGAAAAGCCTATGATTTTGAGTCTAGACTACCCTACTATTCTTTTACTTATTAAAGGCCCTCATAACCTATAATCTTATACGTTTCAGCTCCGTGTTACACTTCCAGTAAAACCCTAACCATTGACAATCCATTTCTTCCTAACCCTAACCATTGACAATCCATTTCTTCCTAACCCTAACCATTGACAATCCATTTCTTCCTAACCCTAACCATTGACAATCCATTTCTTCCTAACCCTAACCATTGACAATCCATTTCTTCCTAACCCTAACCATTGGCAATCCATTTCTTCCTAACCCTAACCATTGACAATCCATTTCTTCCTAACCCTAACCATTGACAATCCATTTCTTCCTAACCCTAGCCATTGACAATCCATTTCTTCCTAACCCTAGCCATTGACAATCCATTTCTTCCTAACCCTAACCATTGACAATCCATTTCTTCCTAACCCTAACCATTGACAATCCATTTCTTCCTAACCCTAACCATTGACAATCCATTTCTTCCTAACCCTAACCATTGACAATCCATTTCTTCCTAACCCTAACCCTAACCGTTGACAATCCATTTCTTCCTAACCCTAACCATATATATATGATAGCCCTATAGTTATACATATGATAGCCCTATAGTTATACATATGATAGCCTCATAATATAGCTATAATAGCCCTACAGTTATACTATAATATACTTATAGTATACATATAATATCCTACACAACAGTAAGGTTAAACGTAAAGTTTTAGGTCTTTTGTTTTTTTTTTCATTTTAACTCATAATAGCCACATAGTTATACATATAATAGCCTTATAGTATAGCTGTGATAGCCCTATAATTATACATATAATAGCCTTATAGTATAGCTGTGATAGCCCTATAATTATACATATAATAGCCTAATAAGTATAGCTATGATAGCCCTATAGTTATACACATAATAGTGTTATAGTATAGATATAATAGCCCTATACTTATTTATATAATAGCCTACGCAACAGTAAGGTGAAACGTTAAGTTTTAGGTCTTCTGTTTTTTTCATTTTAACTCATAATAGCCATATACTTCTCGTAATACACGCCGTAATTTGTGGATGTTCTGTGAAGGGTGCAAGAAAGCGCAAGTGAGTCACGCGTGTGTGCGCGCTGTTTTCATGTGCAGCTTAGCAAGTAGTGGCACCATGTGCACATGCATATTAGACTATTGGCTGCGCATCCAAATGTTGACGTGTCTATTGAACCAATCAGTCATTCCCCAGTGGTCGATATAAGGCACACGCTGAAGATCTGAAGCAGTCCGTCTGGGAATTGCATAACACGTAGCACGTTTTTGGTGAAGGTTACCCAGTTGTCGAAGGTTAACTTCTGGGTCTTCTTTCGATAATAAATCACGGAGACAATCAGCTTGTTGAAACCTTTGGTGCTTTCTTTCTCCTATGCTAGTTGCCTTACCAAGGCTTGAGAGTCTAGTCTTCTCTATTCATACCATTTCTAGTTTATTTGTGAAAACAATGCAATAACCCTGACGAAACTGAAGACAGGAGCGCGCACACACGCGCACACGGCTAGTCCATCAACCATTCCCGGTAATAACTGCACCTCTAACCCTAACCCTAACCCCATCCACTTTAAATCCCTTTTCTCTTAACAATATATCCACATTATTCCAGATTAAGAAAACCAAAATAAGATCAAGGTTGTCCTTGATGGCCGTTAATCCAAACAACATGACATAAATGCAGGTGTACACCAGGGATCGATCCTTGGACCATTATTGTTCCTGATTTTCATAAACGACCTCCCTGATGAGGTTGTGTCTGAGATGGGTATATTTGCTGACGACACCATGCTCTATTCTCGTCATGTGAGAAAAACGGATGCACACATATCCGAGACAATGGCTGACTCCTTAGAAAGTGACCTCCAGTCTGTAGTGGAATGGGATCATAAATGGATGGTAACATTTAATGCTACTAAGACAAATATCTTTTTCTTTCAACGACTACAAGAAACCCCTTCAACCATCGATTGCCATGGCAAATAACACCCTACCCGAGAGTCCAATGTTCAAACTCCTCGGCCTAACATTCACAGGTAACATGAATTGGAACAAATACATAGAAGACATTGCCAAGGCTGCTGCAAATAAGGTGGGCTCCATCTACCGTGCTACAAAAAATTCCCACAACTGACATTATCCTATATCGCTACAAAGCCACCATACGCCCATGCATGGAGTATTGTTGTCACATCTGGGCTGGTGCACCATCCACCAGTCTCTCTTTCTTAGACAAGGTCCAAAAAAGAGTATCTAATCTAATAGGCCCCACACTGTCTACCAAGCTCCAGCCCCTGTCCCATCGCCGCAATGTTGCATCATTGTGCTCGTTTTACAAGTACTTCAATGGAATGTGCTCCGATGAACTTGCTGCTCTGGTGCCCCCCCTCGACATAAATACACTCGACATACCCAACAATCAGCTAAATCCCATTTACTAACTGTGGAGGTCCCCAGATGCTTCTACTCCAATAGCTTCAATTCCTTGAGCTGCCGGCCTTTGGAACTCCCCCCTGCTCCCTGTTTTTCAAAAATGCAGAAATTTAAAACTAATGTGAACAAGCATCTTGCTACACAGCTCCCAATTTAAGACGACCCCCTAAACTTTCACCCTAATTCTCAGTAGCCTCTTACGTCTACATTGGCAACTTGCCTACCCCTAACGAGCCTAAACCTAATTTTCTCATTTGACCATGACCCTAACCCTAAACCCTAACCATAACGACGGGGTCAAAGTTAGTTCGGGTTCTAATGTAACAAAGCAGAAAAAACAGTGTTACTATTTGTGTAAAGCTGAATTAACTTGAAATAGACCGTTTGACCTCATCGTTTGACCTCACCGTTTGAGCCGCGAAATGAGCCCAACACTAAACCTAATTTTCTCATTTCTTCGTTTAGATATCTAGTCTTCAAAGTGTATCGTCTTCTTAATAAAACCGAGCACAAGTAATTTGTTCAATTCACCAGGCAAAACGAGATCTTTATCTGTAAAACAAACAAAAAAACTTAGACATTAACAACGCCCACGTCGTCAGAGTTCATCATATAAGACATACATGTGTTTAGCTTTTAATATCCACTTTGATTCTTGTTGTTTACGTGCATATCTTGACGACAAGTTGACGTCTATTAAAATATATTACATCTTATCTTATTTATGCTCTGTTTGATTAAAATATTTTTGTCTGATACTAAATTTGTGGTTATTGTATCTAACTTTAAAACAATTTTTGTCTGATACTAAGTTTGTGGTTATTGTATCTAACTTTAAAACTATTTTTGTCTGATACTAAATTTGTGGTTATTGTATCTAACTTGAAAACTATGTTTGTCTAATACTAAATTTGTGGTTATTGTATCTAACTTTAAAACAATTTTTGTCTGATACTAAATTTGTGGTTATTGTATCTAACTTTAAAAGTTATTTTTGTCTGATACTAAGTTTGTGATTATTGTATCTAACTTTAAAACTATTTTTGTCTGATACTAAATTTGTGGTTATTGTATCTAACTTTAAAAACTATTTTTGTCTGATACTAAATTTGTGGTTATTGTATCTAGCTTTAAAACAATTTTTGGCTGATACTAAATTTGTGGTTATTGTATCTAACTTTAAACCAATTTTTGGCTGATACTAAATTTGTGGTTATTGTATCTAACTTTAAAACTATTTTTGGCTGATACTAAATTTGTGGTTATTGTATCTAACTTTAAAACTATTTTTGGCTGATACTAAATTTGTGGTTATTGTATCTAACTTTAAAACTATTTTTGGCTGATACTAAATTTGTGGTTATTGTATCTAACTTTAAAACTATTTTTGGCTGATACTAAATTTGTGGTTATTGTATCTAACTTTAAAACTATTTTTGGCTGATACTAAATTTGTGGTTATTGTATCTAACTTTAAAACTATTTTTGGCTGATACTAAATTTGTGGTTATTGTATCTAACTTTTAAACAATTTTGGCTGATACTAAATTTGTGGTTATTGTATCTAACTTTAAAGACTATTTTTGGCTGATACTAAATTTGTGGTTATTGTATCTAACTTTAAAAGTTATTTTTGTCTGATACTAAGTTTGTGGTTACTGTATCTAACTTTAAAACTATTTTTGTCTGCTACTAAGTTTGTGGTTACTGTATCTAACTTTAAAAGTTATTTTTGTCTGACACTCTTTCAGGAGGTGTCCATTGTCTCTCAATACAGAAGAAGGCCAATCATTGATCGATGGTTCCCAACATTGTGTGGATGTTGTCAACAGACATTTGGCTAAGATCAAAGTGTAGTGGCTGTTCTGACACTACACTTAATCTCTTCTGTCCTCAGTCGGGAAAGGAGAGATCCTTCTAGACAGAGACATTTAAAAAAAAAAAAATGTTGTCCTAATCCAGAGTGCCCGTTTTTTTGGGTTTTTTTTTGGTGGGAGTGAGCTTAATTTTCCCTACATTAAACACCGACCTTGTGTCTCACACTGCCCTCGTGTGGAGGCAAGTAAATAGGGGAATGAATACCCATGTTTGAACTTGGTTAAACGACGACCGAGCGGTGGGGTGAGGGGGCCAAACTAATCTAATTGAACCGGGAATAGATATTGAGCGAACACTCCTTGCAATGCAGTAGGAATGGGGGAAAACAACCCATGTTGCACATGTTCTCAAACAATAAAGGTGTGTGTGCGGTGGTGGGGGTATATGCATATCTAAGTAATTATCTTACAATTAGAAATACTTACTTATTCAATTAGACAATCCTCTTATTGGCAGTAGAGGGGGGGGGACTAAAACATTTTTTAATGGATTTTCTGTGTATTTCTAGACTTACGATCATCGACAATGGCAATCCCTTTCTTCCTCCTTTTCATTGTATTTCTAGACTAAGATCATTGGCAATGAATTTGCATCTATATATACATAACTAGTAATATATATATATATATATAGGAGGCTGGGCACTTTTCGAGGAGCTTTAATAACAAGCAGTACAAATAGCTATATGCATGATCCGACGTCGTAGATCACTCTTATCTGCTTGGTGGATAGTAGTAATTCTACTATTTACAGTTAAAATTCCTCTTTATTTACTAATTGGTTTCCAGTGGCCTTCGGGTAAGATCTTCGACTGCGAATCAGTGGCGTTTTGTGTTCGAGGTTCGCGCCCGCTGACCGTTGGGAATTAGTTCCTAGACTGAAGATTGCGTTAGCATGAAACATCGATGTCTCTAGGTATATTTTAAATATTTAATATTTATAAAAAATATTACTGTTTATATATATATATATATATATATATATAAATTCCCGGAACAGTTTTTCATGGTAAACAACTGATGCTCCCTTAAATAATGTTAAGACTAGTGTAAATTCTTGGAAGCAAACTAATATAGTGGCTGCAAAAAGTAAATTGACTGACAAAAAAATGATTTTCCACCGAACGACTTGGGACTAAAATGTTTTTTTATTTTTTTATTTATATAGTTTTAATGGTTGAGAAACTTCCGAGACACACACACACACATATATATATATATATATATATATATATATATATATATATATATAAATAACACGTGTTCATTTATATTCCAATAATCATGGTTTTTATTTTCTATTTTTTATTTTTTCACATTTTCAAAAAAAAAACATAACATTCCTGTGAGATGTATATTTACGACTCGTTTCTCTGGAGGTGAGCCAAACGACATTATTATATCAATATCGGCTCTGCTACACCTCAAGATCA
>OY744552.1:5928269-5938269 GCA_963556195.1 Sepiola atlantica
AAATGTGCAACCCAAGTCAAATCAAAGTTCGTTGTTTAATTAGAAAACCCGTTAAATCCGAATTGAGCAAAAAAAGCCTGAATCCCAATCTCATCTCGCTAGCAGAACGAAAAATAAGTAATCTTTTCCCACCAGCGATACAACCAGACATGATAAATCCTTAAAGAGCAGGAGGCGATATTAAATTGTCTACATCTCTGAATGATTTTAATATAACTCAGTTATCTGAAGAGAAGAATTATCTTTGAAAACTCATGAGCTAAGGACTTAAAGATACTTTGCTTAAACTTTGAATTCTAATAAAATTTGATTGACACCTTATTTTATTACTTCATTTTATATTATAATATTAATGCTCTATCCAGTATATTGAGCTTCAGTTTTTATCCGGATGTTTCACTAATTATAAGATATTAGTTGACACTTATATCTTTTGTTGGATTGCTTCATATATATATATATATATATTGTCCGTTCTGACTATGCAGTCTTTCTGAATATTGTTGCGTTTTCAACCACACAAAAAGGTGTCTCGTTATGTGTTTATGCTTTCATGACCTTTAACAGCTGTTCAAACGAGACAGTTTCCTCTCCATGACTAAGCTAACATCACTAACTAGTTTTGTATACAATACATTATATATAGTAAGTTATGAAAATATATTTATGGCAATTAATTATTTGTCATATTATTATTAATTATTATTATTATTATTTAACCTCGATCGATCTTGATATGACAAGCGACGACGTTGTAATGTTTAAGACGAAGTATTTGTTGTTCTTCTTTTTCTGATTATTATTAAAGATCAAAGTGTAGTATCTGTTCCGATGGATACTACACCCCATAGACTGGTATTGTCTTGGCCTTCAAGGCTTGATTTACGCCGGTCAATGGGTCTGTCCTGCGCAGTTCTAGGAGGTCCTCTCCCAGGCTTTGCCTCCCCTCTTTGGGGAGGAGTAAGTTTATTGCTAACCCTAACCCTTTCCTCTCCATGACTAAGCTAACATCACTAACTAGTTTTGTATATAATACATTATATATAGTAAGTTATGAAAATATATTTATGGCAATTAATTATTTGTCATATTATTATTATTATTATTATTATTATTATTATTATTATTATTATTATTTAACCTCGATCGATCTTGATATGACAATTTATTTATCTACCTCCCACAGCGGTAAGATGTGACACAAGGTCAGGAAAGTGGGATTAGATAAGCCAGCGCTCGAGAGGTGAGCACTCTGGCCATTTAAAAATTGCCTGGGTAGCCCCGTCGGCATTCCCCGGTAGGGGTGCCCCAGGCAGTAAGCAATAAACTTACTCCTCCCCAAAGAGGGAAGGCAAAGCCTGGGGGGGTGGACCTCCTAGAACTGCACAGGACTGACCCATAGACCGGCGTAAATCAAGCCCCGAAGGTCAAGACGATACCAGTCTATGGGGTGCAGTATCCATCGGAACAGATACTACACTTTGAAATTCTCGAGCGCTGGTTCTTTCCCGACCTTGTGTCACATCTTACCTTGTGGGAGGAAGATAAATAAATCCAAAAGGCCACGAATATGACAAGCGACAACGTTGTAATCTTCTGATTATTATTATTATTAGTTATCACACTGGTCATCGTCAGTGATCGCCCACTGCCAACAACCTGTGGTATTCCCTGGAGTCTTAGTGACAACAAGTCTCCTCAGACTTCCAGTATGCTCCACCTCTTTTCGTTCATCACCGCTGATGACCTTGCGGTATCGCAACAGCCATCTACCACTGATTTCCCGCTGATAAGGGCCATTGGTCTTCTCTGGGGTTTGAGTGGCAACAAGCCTCCCCAAGGTCCCAGAGCTGTCCGCGCTCTTCCAGTGGAGGTTTGGTTTGTGCTTTCCCTCCTCGACCCTCTGTCCATAATTTTCGTGGTGTCAGCCTATGCTTGCGCCTCTCTATTATTATTATTATTATTATTATCATTATTATTATTATCATTATCATTATTATCATCATTATTATTAGTTTCTGCTCTAAGTGTCATATATATATATATATATATATATATAAAATAAAATATAGTTACACAAAATTACATAATCATTGATGCAATAATTTATTTCAACCTTTTGGTATTTTCAAGCATCCGATTTAGACGATTACATTTTTGAAACTGAAAAAAAAAAGTTTGAATTCACACTCGACAATTCAAATATAATTGGAGAGAGAGGGGCTGACAACCTATGTAATACATATTTAGAGAGAGGGGGAAATTTGAAGCATATCTAATCTATAAGTATAAATTGAGAGGGGGAATTGAATAATTTATTTCAGACAGGGAAGGGGAGGCCATATGTATGAAGTAGAAATTGTAAAATATAATTGGAGAGAGAGGGGCTGACAACCTATGTAATACATATTTAGAGAGAGGGGGAAATTTGAAGCATATCTAATCTATAAGTATAAATTGAGAGGGGGAATTGAATAATTTATTACAGACAGGGAAGGGGAGGCCATATGTATGAAGTAGAAATTGTAAAATATAATTGGAGAGAGAGGGGCTGACAACCTATGTAATACATATTTAGAGAGAGGGGGAAATTTGAAGCATATCTAATCTATAAGTATAAATTGAGAGGGGGAATTGAATAATTTATTACAGACAGGGAAGGGGAGGCCATATGTATGAAGTAGAAATTGTAAAATATAATTGGAGAAAGAGGGGCTGACAACCTATGTAATACATATTTAGAGAGAGGGGGAAATTTGAAGCATATCTAATCTATAAGTATAAATTGAGAGGGGGAATTGAATAATTTATTACAGACAGGGAAGGGGAGGCCATATGTATGAAGTAGAAATTGTAAAATATAATTGGAGAGAGAGGGGCTGACAACCTATGTAATACATATTTAGAGAGAGGGGGAAATTTGAAGCATATCTAATCTATAAGTATAAATTGAGAGGGGGGATTGAATAATTTATTACAGACAAGGAAGGGGAGGCCATATGTATGAAGTAGAAATTGTAAAATTGGGCATAAATGAGGATGGAGGAGGGAGGGGGGGGTCATGTTTCTCAAAAAAATTGGGTCGTGTCAAAAATTAACAGTATCTTTGGTTGATGACACCTACTGTCTAGCGATTAATGTATATTGTGGGTGGGGATGACCTAAAAAAGAAAAGAAAGGGGATTTGAAAATAGATACAGACCAAATTCTGAGACGAATGAACTCACGTACACATGCACAAAAATGCTTGAAAATACCACAAGGTTGAAATAAATTATTGCATCTCTACTATATATATATATATATACAGGGTGGGCAAAAATAAGGGTCCTATTTTTAAAAATTAATAACTTTTTTATTTATTGATTTTTTTTTTTTTTTTTTTTTTAGAATAAGTAAAGAACCCCTTCCGAAGCAAGCATGAGCCGTATTAGCCCTAAGGAACGTACCCTCATTTAGAAAACATTATTTTTGCTTAAAAAACTCAAAACAGTGTAAAAAACAATACTTTAGTTTTTGTAAGTTTTAAGAAGTGTTTTTCGGCTAAAATTTGTTTTGTTTATTTCAAAAAATCTCGGAAGGGTCAGTCTACACACACATAAAGTTTGGTGAGTTTAACTTTTATTTTGTGGAAGTTATTCAAATTCAAGTTATTCAAATTTAAAGATAGGACCCTTATTTTGGCCCACCCTGTATATATATATATATATATATATATATATATATATATATATTACTATTTCATGTATCCACATAAAATTTTATAAGGAGATATAATTTTTTATGTATCAATTTTCAGTATTTACTTCAACAGTGCTCGATACGTAAGTAGAGCTAGGTAGTAAGCTATGAAAATATATTTATGGCAATTAAGCTACACAGATGAAACGCGGGAGTCTCTGTGTAGCTTAATTGCTATAAATATATTTTCATAGCTTACTATATATATATATATATATATATATATATATATATATATATAGAAAAGAGGGTAGTGCAGTATTAGTGCAGTTCCAACGAGAGAAAAGTATATATGTAAAGGAGTAAGGCTACCAACATTTGTAAAAAAAATTTTTCAACATTTATTTATTATTTTGTTGTCTTACCATTTTATAATTTTATAATAATGCGTTTCAAGCGGTGGGTCCGCTTTCATCAGATATGAAAATCCATTTGAAGAAATGTCTTTCGATTTGAGTAAATGTTGTTTAATTTGAGGAATTTGTTATTGTTTTTGCGCATGCGTAGGTTTGTGGGTATCTTTTATTTTTTATTTTTTATTTTTTATTTATTTGCCATTTTTCCTGCTTCTCGGTCAAGTACGTGTTACCCATCCATGACCCATCGGTCATCCCAGCCTCCTAGGTGCGCCGGATTTCTTTTGAAATTTAATACTTTTTATTGCTTTTTGTAGTCTCCAAGAGCGAAGTCGCGTCTGCGTGTGTGCGCGCGTCCGCATGCGTGTGGTCTAATCTTGAGTCTTGTGAATATATATATATATATGTACAAATAATATTATAATAAATTTATTTTAAAGAGAGAGGGAGAGGGAAAGAGAGGCGGAGAGAGAGGGGAGAGAGAGAGGGGGAGAGAGAGGGGAAAGAGAGAGAGAGGGGGAGAGAGAGAGAGGGAATACTAGTGCCTTCCTCGAAAATCAGCATCCCAAATCAGTGGGTGTGTTTGGAGTGGATGATGTGGCTGCCGTGATAAAAAAACAAACCTAATAAAACCAGTCTGAGAGACGGAGAACAGACCTCACTCATAACATGCGATTCATAATTAAGTTGGCCTGTCAAAAAGCGATGATTAACTTCAGACTCTGACAAAAGACATGCGATTCCTGACGACAACCAAGAAGCAGTTGAAACGGCGCCAAACACCTGCGCGACGACACGCAATAGAACCGCCAGAATCAGCAGCGGATCCCGAAATCCACACCCGCGCGGGGCCTCACGGGGTGGGCTCAGAAGAATGTTACAAGATCTTCGAATGAGACAAAAAAATATATAAATGAAGGAAACGATACGCACCAACGCGTGGCCATGTTAATGCGCATTTGTTGGGTGTTGGCCTCCTCCTCCTCCTCCTCCCCCTCCTCCTCCCTCACCTACTAAAGAGACAATGGACACTCTCTAGAAAGGATTCCTGCTGATGAGGAGTATATAATGAAATATAGCTCACATTCCCCACCGTTACGCCTTGCAACTATGTTCTATAATGATCGGTTAATTAGTTTAGAAGTGAATCTTTTATACATGGAGGATTTTAAACACAGCTGCTAGGTGTAAGGGATCCAAATGTGGGCTATATTTAGTTTTATTTGATTTTATGCAAAAAGAGTAAAAAAGTTAGAGACCCTTTGTGATAATTCAGATTATTTCCGATTTTTTTTTGTTTTTTTTTAATTTTTAACAATCGGTATTAGACATCGATTAATAAATATTCCCAAAATTTTAGTCTATTTTTTAGGGGTCAGAATATGGGCACAGGCCCTCATTTGAAAATTAAAATATATTTGCATTGAATTCGATCCATAGTCATTAGACACCAATTAAGCAAGATTCCCTGAATTTGAATTCTTTCTTCAGACCCCTTAAGCTTAAGCCTTGAATTTTAGACATTTTCTAGAATCAAAATGATGTAATGGATTTTGATCAAAATTGGAACAAGGATTCTAGACATTAGGTTTAGTAGCATTGTATGTTGCTTTTAATCTTCGTAAGGGGACATAAAAGTGGTGCAAAACTGTTCTGTTAGGAGAATCAATTTTACCTGTCTGTCCTGGGACGGGTATTCATCTAGTACATATATGAGATGAAATGAGTTTATTTGAATTTCTAGACAAATATTAAATGTCTTAAAAAGGAAACTATTTGGAGATATAAGTTCTTTATTATATACAGGGTGGGCAAAAATAAGGGTCCTATTTTTAAAAATTCATAACTTTTTTATTTATTGATTTAAAAAAAATTTTTTTTTTAGAATAAGTAAAAGACCCCTTCCGAAGAAAGCATGAGCCGTATTAGCCCTAAGGAACGTACCGTCATTTAGAAAACATTATTTTTGCTTAAAAAACTCAAAACAGTGTAAAAAACAATACTTTAGTTTTTGTAAGTTTTAAGAAGTGTTTTTCGGCTAAAATTTGTTTTGTTTATTTCAAAAAATCTCGGAAGGGTCAGTCTACACACACATAAAGTTTGGTGAGTTTAACTTTTATTTTGTGGAAGTTATTCAAATTCAAGTTATTCAAATTTAAAGATAGGACCCTTATTTTGGCCCACCCTGTATATATATATATATATATATATATATATATAAAATAAAATATGAAACTAAAAGTAAACTTTTAGTAGATATAACCTATAGTGAAATGGTTTAAGCTCAATATACGAGATAGAGCAATTATAAAGATTGATGAAAGAAGAGTGATAAACATGTACGAATGTCCAGATTTAATTCAAACTTCAATTGTTCAATGCAAGGTATATTCTGTAATAAAATTATGTTTATTATTCTTTCCTTAAGCCAAGGCTTTTCAAAGACTAAAATCTTATCATCAGAGGAATTACATAGATGGATAAGTTAGCAGTAGAAAAGCCAAAATTCAAAATATTAGGACGGATGTAAGCAATAAATATGGCAATAGTTTAAAAATTTTATATTTTTTTCTTTCTTTGGGGGGTATGCTACGGTTTTAGGTTGCACCATCCTAAATGGTAAAAATGGTTAAAAAACAAAAAAACAGTTGAGATAGGTTAGGGTCAGTTGGTAAAGGAAGGCCAAGGAAATCAAGGAAATCAAGGAAACCATGGGAGGAAATGATAAAGATGTATTTGTGAGAAAGAGAGACGAATAAAGACCTGGGCAAAGATAGGTTAGTTTAGAAGTTAATTTCTAAAAGCCGTCCAACACATGCCAGCATGTGAAACAGACATGAAACTGGAGATGATGACGATGATGATGATGACGATGATGATGATGGAATAAGAGCTGAAAAATTTCATGAAAATTGGATGATTCCATGACTTGTTGATTTCAAGTAAAAATTTGTGGTTGCATTTTATATAGGGTGGGCAAAAATAAGGGTCCTATTTTTAAAAATTCATAACTTTTTTATTTATTGATTTAAAAAAATTTTTTTTTTTAGAATAAGTAAAAGACCCCTTCCGAAGAAAGCATGAGCCTTATTAGCCCTAAGGAACGTACCGTCATTTAGAAAACATTATTTTTGCTTAAAAAACTCAAAACAGTGTAAAAAACAATACTTTAGTTTTTGTAAGTTTTAAGAAGTGTTTTTCGGCTAAAATTTGTTTTGTTTATTTCAAAAAATCTCGGAAGGGTCAGTCTACACACACATAAAGTTTGGTGAGTTTAACTTTTATTTTGTGGAAGTTATTCAAATTCAAGTTATTCAAATTTAAAGATAGGACCCTTATTTTGGCCCACCCTGTATTTGCGATTGTTGACGGGTTAGGGTTAGGGACGAAGATATAAGCATGTTTGGGTTAGGATTAGGGTGTTAGGGTTTGAGGTTAAGGTTAGGGTTAGGGTTAGGGGTTAGTGTTAGCGTTTGAGGTTAGGGTTAAGGTTAAGGGGGTAGCAGGTTAGGGGGTTAGGGTTAAGGGTAGGGTTAAGGTTAGGGTTAAGGGTAGGGTTAGGGTTAAGGTTAGGGTTAAGGTGTTAGGGTTAAGGTTATGGTTAGGGTTATGGTTAGGTGTTAGGGTTAAGGGTTAGGGTTAAGGATTAGGGTTAAGGATTAGGGTTAAGGTAAAGGGGTTTGGGGTTACGGTTAAGGTTAGGGATGTTGACGAAGATATAAGCATATTTGGGTTAGGGTTTTAGGGTTAGGGATATAAGCATATTTAATGTCAGCAAGAACATCTGCACCGTACGAGTGGGCGCGCAAATTCTTTCTATTCTAAACGACTTGTTGGTGCCGCCACCGCCGGTGCCGGCCCGTCTCCAGGCAGAATTTCAATTATCAGAACCTGCGCTGGCGGCTAACAAGGAAGCAGCACGAGGAAACGCATTTCTTGGTCGAGATCCAAAACGTTTTGCGAAGGAAAACAAAAAAAACATCTAAGAAGAAAAGAATGTCTTGAACAATGAAGCAGAAATTAATACCAATAGCCCGACTGCTGTTTTCTCTTTAGGCTTTAAAAGATACAAACACATAATAAACAAGGGTTGCCCGCCCGCCGCCTCACATGAGGCGGCCGTTTTAGGAGCTGTGAATTTCAATTGTGGGCGGAGGAAGGGGGCACGGCTTAATTGTTGACACGAGAGAGAAAACGGAATTGGTGTGGTTTTAGAAACACAACGAGTGTTTGTTGAAAGGTGATATTTGCACACCTGTTCACAGGTAAGTACACAAGTCGTTTGCGCATGCATCAGGTGAGATGTAAAATTGGCAGCTCACCCCCCTCCCCTTCCCCTCATACCACTCACTGAAATGTTACTTATTCAATTACTCCTGTTTTGAATATTAGAATTATTAGCGAGATCCGTAGAAATTCAATATTTGCATCTTTCTATTATATGAACGTCCAGAGCGAACGCAGACCCCGCGATATTATTTTTCTTACCTTTGTTCAGACTGAAACATACTTATCTTAAGTGCTCTGGTTAATGTAGTTTTAGAATATATATTAGGTTAAACTCCACTCTGGACTAAGCAAACAACCCCTTCCCGAAATTCCCAGTGCGGACTGAAGTCACATTTGAGAACCTGGTCATCACTCCGTCTCAAGTGAGAGACATCATAAAACACCTTGACACCTCCAAAGCCTGTGGGCTTGATCTTATACCAGTAATAGTAATAAAGAAATGCTCTGCTGAGCTGGCCCTTGTTCTCTCAAAACTATACAACAAATGCCTTACTGGATCTTGTTTCCCTTCCGTCTTAGCTCACAGCCACTTCCAGCATTAAATAATTAAGTGAACCAAATTGTTATAAAACTAAAACTAATTTTATTAAGGTAATGTTTTAATCTTTATTTATAAAATTATTGGATGTAAAAAACTTGCAGAACTTTCAATCTTTTAATTAAATGAGGATTTGCTCAGAACTTTAAAGCCAGTTCAAATGACTTTCTATTCAACAGTTTATTTCGAAAGGTCATGAAGTGCAATTTTTTTTTTTTTTTTTTTAACTATTTGCAAAAGATCTAGGTATGAGAGAGAAACCCTGTCTGGCTTGTTTTCGGCTCTTGAAACAACCCAGAAAACAGTGAGCAGCTCATACCTAGACTAGTGGCTAAATAGTTAACGATACAGACTGAAGACCTGGGTGTGCCAAGTTCGAATCCAGTTCGTTCCACAGAAACACTTTCATCAAAATTCACACCTGACCTTGTGTCTAATCTCCTGGAGAGCAGATAAATAAAATACCTAGATAAATTTGGGAGGGGTCCTACTAACTATCGCACTTGGCATTTTATTTTTCAGCAATCCCTGTTGTTTTTTACCACCCCACTCCCACCCCTCAACGGGTGAATTTGTACATATATTTTTTTGTAAATAAAAAACGTCAAAACATTGGGGATGATGTTAAGAAGGTTTTACCCATAGAGTGAATGTGGTATTTTGGTGACTGAAACTAGTTTGCAGAATAGACCAAGAAGACGACAGCTGACCCCCACCAAACCCCACCCAATTTTGGCCTTGTGCCACATCTTATTTTATAAAGAAAATTTACTATACTGTGAATTTTATTCGTAAAATTTTAACGATAAATAAAATCTAGCTTTGAGAGTGAAAACTCCTCCGACTTCTTGTATGTAAGCACAAATTAAAAAAAAAAAGCGAGCAGGATTAAATATTAAAATCGAAGAAAGAGAGAGAAACTAAAATTTTGTTTTCTAACACGTGAAAGTTAGCGTTAGGGGTAGGTTGATACATATGGGTCTATGTTAAACCCATATGTGTCAGAAATCACTAACTAAAAAAATATGTAGAAAGTTATCGATCACCCATGTAAGGGGGGGGGGTGACTACCTTT
>OY744552.1:5940769-5952451 GCA_963556195.1 Sepiola atlantica
CTCAATATATATATATATATATTTTTCTCAATATATATATTTTTTTTTTCTCAATATATATATATATTTTTCTCAATATATATATATATATATTTTTCTCAATATATATATATATTTTTCTCAATATATATATATATTTTTTTTTCTCAATATATATATATATTTTTCTCAATATATATATATATATTTTTTTTTCTCAATATATATATATATATATATATTTTCTCAATATATATTTTTTTTCTTAATATATATATATATATATATTTTCTTAATATATATATATGTTTTTCTCAATATATATATATATATATATATATTTTCTCAATATATATATATGTTTTTCTCAATATATATATATTTTTTCTCAATATATATATTTTTTTCTCAATATATATATATATATATATATATATATATATATCTTCTCAATATATATATATATATATGTGTTTTCTCAATATATATATATATATATATATATATATATGTGTTTTCTCAATATATATTTTTTTTTTTTCTCAATATATATTTTTTTTTTCTCTATATATATTTTTTTTCTCAATATATATATATATATATATATATTTTCTCAATATATATATTTTTTTCTCAATATATATATATATATATATATATATTTTCTCAATATATATTTTTTTTTCTCAATATATATATATATATATATATATATATATATATATTTTCTCAATATATATATTTTTTTCTCAATATATATATATATATATATATATATTTTCTCAATATATATATTTTTTTCTCAATATATATATATATATATATATATATATATATATATTTCTCAATACTCGTTTATAAAAGAAAAAAAACAAAAAGATCCTCATAGAGAAAGGAAAAAGTTACGAAATGATTTATCTTTGTTCCCCTTCTCGTGCTTCTTTATTCCTCTTTTATAATAAATCATTAAAAATAATCCTCACTGTAGATAATAATGGCAGTGCGTCTAATATTATTTCATTGTTTATTAAAACTTTGTACATACAAAAATCTCTCTCTCTCTCATATATATATATATATATATATATATACACTTTAAATATAATAAATACAGGTTGCTATGGAAATAGAGAAGAAAATGTCTTTGCTTACGTACAAAATAGTTTATTTTAGTGGTTTGTAAACTAAGACATCCGTCTTTAATTGCAAGGAAACTCATCCAAGTTTGGCATCATGAATATGATATACGGTAATCATGAAGCCGCGTGTTCTTTCTTTTTCCCCCTCCCCCACATTTCATTCCATTCCTAGCAGGCATTTCCTCAATATATATATATATATATATATATATATATATATATATATATATATATATATATATATATATATATATATATATATATATATATCGTGTTCTGTGCACTCGAATAAGAAGCAAGTGGGAGTAGGGAAAACATTCTTTAGGCTGGTTAATAAAACAAGTCGAAAAAAAAAATGGAGGTGAAAAGTAGAACTCTTCAGCAGTGAAAACAACATCTGGTCTACAATTGAAGAAGAGCTGAGACGGATCTAACACGATTATTTATCCAACGAGATTCTTATCTTGTAGAAGACGTGTTCCGTTTTGATTTCATTTTTTTTCTCTCTAAAGAAACTATATGTAAACGTTATTATACAAACGTTTACCTCTTCCTGACAGGCACAGAAGAGCCGTTGCTAGTCTCTCTCTACTCTATCGTGATTTCTTGGCCTTTTGGCTAAGATCAAAGTGTAGTATCTGTTCCGATGGATACTACACGCTGTCCTGTGCAGTTCTAGGAGGTCCACCCTCCCAGTCTTTGCCTCCCCTCTTTGGGGAGGAGTAAGTTTATTGCTTACTGTCTGAGGCGCCCCTACCGGGGAATGCCGACGGGGCTGCCCAGGCAATTTTTAAAAAGCCAGAGTGCTCACCTCTCGAGCGCTGGCTTATCTAATCCCACTTTCCCGACCTTGTGTCACATCTTACCTTGTGGGAGGTAGATAAATAACAATTCTTGGCCTTTTGGCTAAGATCAAAGTGTAGTATCTGTTCCGATGGATACTACACCCCATAGACTGGTATTGTCTTGGCATTCGGGGCTTGATTTACGCCGGTCTATGGGTCTGCCCTGTGCAGTTCTAGGAGGTTCACCCTCCCAGGCTTTGCCTCCCCTCTTTGGGGAGGAGTAAGTTAATTGCTTACTGCCTGAGGCGCCCCTTCCGGGGAATGCTGACGGGGCTGCCCAGGCAATTTTTAATGGCCAGAGTGCTCACTTTCTCGGGTGCTGGCTTTTCAAACCCCACTTTCCCGACCCGACCTTGGGTCACATCTTACTTGTGGGAGTAAGATAAAAACTGGCCTTGTGCCTAACTCCTGGAGAGGAGTAAATCAATACTCTTTCGTGATTTACATGGAAGGTGCTCGACTGAGCTCCACTCTTTGGTTCCTCCAGCAAGAACTCGTCTTATTACAACCAATATAAAAGTATTTCATTTCTTCCTACGTGTGCCTAGCGTCAGGCGGGATTTCTATAGAAATAGCTTCTTTACAAGTACTGCCCACTTGTGGTATACATTATCGCGGGACTGCTTCCCGACGGATTACAACTTCGTCGTCAACAAATTCTTGTTAAGTACGGACACAAAAGTAATCATTCATCTTTCTATCATAACAACAACAAAAAAAAAATCCTTTCTTTCTCCGTGTGCCTACCGACAGGCGAAACTTCCATCAACAGAGTTTATTTCCGAGAACATTACAGTGGGACTGCTTCCCGGCGGATTACAACTTCTTGTCAATAGAACAGAGTTTCTTTCCAAGAACTTCCCATCTGTTGAACACATTACCATGTGACTGACTGCTTCCCTGAAGACTACAACATGGTCGTCTTCAAATCCAGATACTTGTCATAACCCGTCCCCATAATTAATCAAATTTTGTTCCTTCGATAAATAATCTTCAATCTCTGCTGCAACGAAAAATAAGCTTCCGTTCTTCCTACGTGTCAGGCGGGATTTATTCGCAAGGGGTTTTTCATTAATGGAACACATTGCCACAAGACTGCTTCCATACAGATTACAACACAGTCGTCTTTAAATCCAATGTCAATAGATTCTTGTCGTGAACTACTCCCTCCCAAGTATTCGAATTCGGCCCATTCCATCAACAATTCTCAATCCTCTCGTGAGGTTCTTCATCTCTCAACTGACAGTCATCCCATCTCATCATCTTTTATCACCAGATCAGGCTGTCTGAATATACCAGCTTCCTGGCACCAAACATTGATGTTATTGTTTTTATTTCCTTTCCCTTTCCAAAACTCAATCATGTTCTGCAAAGCTAGAAATAAAAACAACAATTTTCCTCAACAAAACAACCAAACCAAACACGATGAATAAATATTTGAAGATATAAAGGACTTGAAGCATAAAAACTTTTACCAAAATGACCTGATTCGGCATTAAATAACCCGAAAAGGGTTGATATGCCGTAAAACAAAACGACCAAACCAAACACGATGATTAAACATTTGAAGATATAAAGAACTTGAAGCATAAAAACTTTTACCAAAATGACCGGATTCGGCATTAAATAACCCGAAAAGGGTTGATATGCCGTAAAACAAAACAACCAAACCAAACCAAACACCATGAATAAATATTTGAACAAAGAAAGAACTTGAAACATACAATCTCTTACCAAAATGATCAGATTCGGTATTAAATAAACCGAAATGGTTGATATGCCGTAAAACAAACCAACCTTTATCCTTGAGTGGCTTTCCGCCTCGATATCGGTTGGTCCATCATGCTTAAGTTTTTCTCTTCGTTTGTCACTCTTAAGAAGTTTTCTTTTTCCTCACGATTCACCACTTATCAAGGCCAAAAGCCATTCGAGGATAAGGGTTAATGAGATGGATGGATGAATTGCCATTTGAATGATGAAGAATATTATGAGAGGATTGAAAATGAGGAATGACCACAATTTGATTATTTAGAAGGACGTTTTATCACAAGTATTTGTTGACAATGGATTTGGAGACAACCATGTTGTAGTCTGCAGGGAAGCAGTCGCGTGCTAATGTGTTCCAAAACCAAACAGAATTTCCATGAACATAGTTTCTTTCCAAGAAACTCCCATCTTCGAAACACATTGTCACAAGACTGTTTCCCTGCAGACTACATCATAGTCCTCTTCAAGTCCAATGTAAACAAATACTTGTCGAGCCGTTCTGTTAAGTCCCATCGCCGCAATGTAGCATCCTCGTGTTTGTTTTACAAATACTTCAATGGATGATGCTCCGATGAATTGGCTACTCTGGTGCCCCCCTCGGCGTAAATTCACTAGACCAACTCGACAATCAACTAAATTCCATCCATTCACTGTGGAGGTCCCCAGATGCCGGAAAGCCTTCTACTCAAATAGCTTCTTTCCTCGTGCTGCTGGCCTCTGGAACTCGCTTCCTGCCCCCTGTTTCCCCAACAGTACTGACATGCAGAAATTTAAAACTAATGTAAACAGACATCTCGCTGCGCAGATCCCAATTTAGGTTGACCCCCCCTCCCTCTACCTTCTCCCCTTTTCTTTTTTCTCAGTAGCCCCTTATGTCTACAGTGGCGGCCTGCCTTGTTTGGGGTGAACTATGTTAAAAAAAAAAAATTTTTTAAAGCAATTTTTGTCCTTTCTGTCCACCATTTCCAATCCTCTCATAATATTGTTCATCATTTTCAAATCCTCTCATAATATTGTTCATCATTTTCAAATCCTCTCATAATATTGTTCATCATTTCCAATCCTCTCATAATATTGTTCATCATTTCCAATCCTCTCATAATATTGTTCATCATTTCCAATCCTCTCATAATATTGTTCATCATTTTCAAATCCTCTCATAGTATTATTCATCATCCAACCGACAATCTCATTAACCCTTATCCTTGAGTGCCTTTTGGCCTTGATAAGGTTGTTAGGGTCATTTGTGGCTATAAAAGTCTGATTTTCATAAAGAAATGCTTTGTTTTTTTTTTTGCCACTGAGACACAAGGGGCTACTGTGATTAGGGGCCAGATTTATAGGGGGCCATCCTAAGTGGGGAGTTGTGCAGCAAGATGTTTGTTCACATTACATTTAAATTTCTGCATGTGTCGGGGAAACAGGGAGCAGGGAAGGAATTCCAAAGGCAAGCGGCCCGAGGAAAGAGGCTATTAGAGTAGAAAGTTTTCCGCCATCTGAGGACCTCTACAGTGAAGGGGTGGGATTTTGCTGCTAGTCGGATTAGTCGGTGGTATTTACGTCGAGGGGTTTAAGTGCAATAAGGTTATTGGAACACATTCTGCGGACGTACTTGTAAAACACGCACAGGGATGCAAAATTGCGACGATGGGACAGCGGCTGGAGCTTGGTAGACAGTGCGGGGCCTATTAGGTTAAAGACTCTTTTTTTGTATCCTGTCCCAGAAAATGGAGAGGCGAGTGGTTGGTGCACCAGCCAAGATGTGGCAATTATACTAAAAGTGAATAGTGGCTTTATAGAGATTTAGGATACTGGCAGGTTTCTAGGGTATTCTTCTTCTTTGCGTATCTCTGAAGCTATACAAGTCAATAGAAGATTAAATTTTATTGCGTTTGGTAGAAGTTATTTGTTGTAAATTTGTTTTGTTTACGCTGCTTTTTCTTGTTAACTATACTGCACACTTGCGGAAAGTCATTTAAACTGGCTTTAAAATTTTTAACAAAGTTTTGGAAACTAATGTTATTTACATCCAATCTTCTTTTTGCCGTGTCTTTGAAGTGTCACGTGGTCATGCGATAGTTTCCCAATTTTTTATGCAGTCCTTTGCAATAGTGTTGTACTATGCAAAATTTTTCAACCTACACCGGTTGGGCAGTAGGCGGGAAGACCAGGCAGTGTTGCATCGTATTGTCCTACTCTCCACATTCATAGATTGTGAGGTCAGTTTTGTAGCCCCGTCTGGTCATAGCTACTTTTGATCGCCCCATTCCCGTTCTCAGGCAGTTAAGTGTTGTCCACTGAAGCACGGGTGCCTCTGAACCGGAAGGGATTTCCTCAGAAGCAGAAATTCACATGTCGTTATGAGAGGGGTGGATCTTCTAGCCGTCTGGTTCACAGCTGTAGTCTGGTCTCTTCCTGAGATGTTGTTAGGGGTTCGACATGGCTGAGGAAGCTTCTCATTGACTTCAATCGTTAGACCATTGGTTCACGTCCATGAAGGTGATGGCGTTCATCACTGATAGCCTTTGTGATCTCTACTCGGCTGGCAACATCTCCGTCTCAAATCTGAAGGGGATCACTTTTTTACATTATTGTTGTACTCTGCAAGATTTTTCAAGCTGCACCGGTTGTGCAACAGGGTGCAGACAAGGCAGTGTTGCATCGTATGGTCCTCTTCTGCACATTCACTGATGGTTGGGTCAGTTTTGTAGCCCCATCTAGTCATAGCAACTTTTGATCGCCCCGTTCCCGTTCTCAGGCGGTTGAGTGTTTTCCACTGGAGCCAGGGGGCCTCTCAACCTGGAGGGAGGGCTTCAGAAGGAGCAAATCTAGGGTATTGATACACAAGTATGCTTAAAATAACCCTGACCATTTAAAAACCATCTGCTTCAAAGAAGGTGGGCTCCCTCTACCGTGCTAGAAAGCTTTCACATCTGACAGTATCCTATATCTCTACAAAGCCACCATCTGCCCATGCATAGAGTATTGTTGTCACATCTGAGCTGGTACATATATTTATTTACTCCTCTGCAGGAGTTAGGCACAAGGCCAGTTTTTATCTTACTCCCACAAGTAAGATGTGACCACAGCTCGGGTCGAGTAAGTGGGGTTTGAAAAGCCAGCGCCCGAGAAAGTAAGCACTCTGGCCATTAAAAATTGCCTGGGCAGCCCCGTCGGCATTCCCCGGTAGGGGCGCCTCAGGCAGTAAGCAATAAACTTACTCCTCCTCAAAGAGGGGAGGCGAAGCCTGAGAGGGTGGACCTCCTAGAACTGCACAGGACAAACCTACAGACAGGTGGAATCAAGCCCCGAAGGACAAGACGACACCCGTCTATAGGGTGCAGTATCCATCGGAACAGATACTACACTTACTTCCTAGCGTGCCAGTGCCAACAAATAATCTTTCACTCATCTCTCCCTCTCTCTCTCTCTCTCTCTCTCTCTCTATTTATAAATAATATTTTCAAATTAACCCATATACACATGTGTTTCATGCCAAACATTCACAGGTAACATGAATTGGAACAAATACATTGAAGACATTGCCAAGGCTGCTACAAAGAAGGTGGGCTCCCTTTACCGTGCTAGAAAACTTCTCACACCTCACATTATACTATATCTTTACAAAGCCACCAATTGCCCATGCATGGAGTATTGTTGCCACATCTGGGCTGGGGCATCATCCACTAGTCTCTCCCTCTTAGACAAGCCCCCAAAAAGAGTCACTAATTGAATAGGTCCCTCATTATCCACCAAGCTCAAGCTCCTGTCTCATCGCTGCAATGTTGCACCCTTGTGTTTGTTTTAAAAGTACTTCAATGGAATGTGCTCTGATGAACATTATATCTTGATTCTAATTTTCATAAGGGGACATAAAAGTGGTGCAAAACTGTTCTCCTTGGAACGGGTATTCTTCTGGTTTAGTATATAAAAAACACTTGCGAGCAGATAGGTCATCTCTGTCACATGGCACACATTGTGTCCTTAAACAGTCATCACATGCCTGTTGGAGAGAGTGGATCGTGTTTTCCACAATGCCTAATCCACTTAAAACTGATAATTTCTCACGACTATTCCCCGTGATTTCAGGCTTTCTTCTTGATGAAACCTTTTCTGCGATCTTCTGCTAGTCCCATTATATGCACCCTGCGGATCGCGCTGCCTATATTCGGTACTGGTATAAAGTACGATCGAGAAGCTTCTCAGAACCCCCGCGGACTGAGAGGCCCCGTTTTATTTTTGCGTGTTCACACTTCTTGCATGTGCTGATTCAACAGAAGTGTGAACCAACCGTGCATAACACGATGCAATATGACGGAAGACTTCTTCGCCCATCTTTTCGTTTCGGGGTAGCAATGAAATGTTGGGTTAGTCAATCGTGTGCTCATCGCTAATCTGAGACGCACGTTGAGATGCACTCTTGTTAGGTGAGTCCAGACATCTCTATCTGTCAGTCTGTCATGCTTCAGTTTCAAATAGAATTTTGTTGTTCCCTCAGTCTGTCACACATCACTTTAAAAAATTTTTAAAAATTTTGTCAGCGTCACAAATAAGTTTGAAATAGAATTTTGTTGGTCTGTCACAAATCAGTTTAGAATAGAATTTTGTCATTCCGTCACATTTCAATTTTATTGGTCTGTCACAATTTTGTGCCTGTCACGATTTCATATGAAATAGAATTTTGTTGGTCTGTCACAAATCAGTTTAGAATAGAATTTTGTCATTCTGTCACACTTCAATTTTATTGGTCTGTCACAATTTTGTGCCTGTCACGATTTCATATGAAATAGAATTTTGTTGGTCTGTCACAAATCAGTTTAGAATAGAATTTTGTCATTCTGTCACATTTCAATTTTATTGGTCTGTCACAATTTTGTGCCTGTCACGATTTCATATGAAATAGAATTTTGTTGGTCTGTCACAAATCAGTTTAGAATAAAATTTTGTCATTCTGTCACACTTCAATTTTATTGGTCTGTCACAATTTTGTGCCTGTCACGATTTCATATGAAATAGAATTTTGTTGGTCTGTCACAAATCAGTTTAGAATAGAATTTTGTCATTCTGTCACACTTCAATTTTATTGGTCTGTCACAATTTTGTGCCTGTCACGATTTCATATGAAATAGAATTTTGTTGGTCTGTCACAAATCAGTTTAGAATAGAATTTTGTCATTCTGTCACACTTCAATTTTATTGGTCTGTCACAATTTTGTGCCTGTCACGATTTCATATGAAATAGAATTTTGTTGGTCTGTCACAAATCAGTTTAGAATAGAATTTTGTCATTCTGTCACATTTCAATTTTATTGGTCTGTCACAATTTTGTGCCTGTCACGATTTCATATGAAATAGAATTTTGTTGGTCTGTCACAAATCAGTTTAGAATAGAATTTTGTGGGGTTTTCATACTTCAGTTTGTAATAGAATTTTCATCCCTAAATGCACTGATTGAATAGACGCATCTTAAAAATGTTTCCATTTTCTTCTTCATCTTCTTCTTCTTCTTCATCATCTTCTTCATCTTCTTGTTCTTCTTCTTCTTCTTCTTCATCTTCTTCATCTTCATCTTCTTCATCTTCTTCTTCTTCTTCATCTTCATCTTCATCTTCTCCCATCATTATCGCTCGCAAGGATGAGTCATTCAAAGTTTAGAAAAGTTTGGGTGGGACTGAGACACATCTTGTAGCATGCATCAGGGGTTTTCTTCTTTCCAAGAAAGAGGGGTTACTGTAGAAG
Organism: Sepiola atlantica; assembly: GCA_963556195.1. Lineage (NCBI taxonomy): Eukaryota > Metazoa > Mollusca > Cephalopoda > Sepiida > Sepiolidae > Sepiola > Sepiola atlantica. Next base: position 5,950,239 of record OY744552.1, read on the forward strand.
GCTGATGGCATGGGTGGAGGAAACACACGGGAGAAAAAATTCCCTAAAGTGTGTGTATGCAAATCATGACTGTTCTTTTTTTAAAAATTCAAACCAAACTATCTTTCTTTTGGTGAACCACAAAACTCCCTTTTTTCTAACGCTAACCCTTCCTTCGTTCTCTCCTTTCCTAAGCTGTTGTATTCTCCGGCCTTCTTTGATAAAGCGATGTTGGTATTTACCCAGGTAGGATGTGACCCCAGACCGTTTTAATGTAGACTATCAAGCGCTTCCCTTTTTTTTCCTTTTAAAATTCTTTTTTTTTTAACATAGTTCACCCCAAACAAGGCAAGTCGCAACTGTAGACGTAAGGGGCTACTGAGAATTAGGGTGCAAGTTTAGGGGGTCATCCTAAATTGGGAGCTGTGCAGCGAGATGCTTGTCCACATTAGTTTTACATTTCTGCATGTCGGTACAGTCAGAAGCAGGACACAGGGAGGGAGTTCCAAAAGCCGGCAGCACGAGGAAAGAAGCTATTGGAGTAGAAGGCTCTCGGGCATTTTGAGGACCTCCACAGTGATCGTCGGGTTGGTCTAGTGTATTTACGTCGAGGGGGGCACCAGAGCAGCAAGTTCATCGAAGCACATTCCATTGAAGTACTTGTAAAACAGGCACAAAGATGCAACATTGCGGCGATGGGACAGGGACTGGAGCTTGGTGGATAGTGAGGGACCTATTAAGTTGGCGACTGTTTTATCATTATTGACCAAGGATGACCAACGACCCCCATTTTCGCTACACTTTTGATGGCCTTGTGCCTACTTTGTTCCAAATGTAAATCTTTTATATTTTGTGCAAACAAATAATACAAAGTGTAGTATCTGTTCTGATACTACACTTCAACTGTTCTGTCCTCGGTCCGCGAAGGAGAAATCCTTCTAGACCGAGGCAACATTTTCGTTTTTTCCCCAATCCAGAGTGTTCCTTTTGAAGAGGCTGGTCTTTCCCCCCACATTAAAAACCTACCTTGTGTCTAACTCTGCTCTCGTGGGGAGGCAAATAAATTAGGGACTCCCCTTGGTTTTTTCGTTAGGAGCAAAGTGTAGTATCTGTTCCGATGGATGCTACGCTCCGTAGACTGGTACCGTCTTGGCCTTAGAATCTTGATTCCGCCGTTCTTAGGTACTGTTCTATGCAGTTCTAGGAGGTCCACCCTCCCAGGCTTTGCCTTCTCACCCTTTAAGAAGAGGTTAGTTTACTGCTGATCGCCTGAAGCGCCCCTGCCGAGGAATGCCGATGGGGCTGCTCAGGCATTTTTTGACGGCCAGAGTGCCCTTCTTCTCGGGCGCTGGCCTTTCAAATCCCACTTTCCCGACCTTGTGTCACATCTTACCGCTGTGGGATGGAAGATAAATACAAAAGTGTAGTATCTGTTCTGATACTATGCTTCATCTTTTCTTACCTCGGTCAATGAAGGAGAAATCTTTCTAGACTGAGGCCATTTTTATTTTTGTCATAATCGAGAGTGCCCTCGTTTGGGGGGGGAGCTGGTTTTTCCTCACATTAGGAACCGACTTTGCGTCTAATTCTGCCCTCGTGGGGAAGGCATGTCAATAGAGACAAAGTGTAGTATCTGTTCCGATGGATACTGCACCCCATAGACTGGTATTGTCTTGGCCTTCGGGGCTTGATTTACGCCGGTCTATGGGTCTGTCCTGTGCAGTTCTAAGAGGTCCAGGCTTCGCCTCCCCTCTTTGAGGAGGAGTAAGTTTATTGCTTACTGCCTGAGGCGCCCCTACCGGGGAATGCCGACGGGGCTGCCCAGGCAATATTTAATGGCCAGAGTGCTCACTTTCTCGGGCGCTGGCTTTTCAAACCCCACTTTCCCGACCCGACCTTGGGTCACATCTTACTTGTGGGAGTAAGATAAAAACTGGCCTTGTGCCTAACTCCTGGAGAGGAGTAAATCAATACACGCATATTTTTGTTTTTCTCATTGAGTTTTCTTATGTTTTGTGGTAAACAGCGGCGCCCCCCCCCCCCCCCCCTGATAATAAGTAGTTGCTTTTCTCTCTGATAATGAAACAGGATTAGTCATAGCAAAGAAAAGAAAAGTTATTGCATTTTAATAACCGACATTGTATGGTCACGGCCGAACCCCATGCCCCCCCCCCCCCCCCCCTCCTTCCCTTCGTTCCCTTTTTTTTTTTTTTTTTGCCTTATTATAATTTTCC
>OY744552.1:5952651-6046853 GCA_963556195.1 Sepiola atlantica
CCCCATGCCCCCCCCTCCTCCCCTTCGTTCCCTGTTTTTTTTTTTTTGTTTTTTTTGCCTTATTATAATTTTCCTCTTTTTATCAACAAATAACATGAGTACCGGACACCCTAGACGGGCGGTTAAGTGAAACGGGGGGGGGGGGGGGCAGACATTTTTTAAATTCCAGACCAGTTTATGACAAAACAGACACCGCACCTTCAAAGATACACCACCTCGCCCCCCCCCCAAATCATTCTTTATGCTCTCTCTCTTTCTTCTACTCTCTCTCTCTCTACCTCTCTCTCTCTAGCTCTCCCCTCTCTCTCTACGCCCCTCTCTCTACATCTCCCTCTACCTCTCTCTCTCTTTCTCTCTCTCTCTCTCTCTTGTTTTACAGATGAGTGGCGGCTGTCCTCTCAGAAAGATGAGAGATCTTTTTGTTCGGTTGGTCTGTCAAGCTGCTGTTTAGTCTGTCAGCTGTCGTTTCAGGTAGCATTTTCATCTGCCGTTGTGCAGCCAGATTGAATGGCTTCATCTTAAGAACCTTATCCCTCTTTCTTTCTTTCTTTCTTTCTTTCTCTCTTTCTTTTTCTCCCCTCCCTCCCTTTCTTTCTATCTTTCTTTCTTTCTTTTTCTCCCCTTCCTCCATTTCTTTCTTTACCTCTCTTTTTCTTCGAACCCTTCCTCTCTTTCTCCTCCTCCTCCTCCTCCTCCATTTCTTTCTCTATTTCTTTCCTTTTCTTTATCTCTCTTTCTTTCACTTTGACTCCTCCTCCTCCTCCTCCTCTCACCCTCTCTCTTTCTTTGCTTCTCTTTCCTTTCTCTTCTCCCTCCCACTTTCTTTATCCCCCTCTCTCTCTCTCTCTCTCTTTTATTTGTCTCTCTCTTTGTATCCCATCTTATAGCTATCTATCCCCCCCCCTTTTTTTTGGTACTGGTACAGTTTGAGACCCATGCTAAAACCGACTTTTCGTCGGCATCTTCCGGCTGTTTACGTAAAAAGCCGGAAGATGACGAAGCGCTTAGCCAATCAGATTGCGAGTCAGCAATTCAGTAAATCGTCAGAACGGCAACAGAAAATCTACAAAATTGGGGTCCTGGTTTTGAATCTCACTAGATCTAGCCACGCTGATGAGTTATAGACGACGAAACACATATCCATGGATAACTACAAATATAATTCCTAATCGTCTTTGAAACGATCGTACGCCAGACCATTGTTGACTTTGAATTCTTGGAACTGTAATAAATAATGTTATAAATCTTTTGATTTATTTTTATCATTATTCATTCTCTCTCTCATTATATATATATATATATATATATATATATATATATATATATATATATATATATAGAGAGAGAGAGAGAGAGAGAGAGAGAGAGAGTATTTCAAAACACTATTTTGTATTATTGATTTAAATGACAGTAACCCGTTTTGATGGTAATATACGAGTGATAAATGAAAAATAACTTTTGCATTTATTCATTATCTCTCTCTCTCTCTCTCTCTCTCTCTCTCTTATATATATATAAGTTATGAAAATATATTTATGACAAGTAAGCTACACAGAGGCTCCCGCGTTTCATCCCAGGGGGAAATCTTCAGGCTAAAATGCAACGTGGGAGCCTCTGTGTAGCTTAATTGTCATAAATATATTTTCATAACTTACTACTTAGCTCTACTTAACGTATCGAGCACTGTTGAAGTAAACACTGGAAATTGATACATAAAAAATTATATCTCCTTATAAAATTTCATGTCGATACATGAAATAGTAATATATATATATATATATATATATATTTATAGGTAAGTCAGGTTCATTTTATATTCCAATAACCATGTTTTTATTTTATTATTTTTATTTTTTCACATTTCCAAAAAACATAACATTTCTGACTTATATTTGCTCTGTTGTTACTAACTGATAATCATCGAGCTAAATCTTTTAATTGGCTGCAAAGTAAAAGGCACTGATAGTATATGCTAATACATATATTGTCATTAATAATTATATATATATAGTCTCGGAAGTTTCTCAACCATTAAAACTAAAAAAAACAAAAAATAAATTAAAAAAACCTTAAGTCCCAGGTCGTTCAGTGGAAAATCACTCATGTAAGTCAATTTAACTTTTACAGTTATTATATTAGTTTGCTTCTAACATTATTTAAGGGATCATCAGTTGTTTACCATGAAAAACTGTTTCGGGAATTTAAAAACAAGACCGTATTTAATTTCATGGCTTCCCAGCAGAGTTGATCAGACCCCACTTCCCTTAAAAGGCAAAAACATAAACATTATATATATATATATATATATATATATATATATATATATATAACATGATAGATAGATGAACTTTTATGGTGTATCTGTATATTATAGACAAAGCTCCTTTTCCTTTAACAATTACAAGAAACCTTTTCAACCACCGATTACCATGACTAATAGCACCTTACATGAGAGTTCATCATTCAAACTCCTCAACCTAACATTCACAGGTAACATGAATTGGAACAAATACATAGAAGACATTGTTAAGGCTGTCGCAAAGAAGTTGGGCTCCCTTGACCATGCTAGAAAACTTCTCACACCTGCCAGTATCCTATATCTTAACAAAGCCACCATCCACCCATGAATGGAGTATTGTTGCCACATCTGGGCTGGTGCACCATCCACTAGTCTCTCCCTCTTAGACAGAGTCCAAAAAGGAGTCGACAATCTAATAGGTCCCTCACTATCCACCAAGCTCCGGCCCCTTTCCCATAACTGCAATGTTGCATCCTAGTGCCTGTTTTACAAGTACTTCAATGGAATGTGCTCCGATGAACTTGCCGCTCTGGTGCCTCCTCGACGTAAATGCACTCAACCAGCCCGACAATCAGCTAAATCCCATCTATTCACAGTGGACGTCGCCAAATGCCGGAGAGCCTTTTACTTCAATAACTTCTTTCCTCGAGCTGCCGGCCTGTGAAACTCCCTCCCTGCTCCCTGTTACCCCAACTGTACCGACATGCAGAAATTTTAAACTAATGTGAACAAGCATCTAGCTGCACAGCTCCCAATTTAGGATGACCCCAAAAAACTTTCACCCTAATTCTCAGTAGCCCCTTACGTCTCTCTCTCACTCTCTCTCTCTCTCTCTCTCAAACAAGGTCCAAAAAAGAGTGTCCAATCGTGGAGATTTACACTCTTTTTTGGACCCTTATAATATAACGAGCACTTTCTCTGTCTGTCTGTCTGTCTGTCTGTCTGTCCGTCCTGGAGAATTTTTGTAAACGTAAGAGAGAGAGAAAGAGAGAGGGTGGGGGCTCGAGTAATTACTATTTAATTAATTAATTTTTTCAAGTCAGCGTTCATAAGATGTGTATACCTTTAGAATTACGTTGGGAAATTATTAATTAATTAATTTAGATTAGATAACATCAAATAACATCAGATAACATATAAACGAAATTTCAAGACGATACTGCGATTAGAACAGAGAAAGTGTTAAGAATCTTACTTAAAGTATTTATTTATTTACCTCCTCTCCAGGAGGTTAGGCACAAGGCCAGTTTTATCTTACTTCCACAAGTAAGATGTGACCCAAGGTCGGGTCGAGAAAGTGGGGTTTGAAAAACCAGCGCCCGAGAAACTGTTTCAACTTCTTCATATACTGTTACAAAAACACGTTGAGACACCGAACGGGTTTTGCAATTTACATAATTCATTTCTTTTAAACTTCTAATGAATTCATATTTACAAATAAACACTTATAACTGCTATTATCAAATTTACATATGTATTTACAATATTTTCCGATAAGGTGATATTAATAACATTTTTCATACAATTAATTAAACACATTTCATTGAGAAACGAGTAGTCTTTTAGGCTACGTGGAATCGTGACTTGTTTGTGGGAAGTAAGAATAAAAAAGAAAATAGCAATATTAAAAACACGTTACAATTCTCAATTTCAAAATAGAAAGCAATCCCTGCGAAAAGAATGTCATATGCTTGCGAAAGGTGGCATGGTTCCAACTCCAAAGAGATACCAAACTTCTGATAAGACACCTGACAGAGGAAGGTTGTTTAGCTGATAAAAAATAAAGACAAATGCTAAAAGAAGATACTAATATGGACAGTACCGGCAATAGGGGCCCATGATCCCTCACATTTTCCATTTTGCTAGTACATATATATAGAGAGGGAATGGTAGTTTGCTTGAAGCCTTGCTGGTAATAGTAGTAGTATGTTTTTAAAAGGCTGTGGGCAATGCAAAATCCGGGTAAGATTTAAGCCGGAAGGAACAAAAATAATAAATCGAATACGAAATGTGACTTACTATTTATTCTTTCTTAAAATCTTACATAACAGCAAGTGTGGTGTTAGCTGTTTGTGTGATATCCGGATGATTACTAAAAATCATTTAGTTAATATTTCGGGGAAAAGAAACTTCCCTTTGTCAAAAATAATAAACACCAGAGGAAAACTTCGTTTGTGCAGAGAATCTGCCAAAATGGATGGCATCCATTTTGCCCACAGCCTTTTAAAAACATACTAATATATATATATATATATATATATATATATATATGGAAAAAGCGGAAGATCTGTGAGCTCAACGGTTCGCCCAACTGTTACGTGAGCTTTATCAAGAGCGAACGAAATTTGTCAGTTTTAGCATTTTATATATATATATATATATATATATATAAGTTAAAGAGAAAAAACTCAGACCAACATTAAAGCCATTTCACATCCAGACAGACGAGAATCATCAGATGTGGTCCTATGGCTGGTGGTTCTTAAACTGAGGAATGAGAGAGCTCACACCGTCTTGGTACTGTTTAAGGGAGGGGGGGGTAGGGGAGGGGGAATTTGGATGGAGGTGTATACATTGTGCCCAGCCACGGCAGTTGAACTTGGTTCCACTCCAGACCCGAGTGAGATGTCATCCGGGTCTGATAATGACTTGTATGTAAACACCGAGTGAGTACAAATAATAATAAAACTAATTCACTGAACAAAACACTTCTGCACCACTTTTACGTCCCCTTGCGAAGATTAAAACTAAGATATATACAGGGTATTGCAGCAAAAATCTGATACTTGACAAAAAAGTAAACGAAATACCAGGCGGTGCTGAGGAGTGTGGTGAAACCCTGGATGGACGAGATCGCCGCCGGACGACCCTATGTCTTCCGGCAGGACTTTGCTATTGCACGCAAGGCCAAGACGACCCAGGCGTGACTGCTAAACAATTTTCCTCACTACTAGTCGCCAGACTTGTGACCGCCCTGCTCACCTGACTGCAACCCAAAACCAACAAGCATGCCCACAACACGGTCGACTCTGTTATCGAAAGCTGTTATCGTGGAGACTTTCACCGCTGTAGACAAGGACATAGTCGCCAAAATGCGTGACTCATTTCACGTCCACCTTGAGATGTTCGTCTCCACCGGCGGAGGTTACATTGAAAAAGAATGTAGTATCTAATAATGTAGTATGTAATAATGTAGTATGTAATAATGTAGTATGTAATAATGTAGTATGTAATAATGTAGTAGGTAATAATGTAGTATGTAATAATGTAGTATGTAATAATGTAGTATGTAATAATGTAGTATGTAATAATGTAGTATGTAATAATGTAGTAGGTAATAATGTAGTATGTAATAATGTAGTATGTAATAATGTAGTATGTAATAATGTAGTATGTAATAATGTAGTAGGTAATAATGTAGTATGTAATAATGTAGTATGTAATAATGTAGTAGGTAATAATGTAGTATGTAATAATGTAGTATGTAATAATGTAGTATGTAATAATGTAGTATGTAACTATCTGTTGTTAAATTAACTGTCGGGTCTCTGCATATACAACTTTTGTTTTGATGCAGTAACGTTTTTTTATTTGGGGGGGACTGACTTGCTTTTTTAATTATATTGATTCTATTAAAAGCGACTCTATATATTTTTATTTCAACAACATTTTAAGTCAGGGTGGACAAAATAAAACTGGTGATGGAGGCCTCCAGAGCGCTGCTGGAATAATCCATTCGGGACCGGGAATGGAGGGACAGCAGTCTCTCCCTCGAATCTGTGTTTTTTTTTGTATTCTTTTAGGGGGATATGCGCAGAAGCACTGCCGGGGTTACGGAGAGCTACCGAACTTCTGTTATGATAAGAATATCTCACGCCTTACACGGAAAGGTTGTTGGTTTCGTTAGAAAAAGAAAAAAATGCTTACAAAGAAACACAAATGCGCAGTAACGTTTTTTTTGGCGGGGGGAGAGTCTTTTTTAAATGTTGATCCTGTTAAAAGCGACTCTATATATTTTTCTAACAACATTTTAAGTCAGAGGAATAAAAATAAAACTGAGGAGGGAGGCCTCCAGGGCGCTGTTAAAATGACTTATTACGGACCAGGGATGGGAGCAGCTCTCTCCCTCTCCCCCTCCCCTCTCTCCCTCTCTCATCTGTAGGTTTTAGGAGTAAGATATACGCAGGAGGAACTGCTGGGGTTACGGAGAACTACCGTATCTCTGTTATGATAAGAATATCTCACACCTTACATAGAAAGGTCGTTCGGCTCGTTGGATCAAAAGAAAAAAATGTAAAAAATGTTAAAAAAAAAAATGCTTACAGAGAAACTGATAGGATGTTGGAGAAAAAATACGAAAAAAAAAAACGAAAAAAAGATACGAAAAAAAAAAACGAAAAAAAAAACGAAAAACAAAAAGAAAAAAAAAAAAGAAAAAAAAATACAAAAAACGAGGAAGTCATTCAATCTCTTCGACAAATGGTCCTACGCCGCCTCCTCGTCTTCCGCGAATCGGTGAACACGCTGTTGTTAAAAGAGCGCTTATTATTTGCGAATGTCTCAATGGACTGCCACTTCGTTTCTCATCGCCAGGTAAACCGGCGATGCACAATGCACAATGCACAATGCACACCCTGAAATAAAAGTTCGTTTTTCTTCTTGACATTCTTTCAAACAAACCCGTGGGGGGTTACCTTCGGCAGCATCGTAACTCTCGCCAACTCCCACCCTCCGTTTTGCTATTTTGGTCCTCACATTCCAGACGCAATGTTGGGAGCAGCCATGAACATTAATATTTCTTATATCTTGCGAAGAGCAGTCCCTGTGAGGTGGTTGGGTCACACGATAACCAATCAGCGTCCAGGGTGCATTAATGTCAACCGGAACTTTGAACGACTACTTCCAGCCCTTTTGAGAATTGCAGACGGCAGTTAGAGACAGTGTTGCGAATTTAGCCGTTTTCCAGCTAGATCTGGAGATTCTGCTTGGAATCTAGCTGGCAAAAAATTGGATCTAGCGGCTAACGGCTTTTTCTTGTAAGATCTGGCTATTTCGTTTATCAGATGAGAATATTTCTTTAAGCTAGTTTCCAGGCATGATATGGGCAGAAGGATGCTACTTGTACATTTCAATAAAGATGCTCAATATTTTAAAATGTCCCCGGGATCCCCCGACCCTATGAACCCTAATCTACCACCCTTTAGGACCGTTTTGTTAGAATTTATATTTCTTGATTAGTAAGACACGCAACTCATTCATGAATTACGTCCCTAGTTTGTTTTTCTTTTTTTAACATTTAAATACAAATAACGGTGCTTATCAAGACGTCGACTGACATGAAAAAAAAACATCAAGAAATATCATAAAATTACGTTATTTTTTTTCTCGACAGAAATCATACATCGAAAAAAAAAAAAAAAAAAAACTTGAAGCATTTTTTCAGAAAATAGAATGTCGTGGGGACAGAATGTATGAAAGACAGAAAGGAAAAAGAATTAAACACAAGAAAAAAATCAAAATCAAATGAGAAATTTTTTGTTTTATTCTTCTTATATATATACATATATACATATATATATACATATATATATATACATATATATATACATATATATATACATATATATATATATATATATATATATATATAGTAAGCTATGAAAATGTATTTATGACAATTAAGCTACACAGAGGCTCCCACATTTAATCCCCGGGGGAATCTTCAGGCTAAAAAATGATGCATAAAAAATTATATCTCCTTATAAAATTTTTTGTGGATACATGAAATACTATATATATATATATATATATATATATATATATATATATATATATATATATATATATATATGATTATTTTTATTTATACAGACATGTACAAAATCTGCGACACTGTCATGTCGATGTTATCGATCAACAGCTATTATAAACTAAGATCTCATCAGGCAGAGTTAGAATCCGATCTTAACCCTAGATCATATTTGGAAAGAACTCTATTGGATATTGAGCACTTTTTATAAACCCGGTTAAAATTCTTTGGATTACTACTCTATGGATTTTTTACCTGGATTATATATATATATATATATATATATATATATATATATATATATATAAACTATCTCTGCAGTTAGACATTAACCTCCCAAAGGGTATTCATTTACCAGTCTGCAATTGTTCTGCTTCAATTCAAAAGTGTTTTTATCTTCAAGATCCATTATGTGCTTAGCTAACGATGTTGGGTTATCATTTGACGGCCTTTTTCTGAATGAGGTTAGGTGATTCTTGAATCTAGTTTTGAATTGGCAAGCGGTTGCTCCTATATACGACCATATTTATCTCTTTCTATTACGTCACATTTATAAACTATCTCTGCGGTTAGACATTAACCTCCCAAAGGCTATTCATGTACAAGTCTGCAGTTGCATTGAGGCTCTGTTTGAGGGCTACTATTATTATCAGTTCTTCCACCTGCTATATTCTTATTTATCTTGGTAGTGTTCAAAGCTATTTTGGGAAGTTGAGCATGATAGTTTAATAGTGCTTTTTTTTAATTAATGATCTTACCTAGGCTATTGTTTTAGGGAAATCTTTTTTTATTATTTGATAGAATTTCTTTTAGGATGTTAGTTAGTATATTGTGGATTAAACCAAACAGAATTTCTACGTCTATTTTTCTTCTTATTGCTGTCATTATTATTAGTGGTTACTGTATTTCGGTTATTAATCCAGGTGAATTACTGTTGGGTTACTAGATCCAATTCTAGACTCAGAATTTCTATGTCTATTCCATGAAAAATGCCAGTATACTGAAATCATATGCCCTTAATAGGGTTAAGATAAAAGTTCATATACACTAAATGTACAAAAGCAAGGAAATTCCCAAATTTTTACACTTTTATTGTCATTAAGGGTATGCGAGCACAACAGGGCTATGTATTTTACTGGTTGGAAATTTTCTTCAGCGCACCTCACACACTTCATCCACTCATGCATAGAGATTTATACTGTAGTGATGTGATAATGAAATGGTTTGGTTGATATGTAGTCATACCCTTAATGAAGCAAATGCTTGATACTCCCCAGAGAAATCAAAGGAACAAGAAGAAAATTATTATAATACCAAGAACTTTAGGAGCACTAGGAACAATACTGAAAATCCTGGAAAAATAACAAGGGGAAATTGGAATAAATCGACGAAAGATTTAGACCATACAGCAAACGACAATGACAAAATCAGCTGAAATCTTTGAAAGACATTGACAAGGCTGCTGCAAAGAAAGTGGGCTCCCTCTACCGTGCTAGAAAACTTCTTACACCTGACAGTATCCTACATCTCTACAAAGCCACCATCCGCCCATGCATGGAGTATTGTTGTCACATCTGAGCTGGTACACTGTCTACTAGTCTCTCCCTGTTAGACAAGGTCCAAAAAAGAGTCTCTAATGTAATAGGTCCCTCACTATCCACCAAGCTCCAGCCCCTGTCCCATCGCCGCAAGATTGCAGCTGCAAAGTGAGAAGAGAAGAAGCTACATAGACAATTTATAAGACTAAACCAAAGAAAAGATATGTGAAAATATATGAACATGGCTACAAAACTGACATTTAAACAAAAAAACACAAATCGTTACTGACAGCCGCACAAAACAACGCAACCGGAATGAACTATCTAAAATAGACAAAACCCAGGAAAACCCAGGAAAACAATAAATATAGACTGTGTGGACAAAGAGACGAAACAGTAAATCACATAAGTGGATGCAGCTACTTGAATGGTGCAGGGTCTATGGGATCTATCCTACGAAAGCCGACTCAAGAAGCTTAACCTTTCCGCCCTTGAGCGTCAACGTTTACGCGGTGATCTCATTTCGGCCTACAATCTCCTAATTGGGCATTATGATCTTCTTCAGGAATTACCATTCACTTCTGCACCAGAAAGAGGTTTACGCAAGCATTACCATAAACTGTTTCACAATTAAGCCAGCGAGGGGGGGGGGAGGCGCTTTCCCAATCAGGATCCCTAGACCTTGGAATGGGATTCCAGGAGATGTAAATGCGCCAACAATGCATTAATTCTAGATAAATTTGGACAGGTGATGGGCGACTGTATCCTCTTTTGGGTAAATTGCTACCACCCTTTTTCTAACATGGCAACTGAAGCATGCTTGTTTATTTTTGGCCAAATTTATTGAATTGAATTGAATTCAGAACGGTGACACGGCTCTGCTCAACGAGACGAACGGGACAAAAGCTCTTGGTCTTCTGGTCAACTCGTCCTTCAAGCCATCTAAACATTGCATTCAGGCTGCAAACAAAGCAATTTCTCGTTCGACATTCTTTCTGCAAATCTACTCCTGAAATATTTCTCCCACTTTATGTCCCCTCATCAGACCACTGTTAGTTTGTATGGTGTCCAAGCCTCTGCTTCATATCTAATACGTGATATCCAGCATCTGGAGAGAGTTCAAAGACTAGCGACTTGAACGGTGCAGGGTCTATCGGATCTGCGCTATGAAAGCCGACTCAAGAAACTTAACCTTTTATCCCTTGAGCGCTGACGATTATGCGGCGATCTCATTCTGGCCTACAATCTCCTCAATGGCTATTACAGTATACCTCAGGACCTATTATTCATTTCTGCACCAGAAAGGGGTCTACGCGGAGACCACAAGAAACTATTTCACAGTCGATTTCGATTTAACCGGAGAGCCGCTTTCTCAATCAGGATCTCTGACCCTTGGAATAGACTTCCCAAGAGAGGCAACAGCGCAGCAATTCAAGGTGAATTTGGACAGGTGCTAGGCTACTGTATCCTCTTCTGTGTAAATTTCTACCACCCTTTTCCAACATGACAACTGGAGCATGCTTGTTTTATTTTTTGCCAAATTTATTGAATTGAATTCCGACAATTAATTTTATTCAAAATTTCGACGAAAACCCAGCAAAAAAGGCGAGATATTTAAACGGTCCCTATGGTACACTTGAACTTACTACTACTACTACTACTACTACTACTACTACTGCTACTACTACTACTACTACTACTACTAATAATAATAATAATAATAACCAATCAAATGCAAGATGCAATGGGAAAAAAACAAAATCACATAAAGAGAACCACAACAACCCAAGGAATAGAAACTGCAAGAAATTTCATAAACTACCCCCCCCCCCTCTCCAAAGTGATGGCACCAACCCCGGCTGATACCACACAAAACAGTCGTGAAGGGTCAAGGAGGATGGGAAGACCGAGGAGGGATAGCACTAACCAGTCCTCTGCTAGAAGAATGCAGTGAGCACTGGGGCATTGGAGAGGCTTATTGTCATCCAAATCCCATGGAAGACCAATGGTCGTTGCCAATGCGAAATCGATGGTAAGCGTCTGTTGTGATAACGCAAATTCATTTGCAGTAGTTATCGAAAGAGGCGGAGAGCACTGGAAATCTGGGGAGACTTATCGTCACTCAGACTCCAGGGAACACCACTGGTGTTCATCAGTGAGCAATCACTGATGACGGCCTGTGTGAGAACTCCTAGTGAGTAAACATAATAATAATAATAGTAGTAGTGGTACTCTTAATATTACAGGTGCTTGTAAGGAATGGGCACCCAGAGGGTTTCAGTACTTTGACGGAGAATCCTGAGTCAGTCCCGGAAATAGACGAAGCAGTTTATGTAGTTTTTTTTTTCTTAGGGGAGCGGGAGGGGGGGGGGCAATTCAACTTAATTATTATTATTTCTTTTGTTTTTTGTTTGAAGGATTAAAAAATATTTTTAACTCTAACTCTCACCCTTTCGCATACTTAGTGTCGTCTGCCTTTTTTTTTTTTTTTTTTTTTTTTTTTACATTTTCTTCACGGTTTTCAAATCGTAAACGACTTCGGCCATTTCCGGAACAGACTTCGTCAAAGTACCGAATCCTTTGGGAGCCCATTCCTTACAAGTATATATAATATTAGTAATAGTTGTAATATTAGTAGTACTGCTAGTAATATTAGTCTAAGTAGTAGTAATAGTAATAGTATTGTTATTAGAAGTAGTTGTAGTAGGTTCAATTGTATCACAGGTGGCCGTTCCATACAAGGACCATATTAAAAGTTACTACTACTACTACTACTTGTAATATTACAACTACTACAACAATTATCTACAGCTGATAAAACTACGACTATTATTACTACTGCTACTAACATAAAACTACTACTACTACTACTAGTAATCAGACAAGAGAGCAAAGTGTAATATCTGTTCTGACACTACACGTCATCTGTTCTGTCCTTGTTAATGTTCTTCAGTGAAAAAGAAATCTTGGTGCTTCTTTAGTTTCGCTGCGACCTGAAACTATTTTTTAAAAATGTATAAACTTTGTTATGTACTTACGTGGTAGCTGAAAATAAGATTGTACAACAAAAAAAAAAATACGCAAATTCATCCAGTATTTATTAAATTATAAGAAAAAAAACGAAAAAAACCTCGATCTTACGTATCGCTAGACAATTCAGCTTACTGATTTAGGCAAGGGAGATAACTCAAATTTTTTTTCCGAAAAAACTCAAAATTTAACAAAAATGGCGACCGATAGATAAAATCTTTTTTATTTATTTTTAATGTAATAAATACTGGATGATTTGTGTAATTTTTGGTGTACAGTCTTCTTTTCAGCTACCACGTAAATACATAACAAAGTTTATACATTTCTTTAGCCATTTTTTTTTTTTAAAGAGAGGCCTAACATGTCGGAGCGAAATTAAAAAAGCAATGAAATCTTTCTAGACTGAGGCAATTTTTATTTTCGTCCCAATCCAAAATGTCTAGGGGTGCGGGCTGGATCCCCCCCCCCCCCCCTACATTAAAAACCGACCTTGGGTTGTCTAATCTGCCCTCGTGGGGGGGGGGGGGCAAGTAAATAGGGATACAGTCTAGTAGACCGAGTCTACGCGTATTCATCAATCAATAAATATGGGTTACCCTTGCCCCCACGCTGTCAATGAAAAACAAAACAAAAGAAAAAGAGATTTATTTTGTTCGTACGATTACACGTCATCACCTTGGAAATATCCGGAAAAATTAATTTTTTTTTAAATAATTAAACTATTTTAGACTTTAGAGTGGGGGTTTATTTTACTATAGAAATGATCATCCACTTCCTGACCATGTAGCATAGGACAGAACGAGTAGCCATCTTTTGTATTTTCAAAATGACCGTCATTTTATAAATTAAAAAAATGGTTTTATAGCAGATTACCTTCAGCCCAATACCCCCCCCCTAAAAAAAAGAGGATTCTATCTTTTTAGGCGATTACGTGTGAATACCCTGAAAAGCTTGGAAAGAAAAAAAATCAAGTTATTGTTTTAGAATTTAGAGTGGGGGATCAGTTTCGGATATAAATTTAGCGTAAAATGATCCCCATTTCTGGGCCATTCTATCGTTTAAGGGCAGTAAACCGAATTATGTTTTGTGTGTTTGTTTTTTTACTATGGGAGATAATCTGTGAGTTTGGGGGGTTCTACTTTTTTAGGCGATTACGTGTGGTTTTACGACCTTGTCACTCAGGGTTAAATAAATAAATTTAATTAACAGCCTCTAAAAAGTTAGAATGGCCAGGAAATGGGGGATCATTTTACGTTAAAAGAATTTAGAGCGAGGGATCAGTTTCCTATATAAATAATTCTTAAATAATTGTTTTCTTGTTTTTTTTTTGTTATTTTTCTCTTTTTTTTCTTCTTTTTTCCGACAAGTTTTTCTAAGGTGTTCAGTGCACACGTGATTACCTAAAAAAAAAAGTAGAATCTCTACTTTTTTTTTAATTTATTTATCTGAGGGTGTTAATCTATTAATTGATAACAAAAATAGAATATCCCATCGCTCTTGTATTTTTTTTTTTTAACAAAAAAGGAGGACCCTTAAAAACGTCCTTCATTAACCTCGACACTAACCATAAGTCCGGGTGGCAATGCAAAAAGAAAAATATAATGTCAATAAATAAATAAAATAAAATATAAAAGTAGTTATGTTTTTTTTGTTTTTTAATTTAATGTAACAGTTGTTGGGGTTAATGAAAGGCATGTTTCACGAATGATAACACGAAAAAAACAAATGGGTTAGACATTCAAGAAAATAACATCTAAAATAAACATAGTAGTCGTTTTGAAGGAAAAAAAATCATTTTTTAATGGCAGCCATTTTGGAAATACGAAAAAATGGTTACTCGTTCTGTCGTACGCTATGTGGTCAAGAACTGAGTGATCATTTACGTTGAAATTATATAGTTAAGTAAAACCCCATTAAAAAATATAGTACTGTTTCGTAATCGTCAACCATAGATTTTACTGGCGGAGTTTTAGAATCCATTCTTAACATGGAGAGGGGGGGGGGGAGCTTCGGTAACATTCGGAACGACGTACCTGCTTCGTCTTTCTTGATTTCGTAGCATTCGTTGTAGATACGAAACAGAACCAAAAATATAAAAATATTTTTTAAACTTTTTTTAGGCGTTGACGAAAAACCAAAAAAGTAGAATCTCATTTTATTTTTTTTTACCGTTGACAGCGTGGGGGCAAAGTGTAACATTTACTTAAATAAATAGAAACAGTTTACGTTTGCTTTGGTTAAATTGTAGAATGGTTGACTGTTAGAATATCTCTCTTATTTCGCCCAAATTATGGAGAGAAAAAAATGGATTGTTCGTTTTAAATTGTATTTCTTGTTAATAAAATTTTAATTTACTTTTTAAAGTCTTAAAACTCAAACTTCGATCATTGTTTAATCGCTGGCGGCCATTGTTTGTTTAGGGGTTTTTTTTCCACCAAAAATATCTTTACTCTTTAAAAAAATAAAATTATCAAAAAACACGCAAAAAATAATAAACTTTGAACATTCTGTTTAGTGTTTGTTTACACGCATTAAAAAAAACGTTCCGGAATGGTTTAAACGACTTATTATTATTAGATGACTTCATTATGAAGTCATCTTTTAGTTTAAAAAAGAAAAAAAAAGTAAATTTGTATATTAACACTCTATGCTAAATCCCCCCCCCCCCCAAAAAAAAATGAGATTCTACTTTTTTAGGCGATTACGTGTAAATATTCTGAAAAACTTGGCGGAAGGAAAAAGACAAAAACAAAAAAAAAAACCAATCATTTTAGAATTTAGAGTTGTGGATCAGTTTCGTATATAAATTTAACATAAAATGATCCCCTATTTCTGGACCATTTTAGCTTTCAAGGCTGTTAGCCAAATTGTTTTACCACCAACCCTAAGTCTGAGTGGCAATATTATTATGTAATCACCTAAAAAAAAGTAGACACCCCATCTAAAAAAAAAAAAAACGCACAGGATTTATCTCCCATAGCAAAAAACAAACAAAAAACAGTTAACTGCCCTAAAACGATAGAACGGCCCGGATCTGAGGGATCATTTTACATTAAATTTATATACGAAACTGATACCTCCTCTAAATTCTAAAATAATTGTTTTCTGTCTGTTTGTTTTTTCTTCTTTCCGACAAGTTTTTCAGAGTTTTCACAAGTAATCGCCTAAAAAAGTAGAATCTCATTTTTTTTTCGGGGGGGGGGGGGTAGCGGAGTCTGTTAATCTACAATAATACAAAAAAAAAAAAACAACAACAACAATAAACCACTAAGTTATAACTAGTTTATTTCACCGTACACGTGAAATGAAAACTCGACCGAAAACATATAGTCGCCATCTTTATAAACAAACATTCACAGCACGAACTCATCTCTCTACGACAACAGCAAAGAACTTTCCTTTCTTTCCTCTGTGTGTCTAACATCAAACGGAATATCCATGAACAGGGTCCCTGTCTAAGAACTTCACATCTGTGCAACACGTTTCCACAAGGTTGCTTCCCTGATGGCTGCAACGCGATGATCTTCAAATCTAATGCCAATAACACTCGTCATAAAAAGTTGTACTGAAAATACGTACTAATATATAATACTGTATCAGTCATTTTCGTTCAACAAGTAAATGACAGGCGTTAGTCATTAAACCGTTATATGTTCAAGCTCAGATCGGAGTGTAGTATCTGTTGAGTGCTCACCTCTCGGGCGCTGGCTTTTCAACCCCCACTTTCCGACCCGACCTTGGGTCACATCTTACTTGTGGGAGTAGGATAAAACTGGCCTTGTGCCTAACTCCTGGAGAGAAGTAAATAATACTGTAGACTTGGCCTTCGGGCCTTGATTCGGCCGGTCTGAGGTATTGTCCTGTACAGTTCTAGGAGGTCCACCCTCCCAGGTTTTACCTTCTCACCCTTTGAGAGGGGGTTAGTTTATTGCTAATCGCCAGAGGCGCCCATACCGGGGAATGCCGACGTGTAAAAAGACTTATCGCCTTGAGGGGAAAAAATGTCGGACGATGCGATAGAAAAACAGAATTGTTGACCCGGAGAAACGAAACGAAGCAAAGCCGTGTGTAATTAGAATTATATTTTATTTTATTTTAAAAAAAATTAAATTAAATTAGGTATAAAAATAATTTAGTGTTCTTGTAAACTTTATTATATATTATTTTATTAAAAAATAAATAAATAAATAAATTAGGTATAAAAATAATATTTTTTTAATTAATACTTCTTGTAAACTTTATTGCTTATTGCTTTCTCTGGAGGGTTCGTTTTTCGTTCAACACATTCCGGTCGATCTAAAATGTGACACTTGGCGGCCATATTGGATGCTTTACGAATTTCTTCGATACTTCATAAATTTCAACCGTGCTTTTCGCACGTTTTCGTGCTTAATACTACTCGAAATGATTCATTGGTTAATATTATTTAATAATAATAATAATAATAAAAACATAATACCATTCCTAATGCTTAGACACGTAATTTATCGCATTCTGTGTGGAAGCACCGTTAGTAGGATAACCCGTAATCTTGTCGTTTAACGAGAAAAATAATAAACGAGTTATCGTTCTTCCTTCGCTAACATCTTTCTGGACCTGTTTATAAAGATGGCGACTATATTTTTCCGGTCGACTTTTTATTTCGGCGTTTAATGTATACGATTAAAATGAGTGTTTTTAATGTTATTTTTTGTTGTTTTTAAGTAAAAGTCAGCTGTGTGTTTTTGTTGGGTTTTTTTTTGGGGGGGGGGGCTAATACCGAAACTCATTTCACTCAAAATAATTTACGTGACTTAAATAGGAATTAATCAAAAATGGTTACTCGTTCTCTTCTACGCTATGTTGTCGAGAACCGGGCGATCATTTTACGTTAAATCTACTACCCACGTACATACCTTCGTCACGTAATGTAAGCTGCTAAAGTAACTAAACTTAAAAAAAAAAAAAACTTATTACAACTACCTTTTCATGACTCGAACCCGCGACGTAGACATTCGTAATCAGCCGAAGTTTAGAAGTAAAATTCGGCTTTAAAAACTAACAAAAAAAATGAGTCATTACAACAACAAAAAATGATATTTTTTTTTTTTTTTATAAAGGTCATCTATATTGTTGTACGTTGTTGTCAGTACCTACCTACCTACCTACCCACCTAAATACCTATCTTCGTTACGTTATTTAACTTTGTGAAATATCCGCTACTTTGGGGTACTTTAAAGTTTATTTTGGCAAAAAGAAAGGAAAAGTTATCATATATTAACGAAAGAAATGCGATTTAATGTTATTTTTTTTTATCTTTTTTTTTTTTATTTATTTATTTTATTAATTTTTTTTTTTTTTTTACAGCATATTAACCAGAGTTGCGGAGTCGGAGTGAGTCAGACGTTTTGGAAGGAGTCGGACTTGGACCCATAAGAATGCTGGGAGTCGGAGTCGGATTTTTTTTTTTTTAATCTTCGAAGAATCAACAGACGGTCTGAATATTGGACGACTTTAAAATAAAGAATCAGAGTCGAATATTTTTCGGGGTACTTAATCCAGATTAGGACCCAAGCTAACCCTAACGACGCCAAGTCGATTTTAGCTCGGGTCCTAATCTGGAAAAGCACCTATTTTGGAATTCTAGAAGTCAGAGTTGGAGTCGGAGGTTTTGAAAGGAGTCGAGTAGAGCGTAATACTAGTATGAAAAAAAAATATATATATATATACTTATGGCAAGTAAGCTACACGGGAACGTTTGTCTCATTAGCCTGGCGAATTCCCTAGATGGAATCAAACACAAACGTTTCTGTGTAGCTTACTTGCCATACATATATACTACTTTTTGCATAACGCACCGCATAGACAAAGTTAGGCGCAAGGTTGTGTTGATTTTACTGTAGGAGATATCCAGTTCGTGAAAAAAAAAGGGGGGGCACTGGAGTGAGGAAAACGTTTAAAATATTGATTCAGCCGAGAAAGAATTATCCCCCCCCCCCCCGATTGGGAACAGAACCGATACGACACTCTAATCCAAGGCCGAAGGGTGGTTGGGGGGGGGGGGATCGTGATCCAGCTTCCCCAATAAGGATGGTTGCAGAATTTGCCATGATCGGATCCATCAGTATTCCGCTGTGCGGTCGCCTCAGGCGGACGGCAATAAACAAATCTCCCCTCCCGAAGGAGGAGGTAATGTTTGGGAGAATCCTCCCCCCCCCTTCCCCGGAATCGAACACGACCCGATACTTTACTCTGACATAAAGTTCTTGGCCTTTTGGCTAAGATCAAAGTGTAGTATCTGTTCCGATGGATACTGCACCCCCATAGACTGGTATTGGGTCTGTCCTGTGCAGTTCTAGGAGGTCCACCCTCCCAGGGTTCGCCTCCCCTCTTTGGGGAGGAGTAAGTTTATTGCTTACTGCCTGAGGCGCTCCTACCGGGGAATGCCGACGGGGCTGCCCAGGCAATTTTTAATAGCCAGAGTGCTCACTTTCTCGGGCGCTTGCTTTTCAAACCCCACTTTCCCGACCCGACCTTGGGTCATATCTTACTTGTGGGAGTAAGATAAAAACTGGCCTTGTGCCTAACTCCTGGAGAGGAGTAAATCAATACTCTGACATAATACTTTAGGGTCTGTGCCGGGGTTTGCGTAATACGTAATAAACAAAACAAAACAAAACAAAACAAAAGCAAAAAGCTATGATAAATAAAAATGTTTTTTTTTTTTTTTTTTTAATACTTACCATCTGAACCGAAAGTTCGTTACTAAAATCAATTCCTCCTTGTAGCCGAAACCCCCAGGAAGATCCCTGGCCGGGTCTCGTGAGGGTTATGTTCATGGGTTGAGCCATTTAAAAAAAAATTATTTTTTGTTCTTTTGTCGGGGATAAAAAAAAAAGTTTGAAAAACTCCGAAAAATGAAATCAGGAAATACGGGAAGCGACAACAAAAACAAACACAGTTTTTTGTTGTTGGGACCCGAAAAACTCAAGTCGACTGCTCGTGTGGACGGGCGGACGGACACTAATAAACTGAGACAGGTCGGGCAGGCATCGACAGAGAAATGTCGCAACAACTGGTGAAGAAGAAAGAAAAATAACTAGATGTATATATATATATATATATATATAGAAAGAGAGAGAGAGAGAGAGAGAGAGAGAGAGAGAGAAAGAAGAAAGAAAGACATATGTATACTGTCAGATCTATAAAGATAGATAAGTATGTTTATATATATATATATATATATATATATATATATATCCATATATATATATATCCATATATATATATATATATATATATATATATCTATATATATATATATATATATATATATATATATATATATATATATATATGTATGTGTGTGTGTGTGTGTGTGTGTGTGTGTGTGTTGGTGTTGAAACCGAGCAGCAGGCAAGATACAGGCAGAGAAAAAAAAAACAACTGTGCTTAAAATTAGAAGGAAAAAAAAACGTTAAAAAATGAGAAAAGCAAAGAAAGAAAGAATTTTTTTATTGAGAGAGAAAGAGAGAATGAGTTATTTAGTGAGAGAGAAAGAGAGAGAGTGAGTTATTTAGTGAGAGAGAAAGAGATAATGAGTTATTTAGTGAGAGAGGAGAGAGCGAGTTATTTAGTGAGAGACAAAGAGAGAATGAGTTATTGAGTGAGAGAGAAAGAGAGAATGAATCATTTAGTGAGAGAGAAAGAGAGAGTGAGTTATTTAGTGAGAGACAAAGAGAGAATGAGTTATTGAGTGAGAGAGAAAGAGAGAATGAGTTATTTAGTGAGAGAGAAAGGGAGAATGAGTTATTGAGTGAGAGAGAAAGAGAGAATGAGTTATTTAGTGAGAGAGAAAGAGAGAATGAATCATTTAGTGAGAGAGAAAGAGAGAGTGAGTTATTTAGTGAGAGACAAAGAGAGAATGAGTTATTGAGTGAGAGAGAAAGAGAGAATGAGTTATTTAGTGAGAGAGAAAGGGAGAATGAGTTATTGAGTGAGAGAGAAAGAGAGAATGAGTTATTTAGTGAGAGAGAAAGAGAGAGTGAGTTATTTAGTGAGAGAGAAAGAGAGAATGAGTTATTAAGTCAGAGAGAAAGAGAGAGTGAGTTATTAAGTCAGAGAGAAAGAGACAGTGAGTTATTTAGTGAAAAAGAGAGAATGAGTTATTTAGTCAGAGAGAAAGAGAGAGTGAGTCATTTAGTGTAAGAGAAAGAGAGAATTAGTTATTTAGTGAGAGAGAAAGAGAGAGTGAGTTATTGTGAGAGAGAAAGAGAGAATGAGTTATTTAGTGAGAGAGAAAGAGAGAGTGAGTTATTTAGTGAGAGAGAAAGAGAGAATGAGTTATTTAGTGAGAGAGAAAGAGAGAGTGGGTTATTTAGTGAGAGAGAAAGAGAGAATGAGTTATTTAGTGAGAGAGAAACAGAGAGTGAGTTATTAAGTGAGAGAGTAAGAGAGAGCGAGTTATTTAGTAAGAGAGAAAGAGAGAATGAGTTATTTAGTGAGAGAGAAAGAGAGAATGAGTTATTTAGTGAGAGAAAGAGAGAGAGTTATTTAGTGAGAGAAAAAGAGAGAGAGAGTTATTTAGTGAGAGAGAAAGAGGGAATGATTTATTTAGTGAGAGAGAAAGAGAGAATGATTTATTTAGTGAGAGAGAAAGAGAGAGTGAGTTATTTAGTGAGAGAGAAAGAGAGAATGATTTATTTAGTGAGAGAGAAAGAGAGAATGAGTTATTTAGTGAGAGAGAAAGAGAGAGTGTGTTATTTAGTGAGAGAGAAAGAGAGAATGAGTTATTTCATGACAGAGAAAGAGAGAATGAGTTATTGAGTGCGAGAGAAAGAGAGAGTGAGTTATTTAGTAGGATAAAAAAAAGAATGAGTTATTTAGTGAGAGAGAAAGAGAGAGTGGGTTATTCAGTGAGAGAGAAAGAGAGAATGAGTTATTGAGTGAAAGAGAAAGAGAGAGTGAGTTATTTAGTGAGAGAGAAAGAGAGAGTGGGTTATTTAGTGAGAGAGAAAGAGAGAATGAGTTATTTCATGAGAGAGAAAGAGAGAATGAGTTATTTAGTAAGAGAGAAAGAGAGAATGAGTTATTTAGTGAGAGAGAAAGAGAGAATGAGTTATTTAGTGAGAGAGAAAGAGAGAGCGAGATATTTAGTGAGAGAAAGAGAGAATGAGTTATTTAGTGTGAGAGAAAGAGAGAGCGAGATATTTAGTGAGAGAAAGAGAGAATGAGTTATTTAGTGAGAGAGAAAGAGAGAATGAGTTATTTAGTGAAAGACAAAGAGAGAATGAGTTATTTAGTGAGAGAGAAAGAGAGAGTAAGTTATTTAGTGAGAGAGAAAGAGAGAATGAGTTATTTAGTTAGAGAGAAAGAAAGAATGAGTTATTTAGTGAGAGAGAAAGAGAGAATGGGTTATTTAGTGAGAGAGAAAGAGAGAATGAGTTATTTAGTGAGAGAAAAAGAGAGAATGAGTTATTTAGTGAGAGAGAAAGAGAGAATGAGTTATTGAGTGAAAGAGAAAGAGAGAGTGTGTTATTGAGTGAGAGAGAAAGAGAGAGTGAGTTATTTAGTGAGAGAGAAAGAGAGAGTAAGTACTTTAGTGAGAGAGAAAGAGAGAATGAGTTATTTAGTGAGAGAGAAAGAGAGAATGAGTTATTGAGTGAGAGAGAAAGAGAGAGTGGGTTATTTAGTAAGAGAGAAAGAGAGAATGATTTATTTAGTGAGAGAGAAAGAGAGAATGAGTTATTTAGTGAGAGAGAAAGAGAGAATGAGTTATTGAGTGCGAGAGAAAGAGAGAGTGGGTTATTTAGTAAGAGAGAAAGAGAGAATGATTTATTTAGTGAGAGAGAAAGAGAGAATGATTTATTCAGTGAGAGAGAAAGAGAGAATGAGTTATTTAGTAAGAGAGAAAGAGAGAATGAGTTATTTAGTGAGAGAGAAAGAGAGAATGAGTTATTTAGTGTGAGAGAAAGAGAGAGCGAGATATTTAGTGAGAGAAAGAGAGAATGAGTTATTTAGTGTGAGAGAAAGAGAGAGCGAGATATTTTGTGAGAGAAAGAGAGAATGAGTTATTTAGTGAGAGAGAAAGAGAGAATGAGTTATTTAGTGAAAGACAAAGAGAGAATGAGTTATTTAGTGAGAGAGAAAGAGAGAGTAAGTTATTTAGTGAGAGAGAAAGAGAGAATGAGTTATTTAGTTAGAGAGAAAGAAAGAATGAGTTATTTAGTGAGAGAGAAAGAGAGAATGGGTTATTTAGTGAGAGAGAAAGAGAGAATGAGTTATTTAGTGAGAGAAAAAGAGAGAATGAGTTATTTAGTGAGAGAGAAAGAGAGAATGAGTTATTGAGTGAAAGAGAAAGAGAGAGTGGGTTATTGAGTGAGAGAGAAAGAGAGAGTGAGTTATTTAGTGAGAGAGAAAGAGAGAGTAAGTACTTTAGTGAGAGAGAAAGAGAGAATGAGTTATTTAGTGAGAGAGAAAGAGAGAATGAGTTATTGAGTGCGAGAGAAAGAGAGAGTGGGTTATTTAGTAAGAGAGAAAGAGAGAATGATTTATTTAGTGAGAGAGAAAGAGAGAATGATTTATTCAGTGAGAGAGAAAGAGAGAATGAGTTATTTAGTAAGAGAGAAAGAGAGAATGAGTTATTTAGTGAGAGAGAAAGAGAGAATGAGTTATTTAGTGTGAGAGAAAGAGAGAGCGAGATATTTAGTGAGAGAAAGAGAGAATGAGTTATTTAGTGTGAGAGAAAGAGAGAGCGAGATATTTTGTGAGAGAAAGAGAGAATGAGTTATTTAGTGAGAGAGAAAGAGAGAATGAGTTATTTAGTGAAAGACAAAGAGAGAATGAGTTATTTAGTGAGAGAGAAAGAGAGAGTAAGTTATTTAGTGAGAGAGAAAGAGAGAATGAGTTATTTAGTTAGAGAGAAAGAAAGAATGAGTTATTTAGTGAGAGAGAAAGAGAGAATGGGTTATTTAGTGAGAGAGAAAGAGAGAATGAGTTATTTAGTGAGAGAAAAAGAGAGAATGAGTTATTTAGTGAGAGAGAAAGAGAGAATGAGTTATTGAGTGAAAGAGAAAGAGAGAGTGGGTTATTGAGTGAGAGAGAAAGAGAGAGTAAGTACTTTAGTGAGAGAGAAAGAGAGAATGAGTTATTTAGTGAGAGAGAAAGAGAGAATGAGTTATTGAGTGAGAGAGAAAGAGAGAGTGGGTTATTTAGTAAGAGAGAAAGAGAGAATGATTTATTTAGTGAGAGAGAAAGAGAGAATGAGTTATTTAGTGAGAGAGAAAGAGAGAATGAGTTATTGAGTGAAAGAGAAAGAGAGAGTGAGTTATTTAGTGAGAGAGAAAGAGAGAGTAAGTTATTTAGTGAGAGAGAAAGAGAGAATGATTTATTTAGTGAGAGAGAAAGAGAGAATGATTTATTCAGTGAGAGAGAAAGAGACAATGAGTTATTTAGTGAGAGAGCAAGAGAGAGTAAGTTATTTAGTAAGAGAGAAAGAGAGAATGAGTTATTTAGTGAGAGAGAAAGAGAGAGTGATTTACTTAGTGAGAGAGTAAGAGAGAGCGAGTTATTTAGTAAGAGAGAAAGAGAGAATGAGTTATTTAGTGAGAGAGAAACAGAGAGTGAGTTATTTAGTGAGAGAAAAAGAGAGAGCGAGATATTTAGTGAGAGAGAAAGAGAGAATGAGTTATTTAGGGAGAGAGAAAGAGAGAATGAGTTATTTAGTGAAAGAGAAAGAGAGAGTGGGTTATTGAGTGAGAGAGAAAGAGAGAGTAAGTTATTTAGTGAGAGAGAAAGAGAGAATGAGTTATTTAGTGAGAGAGAAAGAGAGAATGAGTTATTTAGTGAGAGAGAAAGAGAGAATGAGTTATTTAGTAGAGAGAAAAAGAGAATGAGTTATTTAGTGAGAGAGAAAGAGAGAGCGAGATATTTAGTGAGAGAGAAAGAGAGAATGAGTTATTTAGTGAAAGAGAAAGAGAGAGTGGGTTATTGAGTGAGAGAGAAAGAGAGAGTAAGTTATTTAGTGAGAGAGAAAGAGAGAATGAGTTATTTAGTGAGAGAGAAAGAGAGAATGAGTTATTTAGTGAGAGAGAAAGAGAGAATGAGTTATTTAGTAGAGAGAAAAAGAGAATGAGTTATTTAGTGTGAGAGAAAGAGAGAGCGAGATATTTAGTGAGAGAAAGAGAGAATGAGTTATTGAGTGAAAGAGAAAGAGAGAGTGGGTTATTGAGTGAGAGAGAAAGAGAGAATGAGTTATTGAGTGAAAGAGAAAGAGAGAGTGGGTTATTTAGTGAGAGAGAAAGAGTTATTTAGTGAGAGAGAAAGAGAGAATGAGTTATTGAGTGAGAGAGAAAGTGAGAGTGGGTTATTTAGTAAGAGAGAAAGAGAGAATGAGTTATTTAGTGAGAGAGAAAGAGCGAATGATTTATTCAGTGAGAGAGAAAGAGAGAATGAGTTATTTAGTGAGAGAGAAAGAGAGAGTGAGTTATTTAGTGAGAGAGAAAGAGAGAGTGAGTTATTTAGTGAGAGTAAGAGAGAGCGAGTTATTTAGTGAGAGAGAAAGAAAGAGTAAGTTATTTAGTGAGAGAGAAAGAGAGAATGAGTTATTTAGTGAGAGAGAAAGAGAGAGTGGGTTATTTAGTGAGAGAGAAAGAGAGAATGATTTATTTAGTAAGAGAGGAAGAGAGAATGAGTTATTTAGTGAGAGAGAAAGAGAGAGTGAGTTATTTAGTGAGAGAGAAAGAGAGAGTGGGTTATTTAGCTAGAGAGAAAGAGAGAATGAGTTATTTAGTAAGAGAGAAAGAGAGAATGAGTTATTTAGGGAGAGAGAAAGAGAGAATGAGTTATTTAGTGAAAGAGAAAGAGAGAATGAGTTATTTCATGAGAGAGAAAGAGAGAGTGAGTTATTTAGTGAGAGAGAAAGAATGAGTGAGTTATTTAGTGAGAGAGAAAGAGAGAATGAGTTATTTAGTGAGAGAGAAAGAGAGAGTGGGTTATTTAGTGAGAGAGAAAAAGAGAATGAGTTATTTCATGAGAGAGAAAGAGAGAATGAGTTATTTAGTGAGAGAGAAAGAGTGAGTGAGTTATTTCATGAGAGAGAAAGAGAGAGCGAGTTATTTCATGAGAGAGAAAGAGAGAGTTAGTTATTTAGTGAGAGAGAAAGAGAGAGTGGGTTATTTAGTAAGAGAGAAATAGAGAATTATTTATTTAGTGAGAGAGAAAGAGAGAATGATTTATTATGTGAGAGAGAAAGAGAGAGCGAGATATTTAGTGAGAGAGAAAGAGAGAATGAGTTATTTAGTGAGAGAGAAAGAGAGAATGAGTTATTTAGTGAGAGAGAAAGAGAGAATGAGTTATTTAGTGAGAGAGAAAGAGAGAATGAGTTATTGAGTGAAAGAGAAAGAGAGAGCGAGTTATTTAGTGAGAGAGAAACGGAGAATGAGTTATTGAGTGAAAGAGAAAGAGGGAGTTGGTTATTTAGTTAGAGAGAAAGAGAGAATGAGTTATTTAATGAGAGAAAGAGAGAATGAGTTATTTAGTGAGAGAGAAAGAGAGAGTGAATTATTTAGTGAAAGAAAAAGAAAGAGTGAGTTATTTAATGAGAGAAAGAGAGAGATAGAGAGAGAGAGTGTATTTTATTTAGTGAGAGAGACGGAGAGGGTGTATTATTTATAGAGAGAAAAGAGAGGATGAGTTATATAGTGAGAGACAAAGAGAGATAGATATATGAATAGAGAGACAGAGAAAGGGAGGGAGAGAGAGAGAATTATTCATTGAGAGAGAAAGGAATTTAGTGAAAATTAAAAGAGGATATTTTATTTAGTTAGAGTGAATTATTTATTAACAGAGCGAGGTATATATATATATATATATATATATATATATATATATATATATAATCCTAACCATTTCCTTCTTGAGATTCTCATGGATGGCTCTATTCTTGAGGAGAAATCGACTCTGAAACTTCTTGGTCTTTCTCTCTCATCAAATCTTTCTTGGAGTTCATACATTAGATCCATTGCTCTTTCTACTTCTCATAAAGTCGGTTCTCTCTATCGCTCCAAACACTTTCTCACACCTGAGGCTATTCTCTATCTCTACAAACCCACAATCAGACCATGTATGGAGTACTGTTGTTATATTTGGGCTGGTGAATCTCTGTCCCATTTGAGGGTTCTTGATAAGGTGCAGAAACGTATCTGTAATTTGATTGGCCTTACCCTTGCTTCTCTGCACCCTCTCTCTTACAGACGTGGTGTTGCTAGTCTTTTCTATAAATACTATTACGCCATGTGTTCTTCAGAATTATGTGATCTATTCCCCGCTCCTTTTGTTCCAGCTCGCTTGACTCGTTGGTCTAGTGGTCTCCATCAATTCGCTGTTTTGATACCTCATTGTAATTCACTTCCTATTCCAGTACCTTCTTTCCAAGAACCGCAAACTTGTGGAACTCTTTTCCTGCTGACTGTTTTCCTCCTATCGATAACCTTGGTCTTTTCAAGACTAAGGCTAATAAGCATCTCCTGCCTTTGCGATAATCATATCTCGTTCTTGCTAACTCGTTACATCAAGTGGCTTCATGCCTTGTCTGGAGCGATTTACATTTAAAAAAAAAAGGCATATTACCACTGAAGAGTAAGGGGCTACTGTGATAGGAGTCGGATTTTTTGGAGGGCAATCGCTGTAGGGAGCTGGGCAGCAAGATGTCTGTTCACATTACATTGAAATTTCTGCATGTTTGTACGATCGAGGAAACAGAGAGCGGGAAGGGAATTCCAAAGACAGGTGGTCCGAGGAAAGAAAATCTTCTGGTATCTAGGGACCTTTACTGTGAAGGGGTGGGATTTTCCTGCTAGTCGGATAGGTCCGGATTATTTACATTGAGGGGGGGATACACATGCAATGAATTTATCAGAGCATATTCCATGGAAGTACTTGTAAAACAAGCACAGGGATGCACTACTGCGGTGATGTGACAGGGGCTGGAAGTTGGCAGACAGTGCATGGCCTATTAGGTTAGAGTCGAATACGTCCGAAAATGGGGAGGTACTGTTGCCAAATTTGGGGGAGGTACTGTTGCCACATCTTGGGGAGGTACTGTTGCCAAATCTGGGGGAGGTACAGTTGCCACATCTGGAGAAGGTACTGTTGCCAAATCTGGGGGAGGTACAGTTGCCACATCTGGAGAAGGTACTGTTGCCACATCTTGGGGAGGTACTGTTGCCAAATCTGGAGAAGGTACTGTTGCCACATCTTGGGGAGGTACTGTTGCCACATCTGGAGGAGGTACTGTTGCCACATCTGGAGAAGGTACTGTTGCCACATCTGGAGAAGGTACTGTTGCCACATCTTGGGGAGGTACTGTTGCCACATCTTGGGGAGGTACTGCTCAGAGCTCCCCTTTTCTTGCCTCGACAAAGTACAAAACCGACATCGAAATCTAGTGGGGGATGTCCTCTTCTCTTTCCTACAGCCACTTTCTCACAGAAGAGAGGTTGTTAGTCTTTCTCTGCTCTATCGTTATTTCCACGGCAGGTGCTCGACTGAGCTCCAATCTATGGTTCCTCTCCGTAAAAAATTCACCACCAAAACTCGTCTAGCTACAACCACAGTAAAGAATTTCCCTTTTCTCCCACTGTCGTCTACCTAAAACTAGATGGAACTTCCATGGGCAGAGTTTCTTTCCTAGAACTATCTGTTTGTGGACCACAATACTGCGGGGCTGCTTCCCAGCTGACTACAACATAGTCGTTCCCAAGTCCAATGGTTAACAAATTCTTGTTGAGTCTTCCTCCTAAATAATCAAATTCTGCCCAGTTTCAACCATCGTTACCAATCATCGCGGGGTTGTCTCACTGCCGACCTGACAAACTCATTGACCCTTATCCTCGAGTGGCCTTTGGGCCTTGATAAACGGTGACTCATTCGTAAAAAAAAAAAATATTCGTTTTTGCACCCTGTCCAAGATGGAGAAAGTAGTGGTTGGTGCACCAGCCGAGATGTGGCAACAATACTTGTATGCACGGGCGCATTGTGGCTTTATAGAGATATAGGATACTGGCAGATGTAAGAAGTTTTCTAGCCCGGTAAAGGGAGCCTACCTTCTTTGCAGCAGACTTGGCATCATCTTCTATGTGCTTATTCCAACTTGCCGGAGGTGTTTGAACGTTAGACTCTCGGGAAGATTTTTATCGACTTTTTTATGGTATTGTGAATTCTGAGTTTATTTATTTATTTATTTGTTTGTTATGCCTCCTTGGGTATCTCCCCTTTAACTATCTTCTCAATTCAACTGTTAAAAAAAAATTTTTTTTAAATAAATTAAAATCATAGTACAGTATCGATATCCAGATCAAATTCTGTTAAATATTTCATTTGATAACTCCCAAAAGTGCCCCCTCAATTTCTCCCTCCTACCACTTTTTTCTGAATTCATCCAACCTCATCTTAAACTGATCCACGCTATTGCTGTTCTTAATCCGATTTGGCAACCTATTCCAAAACCATATTACTCTGTGAGCAAAAAAAAACTTAACTGGTTAACAGATCTAGTTTTTGATAACTGCCTTGACAATAACCTTCCAGATCTACGAGAAATATTTAAAAAAAATGGCCACCATAGTTAGAAATGGCATTAATTATCTTAGAAGTCACAATCATATGATCTCTCATTCTTCTCTCCAGCAAAGTAGTCAATCCCAATTAGTCCAATCTCTCCCTGTAACTGCACTCCTTTACTTTACTTATTAGTTTTGTCACCCTTCTTTTGTTCGGATCGAGGGTCGTGTTCCCCCGATTATAAACGTGTTCAGTAAATCAAGCAATTGTTGCATGCAAAGACAGAGTAATAATTAATAAACACAAATGAAGTAGTTCAAATAAGGTTTATTGAACGTGTGTGTACGTGGAATGATGAAGTGTGTGATGTATGCATGTGTGTCGATGGAAAAACAGTTCTTGAAAAAGGTATGAGAAGAAATGAATCCGGCGTAGGAAAAGTCTTTGAAAGCCGCACACAAAGAAAACAGGTTGAGAACTCTTACCGTTGTTTGCCCACGTGTTGACGGAAGAAACGTGTGTTGGTAGTTGTTTTGCTGAGACCAGTTCAAGAGAAAAGCATGAGACGAAACGCTAGTGTATTAGCGTCGTTCTGTCGAGGCCAATTGAGTAGGAAAAAGCGAGTGAAACGGAACGCTAGTGTCAGCGTACTCCTGTCGAGGCTGGTGAAGAAGAGATGGATTTTCCGTTTGCAACGGTTTTTATAGTCAGAAAGGGCAGATAACTCTGGTGTCGCTTTACAGTGCCACCTGTCGGTGAAAAAGCGACACCTACCGGCAAACCGGTGTAGTTATGTTTTGAAAGGAGGAGGTAACTGCTACACTTTGTTCAGATCTAAATTTGAAATAACATCTGGCAGTAGATGATGACCCACAGAAGTGTTGATGTACAACGGACGGGGAAGGGCAAACAAATATCGTGACGTCGACTCCAATATTATGACACAAGCGGTCAAAAAGGTGTCAACATTTTATTTCGAATTTGAACTTTAAAAAATATGTCTAACCAAGTGCAATAAAGAATTATGGCTTCCCTAAGCTCCCTAACCCTAACCCTCCCCTACCCCACAGGTTTATATCATTATTGCAAGCTATAGGAGACAAATTCACCCCCAGTTAAGATATCAGAATAGGTGACATTCGTAAGTTGTCACTACGTAGTGACAATGATATCGATACATTATTATACTGAATGGGAGTTAATCAAAATTTGTTTCCATAGGGCTTTTTTACGATATAATGTGTGACTTTTCAAACTATATATATATATATATATATATATATATATATATATATATATATATATAGTTAATACAACAAACGATATAAGATGCAACTAATATCGTTAATTAGTGAACATCCGGATAAAAATGAAGCTCAATATACTGGATAGAGCATTAATAGCAATAGATGAAGTGAAAGAATAAAATAAGGTACGACTCAAATTTTATTAGAATTCAAAGTTCAAGCAAAGTACTTTAAAGTCCTTAACCTATGAGTTTTCAAAGAAAATCTTCTCCTTAGAGGACCATTACCGCAATTACATTACTGCAGGTAATAAAATTAAACTTTGAAAATATACAAAAAAATATATATAAAATACATAAAAGTACATTTTGGGCCGATATATTTGATGTTTTATATACTTTTATGTATTATATATATATATATATATATATATATATATATATGTATATACAGATTTAAAGAGGGAAAGATGAAGATAAAATATTGCACAAAATTACCTAAAATTCATACAAATTTTATTACATCGAAAGTTCAGATGCAAGGAGTTACACTAATCCTAAATCCATGGATTTTCAAAGATAAAACTCTTCTCATCAGAGGATAAAATTCGGTAATGTGATATTTATAATAAATAAATATTACCTGTTCAATTTCACTTTGAAAATTGAAGAAGCAATATCAGGAAAGGTTGGGTATATATATATATATATATATATATATAGTCTAAAGAAGCTTTGAGTCATTTTAAACAAAGAAAGAAAACGCAGTTTAAATTCCCAAGGATACTAACTGAACCCAAATATATCGCAGTCTTAGCACCTGCATACCCGCTGGAAAATTTACAAATACAAAAGGGGATTCAAGTATATAACAGTGAAACAAAAACAGGGGACCTTAACTTAAATTGTGAAATATTAAACGGGGATCATCAGCTGTTTATCATGTGTTGTGGACTGATCGGGATTCACCCATACTGACAGGATGTTTATTTACTCCTCGCGGAGTTAGGCACAAGGCCAGTTTTATCTTACTCCCACAAGTAAGATGTGACCCAAGATCGGGTCGAGAAAGTGGGGTTAAAAGCCAGCGCTCGAGAGGTGAGCACTCTGGCCATTTAAAAATTGCCTGGGCAGCTCCGTCGGCATTCCCCGGTAGGGGCGCCTCAGACAGTAAGCAATAAACTTACTCCTCCCCAAAGAGGGGAGGCGAAGCCTGGGAGGGTGGACCTCCTAGAACTGCACAGGACAGGCGTGCAGTATCCATCGGAACAGATACTACACTTTGATCTTAGCCAAAAGGTTCGTCAGGTCACTATGAAGTCGACACCTTTTCCCTTACCAAGGAGAACCGCTTAGCGAACCGCTTAGCACGTCTGCCTAGAGCCGGTAATGGCGACCAACTTATTGTAATTAAGCATTCTTAATACATTTCCTATTCCGTTCAATTCCTGTCTTGGGTTTCTTAATTAATTATTGTTGGTCCCCCCGATTTATAAAATCGGGGGACCTATGTTTTGAGGCATTTCCGTCTGTCCATCCGTCCGTCCGGATTTTTCTCCGCACTCATCCATTGAATTTCTCTGAAATTTTGCATGAAGTTGTAACTTTTGTCAGGATAGAAAATGATATTCCCCGATATTTGAGAAAAAATCTGGTTAGCCCCTCAGGGGGTCAAAAGGCCCCAAAATGGCAAAAAATGACATTTTTTGCCCCATAACTTTTCATCCATCCATTCAATTTCTCTGAAACTTGGCCAAAATGTGGAGGCAATTGTTCCTAATAGAAAATAAGTATCGCTGACCTTGGAAAAAATCTGGTTCGCACCCCTAGGGTGTCAAAAGCACTCTAAAATGGCAAAAAAATTACCCATTTCTCCCATAACGTTTGATCCATCCATTCAATTCTTTTTTAAACTTGGCCAAAATGTAGAGGCAATTGTTCTGGATATAAAATGAGCATCCTTGACCTCAGAAAAATTCTTGTTCGCGCCCCCAGGGGGTCAAAGGGGGGTAAAAATTGCCCAAATTTATTGCATTTTACACTCACCACATCGAGTCACATACAGAGGGGGACCACTCACGCGCGGATTGTTTTCATTTACGATCTAACAAACTCATAATTTTCTAGTTAAAATGCACTTGAGTTATCGTTTTTCCTTAGCAAACCTTTTACGCGACTTGTTTATAAAGATGGCGACTATATTTTACTGGTCGAATTATAATTTCGGAGTTGCAGGTGTACGGTGAAACTGGCATAGTGTATTTAATGTTATTTTAGCCTTGACTCTAAAAAAACAAAAAACAGAGTGAAATTGATTTCGACATCATTACCGAACTTGGGTGCTTCTGCAATTTAACCATGACATAAAAATATTTTTTTTAAATGTATAAACTTTGTTATGTACTTACGTGGTAGCGGGAAAAAAAATACGCAAATTCATCCAGTATTTTTTAAATTATAATAAAAAGAAAAGAAAAACGATCTTACGTATCGCTAGACATTTCAGCTTATTAAGTAAGCAAGGGAGATAACTTTCAGAAAAAGTCAAAATATTTTTTTTAAATGGCGACATATAGATAAAATCGTTTTTTAAATTTTTTATTTAATAAATACTGGATGAATTTGCGTAATTTTTAGTGTAGAGTTTTTTTTTCAGCTACCACGTAAGTACATAACAAAGTTTATACATTTCTGTAGCTTTTTAAAAATTTATTTAAAGAGAGGCCTAAAATGTCATTGTGAAACTGCAGAAGCACCAAACCATGTTTTAGTATTAAAAAAAAAACATTAAAAACAATAAGTTATAGCAAATTTCATCGTACACGTGAAACGCCGAAATAAAAAAAATCGACCGGAAAAATATAGTTACGATCTTTGTAGACAAGTCAAAAAAATAGATTAGCTAAGAAAGGGCGATAACTCAAGTTCATAGACTTGTCCTTTAATCGAAGGACAGGTTTATAAACCTGAGTTATCGCTTTTTCTTAGCTTGTTTCCTTCCTGTTTTTAAGTTGTTCTCGAAGTAATGCCGAAGCACATTTAACTTTAAATAATTTTACGTGACTAAAATAGGAATTAACGTTTTTTGTTTCTTTTTACATATAAGTTTTAACGGAATTTAACGAAGTTTAAAGCAAAAATGACGACATACCCAGTTGAAATGTAAACAAACAAAATAATAATATCGTAAATGGTCGCGACGAGCCTAACAAAGGGTATTATTGTAGATTAACACTCTCAGCTAAATCAGCCGCTTCCATTATGGAAAAAAAAGATGTGATTCTACCTTTTTTAGGCAATTACGTATGAGCACCCTGACAAACTTGGCGAAAAGAAATAAAAACAATCCATATAAACCCGACATTTTCATATAAATTAATTAATTTCATTGTAAATCTGAGGACTTTTCAATAAAAAATAAAAATTGCTTCAAAACTTGTGGAAGTCGCGATTGTCGTTTGTTCTGCAAATTACAATAAGATTACAATTACAATTTAAGAGTTGGGGGATCAGTTTCGCATATAAAATGAACGTAAAATGATCCCCCATTTCAGGGCCATTCTAACTTTTTAAGACATGTAACTTTCCTATGCAAGTTGATAGATTAAATTTTCTTGCTTTTGGTAAAAGTTATTTGTTGTAAATTTGTTTCCTTTGTCACCCCTTTTTGGGGGTGCTTCTCCAGATTAGGACCTAAGCTAAAATCGACTTAACGTCGTTAGGATTAGGATCAGAGTTAAGGTTAGCTTAGGTCCTAACCTGGAAAAGTACCCTTTTTTATGTTAACTATAATGGATCGTTACCAAAATAATTTACCACTAACCCTAAGTCCGACTGGCAAGGTCGTAAAACCACACGTAATCACCTAAAAGAAAAACCAGAACCCACAAAATATCGCATATAATTTATCTCCCATAGCAAAAAAAAAATTGGGTAACTGCCCTAAAACGCGAGAAAAGCCCGTAAATGGGGAATCATTTTACGTTAAATTAAAATTTTAAATTGTGTTTTTTTTCTTTCTGTCTACCATGTTTTTCAGGGTGTTCACTGTTAACACGTAATCGCCTAAAAAAAGTACAATTTAATATTTTTAGCGGCCGTCAGGGGGGGGGGGGATGTTGATCTACAAATTTTGGGTGACGGAATTAATTACAAACCGGAAGTAATTTTATGTCGCTTAGGAATTAGAAATCTCGTAATTCTTGATGATAAAATGAAATAAAACTTTTCTTTTTTTTTTAATTCGTACAATATAATTTTGCAAATGAAAGAAATAAAATGAGATTTATTAGTTGAATAACAAATAAAATTGATAAATTAAGTCCAAGTTTTTTAAGTAATTCCGTACTGTTGCTGTAAATTATATTTCAAAACAATCAATACAATTGAAAACTAACAATTAATTTTATCTCAAAGTTTGGCGCGATATTCCAACGGTCCCTATTCTACAATTGAACCGATGCATAAGCTGCAGTGTGGAACGTATTTCTCTGTTCAAATGCTCCGAATTTTTTAATTAGACTTCAAAATTTGTTGATATTATCAGATTCTGAAGAGGACATTTTCTTTTTTTTTGAAAAAAAAAAAAGTTTCTTTACGCTAAAAAAAAAAAAAGCCGAACAATTTTCAAATTATAGTTTCGTAGAAAAGTAAATGAAAAAATTGAAAAGTAATTTATTATTAAATAAAATTATTACTTATTAGAAATAAATAAAATATGATTGTAAATATAAAAAACAATAAACCCTAAAAATTCTACTATAATGTAAATATTATCTTAGTTTATATAAGAAAATCACTATCTTTCATTTCGCCTTCCCAAGTGGTCTAGTGGTTAGGATTCCGCGCTCTCACCGCGGCGGCCGGGGTTCGATTCCCCGCTTGGGAAATGTTTTTTTTTTTTTTTTAATGAGTTTGAAACCTGACTTTCTTTCTACCAAATTTTTAGCGATGTTTTTTTCCATTAGAATTAACTAATTTCAGTCACTTAAGTTATTTAGAATTAATTTTCGGCTTTTTTAAAAAATTATTTTTTATTTCAACTTACCTTTTTTTTTTTACTTAATTTTACTTCATTTTAAATTTTTACTTAAATTACTGATTTTTTTTACTTAAATTTGTACTTTTTGTAAAATTTTTGTGTGTTTTGTAAAATTACTTTTACTTAAATTATTTATTTCAACTTATTTTTACTTTACCAATGTTCAGCGAGTTCTATCGTACACACATGAAACACCGGAATTAAAAAGTCGTCCGGAAAAATATAGTCGCCATCTTTATAAACAAATAAAGAGGCTAGTTAAGGAAAAACGATAACTAAAGTAAATGATTTTCTAATTAAAGCACAGTTATGAATTTAAATTATCATTCTTCCTTAGCTGGCCTCGACTTTTTATTTTTACTTATATTCATGTCAAACAAGATACATTGCCACTCAAACGTAAGGGGAGGGGCACGCTAAAGTGCGGAGTTGTGCAGTGAGATGCTTGTTCACATTTCTGCATGTTCGTACAGCCATGGAAACAGGGAGCAGGGAAGGAATTCCAAAAGGCTATAAGTCCGAGGAAAGAAGCTATTAGAGTAGAAAGCCTTCCGGCATCTGGGTACCTCTACAGTGAAGGGGTGGGATTTTGCTGCTTGTTGGGTTGGTCGGGGGGTATTTACGTCGAGAGGGGGCATAAGTGCAGCGAGTTCCTCAGTGCACATTCCGTTGCAGTACTTGGAAAACAAACGCAGGGACGCAACATTGTGGCGATGGGACAACTGCTGGAGCTTGGTAGACAGTGTGGGACCTATAAGGTTAGAGGTTCTTGTTATGAACCCCATCTAAGAGGGAGAGGCTAGTGGTTGGTGCACCAGCCCAGATGTGATAACAATACTCCGTGCATGGGCGAATGGTGGCTTTATGGAGATATAGGATAATGGCAGGTGCGAGAAGTTTTCTAGCCCGGTAGAGGGAGGCCACCTTCATGAGGCTATAATGAAGCAAAGGTTGCTTAATCCTCAACCGCAATTCCTATTCTGAACCAGCAATACGTGATGAGTCTATAGTGAGGCAAGGGTTACCTAATCCCAACCGTACCTCCTATTCCGCAGCAGCCTTGGAGGTATCTTCAATGTATTTGTTCCAATTCATGTTACCTGTGAATGTTAGGTCGAGGAGTTTGAACGTTGGACTCTCAGGTAGGGTGTTATTTGCCATGACAATCGGTGGCCGAAAAGGTTTCTTGTAGTTGTTGAAGGAAAGGAGCTTTGTCTTTGCAGCATTAAATGTTACCATCCATTTATGACCCCATTCCATTACAGACTGGAGGTCACTTTCTAAGGATTCAGCCATTGTCTCGTATATATACGTGTCCGTTTTACCCACATGACGAGAGTAGAGCGTGGTGTCATCAGCAAATATACCCATCTCAGACACAACGTCATCAGGGAGGTCGTTTATGAAAATCAGGAACAATAAAGGTGACGGTGGTTAAGTGCATAACGACACGGACTGAAGACCTGGATGTTCCAAGTTCGAATCCAGTCGGTTCCACAGTACCACTTTCACTTAGGGACGTTGGCAACCTTCTCGTGGTCCTTCCCGTAAGTACCTGATGTCTTTCCAGAAAGATTTCTAACTAGAAAAACATCGGGGAAACTAATGCCAACACCAGCAGAATCATCTGATTCACACGAAAGAAGAAGAAGAAGGAACAAGAAAGGTCCAAGGATCGATCCCTGAGGTACACCTGCATTTATATCATGTTTAGCTGAACGGGCATCGAGGACAACCTGGATCTTTCTTTTGGTTAGGAAGGATCTAATTATATATCTATTTTAATATTCGTCCAGTAATACCATATGAATTAATTTCGATGAGAAGACCTTTATGCCAGATCTTGTCAAAGGCTTTGGACATATCAAGCTACCTACCCCTGAACCTCTGAGCAGTCAACATGTCTGCCTTAAATAGTCTCCACTATCTGTATAATCATTCAAGGGAAGAAACTCATCTTGTCATCTAAAATTAACCATATGAATTAATTTTGATGAGAAGACCTTTACGCCAGATCTTGTCAAAGGCTTTGAACATATCAAGCTACCGTCCTAGTTTCACCTGCTTTTTCCAGTGTATGGCATATGTGTTCAGAGATGACCGTTAGGATATCTGCAGTAGACCGTGTTTGTCTAAATCCATACTGATGGTCAGAAAGAAGTTTAGCATTAACAAGATGACGGACTATTGCTAGATTGATTAAGGATTCAAAGATTTTAGCTAAGAGTGGGAGTATCTATTTACCTCCTCTCCAGGAGGTTGGAGGTAGACTGATTCTTAGGATCAGTTCTATCTCCAGAATTCTTGAAGACTGGTACTACAAATGCTATTTTCCAGCTATCATGGAAGCAAGATTCGGCAAGGCATTTGTTGAAGAGTTTTGAGAGGACAGGGGCCAGTTAAGCAGAGCATTTCTAGACAGTAGATTTTTAAGTCCATAGATTGGCAGCAGATTAGCCTTTTCAAGTGGATATCTGGTTGGTCTTTCTGGTTGTCCCAGAATATCTCTCTCTATATATACAGGGTGTTTCAAAAAAAATGCACTCACTCTTAGAATGACGAGAAAACCTTTATTTACCTTGGTGCGCGTTATCAGCTTTGTTTGAACAATAATGGTCATCAGTTTGAACATTTGCGAACATGATTCTTCAATTACATCTGTCTCATGTATTCGATGCTATTTCATTTCACTCTATGTACATAAATAAAAGTTTTCTCGTCATTCTACGAGTGAGTACATTTTTTTGAGACACCCTGTATATTCCAACAGATATGCAAGGTCAGTCAGTTGGTCCTCTGGGTATCTCGAGCATGCTTACTTTTAACGACAAATGTAAGCATTTCCCCCACCTCACCCGATCATTAGCAATTTGCACTACTTTTTTTACTGATAACCCTGTCCATTGTGGCACGTAGTGCATCCACTGATTTCTCGGGCATCCTGTTCTGCGTTAACCAAACTTGTACAGGGTGGGCCAAAATAAGGGTCCTATCTTTAAATTTGAATAACTTGAATTTGAATAACTTCCACAAAATAAAAGTTAAACTCACCAAACTTTATGTGTGTGTAGACTGACCCTTCCGAGATTTTTTGAAATAAACAAAACAAATTTTAGCCGAAAAACACTTCTTAAAACTTACAAAAACTAAAGTATTGTTTTTTTACACTGTTTTGAGTTTTTTAGACAAAAATAATGTTTTCTAAATGAGGGTACGTTCCTTAGGGCTAATACGGCTCAGGCTTGCTTCGGAAGGGGTCCTTTACTTATTCTAAAAAAATAAATTAAAAAAATCAATAAATAAAAAAGTTATGAATTTTTAAAAATAGGACCCTTATTTTTGCCCACCCTGTATATATATATATGTATGTATGTATGTATATATATGTATGTATATATATATATTGTAGTATGATGTTTGCTAGAGTTTTATGTCCTAATACATGGCCGAACCATCGTAGTTAGCAACGTTTGATGGTAATAATTGGTCCTGCTAAATCTTCAGCTAATTTATGAACTTAGACATTAGTTTTATAAGCCCAACGCGGTATGTCTAGAATCTTTCTCAATGCCTTCATGTCGAATGCGTGAATTCGTCTGCAATAAGCAAAGCCACCTTAATAATAAAAAAGGTGAGCCAACAAATTATCTGTATTTTCATTGGTTAAAAAGAATTATCTATATTTTCATTGGTTAAAAAGAATTATCTATATTTTCATTGGTTAAAAAGAATTATCTGTATTTTCATTGGTTAAAAAGAATTACCTGTGTCTCATTGGTTAAAAAGAATTATCTGTATTCTCATTGGTTAAAAAGAATTATCTATATTTTCATTGGTTAAAAAGAATTATTTGTATTCTCATTGGTTAAAAAGAATTATCTGTATTTTCATTGGTTAAAAAGAATTATCTATATTTTCATTGGTTAAAAAGAATTATCTGTATTCTCATTGGTTAAAAAGAATTACCTGTATTCTCATTGGTTAAAAGGCGAGGAGTTTTTTTGTTTTTTTGTTTTTAATGGAAGTCGCTCCAGACAAGGCATGAAGCTACTCGATGTAAGGAGCTAAACAAAAATACAACTTAAAGGTCAAAAACGATAAGTATAAGGTGGTTATATTCTGACCTAGAAAACAGCAATTCTTTCCCTTTTGTCAGAAACATTGCTAATGAAATGTAATGGCTAAAGGACAAATTAAAGGAAGTGAGAGTTACGAGGCTACCGAAAGTAAAACCCAAGTTAGTCACTTTCTACTCTCCTTAGTTTTTTTTTAGTTTTTTAGTTTTTAACATAGTTCACCCCAGACAAGGTAGGCCGCCACTGTAGACGTGAAGGGCTACTGAAAAAAAAGAAAAGGGAGAAGGTTGGGGCCTCGGGGGGGAATGGTCAACCTAAATTGGGATCTGCGCAGCAAGGTGTCTGTTTACATTAGTTTTAAATTTCTGCATGTCAGTACCGTCGGGGAAACAGGGGGCATGGAGGGAGTTCCAGAGGCCAGCAGCACGAGGAAAGAAGCTATTTGAGTAGAAAGCTCTCCGGCATCTGGCGATCTCCACAGTGAATGGATGGGATTTAGTCGATTGTCGAGTTGGTCTAGTGAATTTCTGTCGAGAGGGCACCAGCGTAGCCAATTCATCGGAGCACAATCCATTGCAGTATTTGTAAAACAAGCACAAGGATGCACCATTGCGGCGATGCGACTTAACAGAACGGCTCAACAAGTATTTGTTTACATTGGACTTGAAGAGGACTATGCTGTAGTCTGCAGGGAAAAAGGGGGCACCAGAGCAGCAAATTCATCTGAGGTGCCCTGACCAGGGAATGCCAACAGGGCTGCCCAGGAAATTTTTAAGATGCCAAAGTGAAAATTCTTTACGGATGCTGGCTTACTCTCCCACCATCGAGCCTTGTGCCACATTATTCTCACGTGGAAAACATGTAAAAACCGCACGCGAAGAACGAAATAGAGAAAAGAGAAATCAGAGGAAATGTCTAAATGCGTACAGCTAGAAAATAGTGACCTGCGTTGGAGGCCGTCTTTTTGGCATTATGGGTCCTTTTTTACATTGGGACCCGCAATAACTTTGACCATGATCCTAACCCTAACTCCCACTTTGACACTGACCCTAACGACAGGGTCAAAGTTAGCGTGGGTCTCAATGTAAAAAAGCACCGCAAAATGTCAGTAACCCCTCTTACTTTGCACACTATGAGCAGTCAACATATAATCATTCAAGGGAAGTAACTCATCTTGTCATCTAAAATTAACGCTACCTACCCCTGAACCTCTGAGCAGTCAACATGGCTGCCTTAAATAGTCTCCACTTCCTGTATAATCATTCAAGGGGAGTAACTCATCCGTAATTAACACTTTAAAAAAAAAAAAGATTGAATGAAAGATATAAATATGAAGAAATATTTTATTACGTAAAATATGAATACAAATGCCAAAATGTAAAAAAACAATATAAGAAAGAAAAATCGTAATCATCAAAGGTTAACGCATGCATGAAAACCCAAAAACAAAAAAAATCGCAAAATTTAAAAAAAAAACAACCAGATAAAAGCTCACCACATATTTATCAGAAATAATTTTTAAGTTTAAAAAAAAATATACTTTTTTTTATCTAATTATTTGATAATAAAATTTGTTTTGTAAATATTTCTATGTTCTATAACCACACTTATTCATTAAGTTAAAAAAAAAAAAAACGAGTAAAGAATACCAACTCTTACTAAAAGAACAAGAGTTATTTCCCTTTGCTGATTTTTCTTTTTAGGTGTTAATTTAAAATCTTTTTATATTAGCAAACTACCGAACCAGATAAAGTATTTCTTTGAATATTTGTAAAAAAGTACATGATTATATTGCCAATAACACGGTACAACAATAACAAATGTAAATTGGCTAGTCAGAAGCAAAGTTTGATTTGTCAGCTTACATGCTATTTGGGTCTGACTTTGAAAATTGGAGGTTGTGCTCATATTATTAACTCCCAACAAACTTATCAAATTATTCAAAGAAACTGAAATTTGGGGAATACTTATTAATTAATTATAACTTACGATATATATATATATATATATATATATATATATATATATATATATATATATATATATTTATTAATTGAGGTCATTGGTTTTGCTAGATTAACTGCTAGAAAACTGATTTGTAAACACACACTTTTACTAATATATATCTATATATATATAAAGAGAGAGTGATCTAATGTGTGTGACCGTGTTCCATCATATATTTCGAGGCAAGACCTCTTTATCAAATGGTAGGATTTTTTTCAAATCTCTAAAAGCCATGCAGAATGGTGATATTGTTATATGCTTATAACGCAGTAAATATCAATGTCACCACCAGCAAATGGAATAAAACTAAAATTAGTTGCTTTTTCAAAATTTCATTTTTAATTTAAATGATGACGTGGTTCTTGTTATATTTGTTTAAATTACATCAACTATTTAAATATATATACGCATACATACATGTATATATATACATGTATATATACGCATACATACATGTATATATATACATGTATATATACGCATACATACATGTATATATATGCATGTATATATATGCATACATACATGTATATATATGCATACATACATGTATATATATGCATGTATATATATGCATACATAGATGTATATATATGCATGTATATATATGCATACATACATGTATATATATGCATGTATATATATGCATACATACATGTATATATATGCATACATACATGTATATATATGCATACATACATGTATATATATACATGTATATATATGCATACATACATGTATATATATACACATGTATATATATACATACATACATGTATATATATACACATGTATATATATACACATGTATATATGCATACATACATGTATATGCATACATACATGTATATGCATACATACATGTATATGCATACATACATGTATATATATACACATGTATATATGCATACATACATGTATATATACACATGTATATATGCATACATACATGTATATATATACACATGTATATATGCATACATACATGTATATATATACACATGTATATATGCATACATACATGTATATATATACACATGTATATATGCATACATACATGTATATATATACACATGTATATATGCATACATACATGTATATATACATACACATGTATATATA
Source organism: Sepiola atlantica (assembly GCA_963556195.1). NCBI lineage: Eukaryota > Metazoa > Mollusca > Cephalopoda > Sepiida > Sepiolidae > Sepiola > Sepiola atlantica. The sequence goes on from OY744552.1 coordinate 5,995,359, forward strand.
TATACACATGTATATATGCATACATACATGTATATATATACACATGTATATATATATACACACATGTATATATGCATACATACATGTATATATATACACATGTATATATATATACACACATGTATATATGCATACATACATGTATATATATACACATGTATATATGCATACATACATGTATATATATACACATGTATATATGCATACATACATGTATATATACAGGATTAAATACACGATATATATACATGCATACATACATATATATATGTATGTATATATATACATGCATACATACATATATATATATACATGCATACATATACATGCATACATACATATATATATATACATGCATACATACATACATATATATATGTATGTATATATATACATGCATACATACATACATATATATATGTATGTATATATATACATGCATACATACATATATATATGTATGTATATATATACATGCATACATACATATATATATGTATGTATATATATACATGCATACATACATATATATATGTATGTATATATATACATGCATACATACATATATATATGTATGTATATATATACATGCATACATACATATATATATGTATGTATATATATACATGCATACATACATATATATATGTATGTATATATATACATGCATACATACATATATATATGTATGTATATATGTATGTATATATATACATGCATACATACATATATGTATGTATGTATATATGTATGTATATATATACATGCATACATACATATATGTATGTATGTATATATATACATGCATACATACATATATGTATGTATGTATATATATACATGCATACATACATATATGTATGTATGTATATATATACATGCATACATACATATATGTATATATATACATGCATACATACATATATGTATGTATATATATACATGCATACATACATATATGTATGTATATATATACATGCATACATACATATATGTATGTATGTATATATATACATACATACATACATATATGTATGTATGTATATACATGCATACATACATATATATATGTATGTATATATATACATGCATACATACATATATATATGTATGTATATATATACATGCATACATACATATATATATGTATGTATATATATACATGCATACATACATATATATATGTATGTATATATATACATGCATACATACATATATGTATGTATATATATACATGCATACATACATATATGTATGTATATATATACATGCATACATACATATATGTATGTATATATATACATGCATACATACATATATGTATGTATATATATACATGCATACATACATATATGTATGTATATATATACATGCATACATACATATATATATGCATACATACATGTATATATACATACATGTATATGTATATATACATACATATATGTATGTATATATATACATGCATACATACATATACATACATGTATATATGCATACATACATGTATATATATACATACATGTATATATACATACATATATGTATGTATATATATACATGCATACATACATATACATACATGTATATATGCATACATGTATATATACATACATACATGTATATATACATACATGTATATATACATACATGTATATATACATACATGTATATATACATACATGTATATATACATACATGTATATATACATACATACATGTATATATACATACATGTATATATACATACATGTATGTATATATACATACATACATGTATATATACATACATGTATGTATATATACATACATACATGTATATATACATACATGTATGTATATATACATACATGTATATATACATACATGTATATATACATACATGTATATATACATATATATATGTATGTATATACATACATATATATATATATATACATACATGTATATATATATATATATACATACATGTATATATATATATCGTGTATTTAATCCTCATCGCTAACTTATATATACATACATATATACATGTATATATACATATATATATGTATGTATGTATATATATACATACATATATATATATATATATATATACATGTATATATACATATATATATGTATGTATGTATATATATACATATATATATATATACATGTATATATACATATATATATATGTATGTATATATATACATACATATATATATATATACATGTATATATACATATATATATGTATATATATACATACATATATATATATATACATGTATATATACATATATATATGTATGTATATATATATATATATATACATGTATATATACATATATATATGTATGTATATATATATATATATACATGTATATATACATATATATATGTATGTATATATATACATACATATATATATATATATACATGTATATATACATATATATATGTATGTATATACATACATATATATATATATACATGTATATATACATATATATATGTATGTATATACATACATATATATATATATACATGTATATATACATATATATATGTATGTATATACATACATATATATACATACATGTATATACATACATATATATACATACATGTATATACATACATATATATACATACATGTATATACATACATATATATACATACATGTATATATATATATCGTGTATTTAATCCTCATCGCTAACTTTGTATTTTGTATTGTGGTGAGCTTTTTTCTTACAATTAAAAAAAGAAAATAATGGCGATAAATTGTTACGAAAATTAGTACAACACGAGTAAAAAAAAAAAACAATAAAAAGCAAAATGGTTGAACTTGCTGGATCCCAAAAAAGGTGATTTCTTTTCGAACTTCAAGAAAAGGGATTAATTGTGATTTTGGACGCATATTTTTGGGGATCAAATAGATTTGAGGCACCCCAGAATGAGCAACAACTGAAAGGACACATTTTTTTTTTAACGTTGATTCATGTTGTTTTAAACAATAAAATATAATTTGAGTTAAATAATCTGTTAGGATTTATATATAGCAGTTACTGTCAAAAAAAATAAGCAGAGTTACTTCCCTTTAAAGATTCTATGGATCAAATAGAGTTTAACCACCCCAGAATGAGCAACAACTGAAAGGGCACATTTTGTCTTTTACTTTTTTGACTTCAGGTTTTATGGTAAATTACAGATATTTAAAGCAGAACAATTCAACATTTAAAAAAAAATTTGTTTTTAATAGAATCAAATTTTATTTTTTTAAATACCTTCTTTTCAAATTGTGCGACACCCATATCTGCACAGCTTTTTATTAAAAATTTTTTTTTTTTAATATTTGTTTGCTTGATATGATTAAATAAAAAGTTTTGGAAATAAAACTTTTTTTTTTACCTTTTTATAAATCTGGTTTGGTTGTTTTGTTTTACGGCATATCAACCCTTTTCAGGTTATTTACTTCCAAATCCGGTCATTTTGGTAAAAGTTTTTATGCTTCAAGTTCTTTATATCTTCAAATATTTATTTATGGTGTTTCGTTTGGTTGTTTCATAGAGGAAAATTGTTTTTGTTTTCGGCTTTGCAGAACATGTTTGAGTTTTGCAAAGGGAAAGGGAAAAAATCCTGATACATCAACGTTTGGTGCATTTTAGGTAAGGTAGCCAGTATTTTCAGACAGCCTGATCTGGTCGCAGCAGATATTTAAAATCTCCAAAGCTTACAAACAAAACATTTGGCGCTCCTGGATAAGCCGTAACCGATCTGAGGGAGATAACTCTATTTTTCTTAGACGCCGCTATTCCGAATCCGCTGAAACTTTGGCAAGGGAGATAATTTTTTTTTTTTTTTTTTTTATCGTTGCACGAAAGAAAATGCGAATGTTTTTGTAAATGTCCGTTTTTATTTACATGTCACAAACTTTATAAGAATTAATAAATAAAAACGCTTAAAAGTTATCTTTAATGTGAGTTTATCAAAAAAAATTTCTTTCTTTGAATTAAAAAGCGGAACATTTTTTTTTTTATTAATTGTTATAAAGTTTGTGACGTATAAATAAAAACGGACATTTACAAAAACAATCGCATTTTCTCTCATGCAGCGATAAAAAAAAAGTTATCTCCCTTGCCAAAGTTTCAGCGGATTCGGAATAGCGGCGTCTAAGAAAAATAGAGTTATCTCCCTCAGATCGGTTACGGGTTATTCAGGAGCGCCAAACATTTTATCGGTGGAAACTGTCGGCTGAGAATAATCAATTTTATCGAGAAATTTCAAAATTGTCACCGGTTATCTCCCCTTTAGTTGAAATCTCATTCAACCATCGTAAAAAGCGTTTCTTGATAAAACTTAAATTTATTTTTTTAAAACAAAAATACTGGATGAATTTCCGTAAATTTTCGTGTACTGTATTTTTTTTTAACCTAACAGCTACACACATAAAGTTTTTGTGCAATTTTTTTTGGTGCTTCTGCATTACAGGGCCGACATTTTTTTTTCTATCTTTAATTTTGAAGAGTCAAATAACAGGGGGGAGATAATTCAAAGTGTTCCACCAAGATTTATCTAAAAATGGAGTTTAACGCTCTGAACTTAGAAGATATTTTATATTTAACCAGAGATAATGCTAAAATAATAGACTTCTTGCAAGCGCACAGCTTAATTTTGTAACAAATCGCTGAATTTTACCCAGTTAACAGAGTTATTTCCCTTGCCAAAGTTACAGTGGATTCGGAATAGCGACAGTTACGAAAAATAGAGTTATCTCCCTCAGATTGGTGACTGCTTATTCAGTAGCGCCAACCATTTTGTAAATAAAACTGTATTTTTTAAGCTATTAAAAAACGTTTTGTAAATAAACTTTTTTTTTTTTAATAAGCTATATTATTTCGTTATTGCTCATTCTGGGGTGCTTCAAATCTATTTGATCCTATTTTTCCTTGCAAAATTTTTTTTTTTTTTTGGTGATTATATATGATTATATTTGAAACAAGTTTTATAAAGTAAAATCAAAAACTTCATTTTTCCCCATTGAAACTGAATTTTAAGCTCAACAGAAGAAATGAAAATTGAAACTAAAGCACCGACAGAGAAAGTAAGCTGCTGATACTGTTTAGTTTATTTTATTACGAGGTCATAGAGATTTCTCACAAAAAAAGAAAGATTCATTTCAGTTTAAGGTTATTTCTTTTTCCAAACATTCTTAAGGCGAATATAGTTTTATTAGAATTTCATATATTTTTCATGAGTAATATGTAAATTTCTTTTTAGGCCAATATTTTTGGGGGGGGTTTTCTTTTCAGAAAATTCTTAAGGCGAATATAGTTTTATTAGTATTTCATATATTTTTCATGAGTATTATGTAAATTTCTTTTTAGGCCAATATTTTTTGGGGGGTTTCCTTTTCAGAAAATTCTTAAGGCGAATATAGTTTTATTAGTATTTCATATATTTTTCATGAGTAATATGTAAATTTCTTTTTAGGCCAATATTTTTTTGGGGGGGAGGGGGGGGGTTCTTTTTCAGAACATTCTCAAGGCGAATATAGTTTTATTAGAATTTCATATATTCTTCATGACTATTGCTCTAATTCAGTTTTAGGTTATTATATTTGTTTATTTTCAAACGTTCTTAAGGCGAATATAGTTTTTCAAACATTCTTAAGGTGAATATAGTTTTATTAACTTTTTAGATATTTTCATGAGTAATTGACTTTTAGATCAATATTTTTTATTTTGTAACTTTTACGTCGACTTTTATAAGCATTTTCATGAGTAATGCTCAAATTCATTTTTAAGTCAATATTTTTGTTTATTTTTTTCAAACATTCTTAACGCGAATATAATTTTATTAGCATTTTAGATATTTGTCATTAGTAATGGCCAAATTTCTTTTCAGTCTAATAGTTTTGATTATTTTCAAACGTTTTTAAGGCGAATATAGTTTTATTAGACTTTTAGATATTTGTCATTAGTTATGGCCAAATTTGTTCTTCAGTTTAATATTTGTTTACCTTCAAACCAATTTAAGGCGAATATAGTTTTATTAAACTTTTAGATATTTGTAATTAGTAATGCTCCAATTCATTTCCAGACTAATATTTTTGTTGATTTTCAAACCTTTTTAAGGCGAATATAGTTTTATTAGACTTTTAGATATTTGTCATTAGTAATGGCCAAATTTGTTCTTCAGTCTAATATTTTTGTTGATCTTCAAACCTTTTAAGGGAGAATATAGTTTTATTAGACTTTTAGATATTTGTCATTAGTAATGCCAAATTTGTTCTTCAGTCTAATATTTTTGTTGATCTTCAAACCTTTTAAGGGAGAATATAGTTTTATTAGACTTTTAGATATTTGTCATTAGTAATGCTCCAATTCATTTCCAGTCTAATATTTTTGTTGATCTTCAAACCTATGTAAGGCGAATATAGTTTTATTAGACTTTTAGATATTTGTCATTAGTAATGGCCAAATTTGTTCTTCAGTCTAATATTTTTGTTGATCTTCAAACCTTTTAAGGGAGAATATAGTTTTATTAGACTTTTAGATATTTGTCATTAGTAATGCTCCAATTCATTTCCAGTCTAATATTTTTGTTGATCTTCAAACCTTTTTAAGGCGAATATAGTTTTATTAGACTTTTAGATATTTGTCATTAGTAATGGCCAAATTTGTTCTTCAGTCTAATATTTTTGTTGATCTTCAAACCTTTTAAGGGAGAATATAGTTTTATTAGACTTTTAGATATTTGTCATTAGTAATGCTCCAATTCATTTCCAGTTTAATATTTTTGTTGATCTTCAACCCTATTTAAAGCGAATATAGTTTTATTAGACTTTTAGATATTTGTCATTAGTAATCGACCAATTTGTTCTTCAGTCTAATATTTTTGTTTATTTTCAAACTTTTTTAGGGCGAATATAGTTTTATTAGACTTTTAGATATTTGTCATTAGTAATGGCCAAATTTGTTCTTCAGTCTAATATTGTGGTTGATGTTAAAACCTTTTTAAGGCGAATATAGTTTTATTAGACTTTTAGATATTTGTCATTATTAATGCTCCAATTCATTTCCAGTCTAATATTTTTGTTGATTTTCAAACCTTTTTAGGGCGAATATAGTTTTATTAGACTTTTAGATATTTGTCATTAGTAATGGCCAAATTCCTTTTCAGTCTAATATTTGTTGATTTTCAAACCTTTTTAAGGCGAATATAGTTTTATTAGTCTTTTAGATATTTGTCATTAGTAATGGCCAAATTTGTTCTTCAGTCTAATATTTTTGTTGATCTTCAAACCTTTTAAGAGCGAATATAGTTTTATTAGACTTTTAGATATTTGTCATTAGTAATGGCCAAATTTGTTCTTCAGTCTAATATTTTGGTTTATTTTCAAACCTTTTTAGGGCGAATATAGTTTTATTAGACTTTTAGATATTTGTCATTAGTAATGCTCCAATTCATTTCCAGTCTAATATTTTTGTTGATCTTCAAACCTATTTAAGGCGAATATAGTTTTATTAGACTTTTAGATATTTGTCATTAGTAATGCTCCAATTCATTTCCAGTTTAATATTTTTGTTGATCTTCAACCCTATTTAAAGCGAATATAGTTTTATTAGACTTTTAGATATTTGTCATTAGTAATGGCCCAATTTGTTCTTCAGTCTAATATTTTTGTTTATTTTCAAACATTTTTAGGGTGAATATAGTTTTATTAGACTTTTAGATATTTGTCATTAGTAATGGCCCAATTTGTTCTTCAGTCTAATATTTTTGTTTATTTTTAAACCTTTTTAGAGCGAATATAATTTTATTAGACTTTTAGGTATTTGTCATTAGTAATGGCCAAATTTGTTCTTCAGTCTAATATTGTGGTTGATGTTAAAACCTTTTTAAGGCGAATATAGTTTTATTAGACTTTTAGATATTTGTCATTAGTAATGGCCAAATTTGTTCTTCAGTCTAATATTTTTGTTGATTTTCAAACCTTTTTAGGGCGAATATAGTTTTATTAGACTTTTAGATATTTGTCATTAGTAATGCTCCAATTCATTTCCAGTCGAATATTTTTGTTGATTTTCAAACCTTTTTAGGGCGAATATAGTTTTATTAGACTTTTAGATATTTGTCATTAGTAATGGCCAAATTTGTTCTTCAGTCTAATATTGTGGTTGATGTTAAAACCTTTTTAAGGCGAATATAGTTTTATTAGACTTATAGATATTTGTCATTAGTAATGCCTCAATTCATTTCCAGTCGAATATTTTTGTTGATTTTCAAACCTTTTTAGGGCGAATATAGTTTTATTAGACTTTTAGATATTTGTCATTAGTAATGGCCAAATTCCTTTTCAGTCTAATATTTGTTGATTTTCAAACCTTTTTAAGGCGAATATAGTTTTATTAGACTTTTAGATATTTGTCATTAGTAATGGCCAAATTTGTTCTTCAGTCTAATATTTTTGTTGATTTTCAAACCTTTTTAGGGCGAATATAGTTTTATTAGACTTTTAGATATTTGTCATTAGTAATGGCTAAATTTGTTCTTCAGTCTAATATTTTTGTTTATTTTCAAACCTATTAAGGGTGAATATAGTTTTATTAGACTTTTAGATATGTCATTAGTAATGCTCCAATTCATTTCCAGTCTAATATTTTGGTTGATCTTCAAACCTATTTAAGGCGAATATAGTTTTATTAGACGTTTAGATATTTGTCATTAGTAATGCTCCAATTCATTTCCAGTCTAATATTGTGGTTGATGTTAAAACCTTTTTAAGGCGAATATAGTTTTATTAGACTTTTAGATATTTGTCATTAGTAATGGCCAAATTTGTTCTTCAGTCTAATATTTTTGTTTATTTTCAAACCTTTTTAGGGCGAATATAGTTTTATTAGACTTTTAGATATTTGTCATTAGTAATGCTCCAATTCATTTCCAGTCTAATATTTTTGTTGATCTTCAAACCTATTTAAGGCGAATATAGTTTTATTAGACTTTTAGATATTTGTCATTAGTAATGGCCAAATTTGTTCTTCAGTCTAATATTTTTGTTGATTTTCAAACCTTTTTAAGGCGAATATAGTTTTATTAGACTTTTAGATATTTGTCATTAGTAATGGCCAAATTTCTTTTCAGTCTTATATTTTTGTTTATTTTCAAACTATTTCAAGGCGAATATAGTTTTATTAGACTTTTAGACCAATATGTTTTACATTTTTAAAACTTTTTTAAGGTAAATACTTTTTTTTTCAATTTTATATATTTTTCATGAGGTATGCTCTAATTCATTTTTAGGTCAATATTTTAGTTTATTTTAATATTCTAGTTTATTTTAATATTTTTGTTCATTTTAAAGCCTTTTTAAGGCGATTTTATTAGGATTTTTAATATTTTATCATGCTCAAATTTAGTTTTGTTTATTTTAAAACTTTATTATAGCAAATATAGTTGCAAAACATGTTAAAAGTATATTTAATAACATTTTATATATATATATATATATATATATGTTCATAATAAACCTTTTTAAAAAATTAAAAATAAGGGTAATGCTACGATATAGAAATATAAAAAATATATATATACAAGTTACTTTTACCAAACACAATAAAATTACATTTTCTACCGACCTGTATAAAATCAATTTTAAACTGTTTTAAAATTGTTTTATTTAAAAATAAATTTTTGTCTGTACCTCTGTTTTAGATCCAGTAGAAAACACACTGCTGCCGACATTTTTTTTCAGCTTCAAGATCTTAAAGTTAACAGCCGAAAAATTGAAGATTAAAAAGAAATTACTAATAACTTTTATCAAACGAAATTAAAATTAGCTTTTCTAACGACCTGTATGCTTTTTTCGTTTTGAAACTGTGAAAGTTTTTTTTAGTTTTTTTATTTATTTATTTTAAAATAAGTTGCAGAATATCAAAACTTTTGGCCTCACATGGTCGGCGATTTTGTTTTTAAAAATGTTTTATTTTTAAGCCACACGAACATCGAAAACAAATTCTGAAATAAAAAAAACAAAACTTAGTTTCAGCACGTTAAAAGTATACAGGTCGGTAACTATATTGTGTTTGGTATAAGTTTTTTGTTGTTGCCTTTTAAGTTTAATATGTAATGGCAGCATAAATCTACCCTGGGCATCTGTTGTGGCCACCATTAAAAGTTTAATATTTAATGGCATGTTGTGGCCACCATTAAAAGTTTAATATTTAATGACATGTTGTGGCCACCATTAAAAGTTTAATATTTAATGGCATGTTGTGGCCACCATTAAAATACAGTGCAGAGAAGACAGATTTTATGGAAGAAAAAGTGTGAAATAAAAAGTGTTATAAACGTTAAAACAAAGCTAGTCAGGTAGAGAATTTCATTCTCATGCGTTTGATATAAATTATGTGCTATTGTTTTTTTTGGGAGGAGGGATTACGAGTGTTAAGTATTCTGGACTTTTACAATTATCATTAATCAATAATGTCAAACCTCTTCATCTAAGAACATAATATACCCTGGGCATCTGTACGTATCCCCATACAATATAATATAAAAATATTAAAAAGTGTATATTAGATTTCACTACAAACTTTATTTGTTTTTAATGTTTAACTCGAGATTTTCAATGTAAAAATGAAAAGAATGCCAAACGAATTTGATCAGATAAAAATTAAATTGTCCAGTCGGAATAGAAAATTTAGCTTACCCCCCCCCCACCCACCCACTAGTCTAAACTTTTTATACTGAAATGAAAGTTAAGACAGAAAATGGGCAAATTTTTCAAAACACAAAAAAAAATTAAATTCCACAAAGTATTCAGATTATAATCTTCATCTTAAAAAAAAAAAATGACTTTATATATATATATATATATATATATGTATTTTTATTTTTGCTCTATCCTGTATATTGAGCGTTTCTTTATTCACAATAGGTCTAATTTTCTAAAAGTTTATTCTTTTAGTTTATATACATATATATATATATATATATATATATATATACAGGGTGGCCCAAAAGTAGGTTTACAGTTATTAAACTATTTTTTAACCTATTTAAAGTTTTTCGAATAACCTAGTTAAAAAACTTAAATATTAAATGATAACTGTAAACCTACTTTTGGGCCACCCTGTATATGTATATGCAAACATTGTTAAAAATAACAGAATTCGTCTGTTTAATTATACCTATTTTTATTTTTTTTTAATTTTCTGATGGTCTTTTTTGTATTAAAATAAAAAATAAAAAAATGAATAAATGTTCCATAGATTTCACACGTTTCACTAACGTTTTCGATTCTTCGTCGAATCATCCTCACGTGTCAAAAGCAAATGAACAAAAAAGCTGGAGAAATTGCTGAATTTAAATCGTCAACAGCCTCCTGGAACAATGCGAAAACGTTCTCTGCGCGTTTCTCCGCTGTCTTTTTAAAAATTCTCTTCTTTCTCCAGTTTTTTTGTTATATGTGCTGAATACAAAACAAATAACAGGAACTTTCAATTCAATTTTTAATAAAATTTTAAGTGGATGGATTTTCCTCCTTGTTCGCAAGATAAAACATGTTAAAATTGTTTGCAAATTATATCAGCATGTTTTTTTACAAGCTTGGGCACGTTAAGATAATAGATTGTTTGGTGCTTATGCAGATTAGCGAACCATTTAAAAATTATTATTTTATTTTTTTATTAATATATACTTATTAAGCATAATAATCTTACTCACTGTGCAAAAAAGTAGAAAAAATTATCCACTAGAACTTTAATTACAAGTATTTTTCCATTCTGCGTATCGTAACGGCGATTCGTTCACAGAGACTTCAGTTTGTTTCTAAAGAAAGAAGATTTTGCAGGGGAGATAATCAACTTGCGAAATCATAATAAAAAACAACATGGCGTCTCTGTGAACGAGTCGCTGTTACGATACACAGAATGGAAAAATACTTGTAATTAAAGTTCTAGTGGATAATTTTTTCTACTTTTTTGCAGTGAGTAAGAAGATAACACTGAATAAGTATATAATATTGTGTTTATAAAAAAATAATTTTTTTAAATTTTTTAATGGTCTACGTGAACGAATCGCTATACGATACACAGAATGGAAAAATACTTCCAATTAAAGTTCTAGTGGATAATTTTTTCTAATTTTTTGTACAGTGAGTAAGATTATTATGCTTAATAAGTATATATTAATAAAAAAATAAAATAAAAATTTTTAAAAAATTTTAAATGGTTCGCTAATCTGCATAAGCACCGATTGTTTTGATTGGCCCTTTTTAAACCCTTTCTTTGCCTGGATCTTGTCCAATATATTTAGCTATTGCAAATTCAATAAAAACTATCTGATTCTTTAGCACAAAGGGGTCTATAAATATATCAGCCGACATATTGATGAAAACATGAAGATGGCCATCTGAATACTTGGTAGGGTAATAAAATTAAAAAATACAATAAATCATTGCCAAAAAATTCAATAAACATTTTTATAAAAAAGAAGTTTTGACGAATTCACTTGAACTCAACACTATTGACTTAACAAAAATAAACGAATTTCAATTAAAAAATTATGAAGTCAGTTCAAAAGTAGCATAATTTGTAATTTAAAAAAAAAAATTAAATGCTGACATCAATGTTTAGATTTTTTGAACAAAATTTCTGTGTACTGTTTTTACATAGAATTTTTTTTTTTTTTTAGTTGAAAATAAAAAAAAATTTTTGTTAACAATCCAAGCTAAATTATTTTAATAAAATATTTTAGTTATTTTGTATAAAAATAATAGTTAAAGCTTTAGTAAAAATATAAACAAATAGTTTCATAAATGGTTACCATTTTGACTACTGTAAAAAAATGATTCTAATTTGATGTTACGCAGAATTGGTATTGTTTAAAAAATTTATTTCAAGTTTTAGTGAAAATAATTAAAAAAAAAAGATTTTTAATCAAGATTTTAAATTTTTTTATCATGTGACGTATGAATTGACCTACTTTCACCCCCCCCCCCCCCCATATTTACCCAAAAACTGCCAAGGTCGATAAACAATAACTCAATTTGGTGGTTGAAAAAGATTTCAATGAACTTTTAAATTTAGTTTATATTTTGCAAATGTTGAATTCTGTATTTATTAAATAACTCAATCCGACCAAAACTTTGGTGTATTTTGTTGTTGGTGTTGTTGTTGTTGTTGGATCGAGTTATCGCCCTTCCTTGGTGATTTTTGGAGAAAATCTGGACACAAAAATGTTGCTTAATTTCTTTTAGATTAAATGTTTACATCAAAATTCAGTGTCACTTTGTAGCTTTTACATAAAAAACAAAAAAAAATGTATTCTAAGTTTTAAAAAAACACTTTTTTGTTGGATTGAGTTATCGTCCTTGGCGGTTTGGGGAAAATCTGGAGAGAGAGAGAGAGAGAGAGAGAGAGAGAGAGAGAGAGAGAGAGAGAGAGAGAGAGAGAGAGAGAATTATTCGAGATAAGAAAAATTAGAAATCTATTTAAGAAAAGAAAGAAAAGGAAAGAAGAAAAAGAAAAATTGAAATATTACTTTTCTGCACAATAGCAAGTCTGCCAGACATAAAAAATCGGAATCATAATTTACAGATGTCGCATTGCGTTGTGAACTCAAAAAGCTCCTTAAAAATAATCAATACTAAAATGTTTAAATAAACATAAAATTGTATTAATATCACAACAGTGTTATAACTAATTTTCTTCAAGGTTTCATATTTTAACTTTTATAATATTAATTCCACTGAACTATTTATTTAAAAATTATTTTAAAATAAGATAAAATAACATTCTATAGAAAAAGTTATTTCTTTTGTAACATTGTTTTTTGGACTACTATCCTCATCAACATTAATATGTATACCATGTTTCGGACAATGTGTCCGTTGAACTTCTTCCGGTGTATAGCTCTACTGTGTTTATATAAAATTGCTCAATAATAAATAGAGCTATATTTAAATAAAAGATGTTATTTATGCAAACATAGCTTGGCTACACATTCAGGAACATGTTTCAATTGAAGCTTTAAAAAGTAACAAGATCCTCAGGCCAAAAATAGAGAACAATGTTTTTGTTTTTTGAAAGCTTCGATTGAAACATGTTCCTGAATGTGTAGCCATGCTATATCTGTATTAAAATCTTTGCTGATAATCTGTATTGGACGTTTATTAACTTCATAAATACTTGTGCATACCGAAACAGTCGTACTTTTGTCGAGCGGTAGCACACACACGTTCGTATTATTGGGTCTGCTTTTAATGCTTCTAATGCGTGCACTCAGATCACGTGATGACAGGCACTCTCGCATTGGTTGATTTGGCCACATGGTCATCAATATAAAAGATGGGGCACGAAGCTCACTTCCTTTTTCCTCAACATCTTCGTTTCAACATCTTCATCGATTGCTGTCTCCGTCCAGACCAGATATGTTCAAATGCGGTTAGTTCTTTTTCTGTTCAGGCGTGCTTTCGAGATAAGATCGCTACACGTATCGATAAGCCTTTTTCATATATACCCCATAATATGAAGCTCTGACAGGTTTGCATATTTTGTGTATTACTTGTGAACACGAATAAATCCTGTTTTGTTTTATGATTATTTTTGTGTTTAAAACTTAACGATATGTAGATCTAGTCAAGCGAACTGGTTTGAACAGAGGAAAGACTGATCACATGTCACATTGTCTGGATGAAGCCAGCGACTGACCGAAGTTGTCACATCGGCAAATGAAACGAAAACGAGAGGAAAGAGGGAGTAACATTAGTGTCTCCACTTTTATATGGGTGATCATGTGACTAAACCAACTAATGGGAGAACACCACATCATCACGTGATCTATGACTATGCATCAGGAAAAAGCAGACCCAACTTTTTGACGTATTTAGATTATTTCTATATCTAAATACAACAGTTTATAAGAATGTTTACGTCATAGGAGGGGTTAGGTTTAGGTTTAGGGTTAGGGATAGGGTTAGGACTGTATGAATCTACAAATCCACATTCATAAGACTCACATACGTAAGGAACAAATAATCAATATTTATTTATTTATTCAAATACAGAAAGAGAAAAAAAACGAAAACAGCACCATGCATAAATGAAGAACTTCGGAGGTTAGGGTTAGGGTAAGGGTTAGGGTTAGGGTTACGGTTAGGGTCACATCAGTCGAAACATAGTACGAATATGAATATTAATTCAGTCAATAGTCTGAAGAAAAGCACGATACATAATGATACTGCCACATCTCAATATTGAAGCCAACATTTTCAAAAATTGAAGCCAACATTTTCAAAAATTGAAGCCCATATTTTCAAAAATTGAAGCCAATATTTTCAAAAATTGAAGCCATTTCAAAATTGAAGCTAATAATTAAAAAATTGAAGTCAATATTTTTACGCTTAAAGGCAACATTTTTATATCGCAAAACTAGTTATTTTATTTTATTTTAATAATTGTATAATTTTAAAATATGGAATCAATTTGTTTTATTAAAATAAAAAATTTCTTGAATAAAAGAAAAATTAATTCATTTAATTCATTAATGTTTTTTTTATGTCATAAATGAATTAAAAAAAAATGAATTAATAATAATAAAAATAAAAAATGCAGGTTTCATCGAAAAACTCGTCTTCTTACCCAAAAATTCCTTTTTTTTTATATGCCATCGCTAAAGTCTTTTGAATTATTTAATAATATTCCTTTTTTATTAATGAGTTAACACTTATCCTTGAGTGGCTTGTCACCTTGATAAGTGTTTTCTTTTAATTCAATTGTATATATTACAATAAAACAATTGCAAAAGAAAATGTAGCTGTTAAAAGGAATTGAACCTGCATAACTAGAGGGGAATAATGAACCATGAGCAACATGTTGTCTTAAATGAACAGTAGGAGTTTAATATTTCTCACTAGAATATCCAATGTCCCTATTTTTTTGCCTCCCCACGAGGGCAGAGTTACTCAAAATTTTGGTTTTTAATGTGAGGAAAATCCAGCTATCTCCTAAAAAGAGGCACTCTGGATTAGGAAAAAAAAAATAATTTGCTTGAATATTCAATGTCCCTGTTTATTTGTCTCCCCACGAGGGCTGAGTTACTCAAAATTTTGGTTTTTAATGTGAGGAAAATCCAGCTATCTCCAAAAAAGAGGCACTCTGGATTAGGAAAAAAAAAATAATTTGCTTGAATATTCAATGTCCCTGTTTATTTGTCTCCCCACGAGGGCAGAGTTACTCAAAATTTTGGTTTTTAATGTGAGGAAAATCCAGCTATCTCCAAAAAAGAGGCACTCTGGATTAGAACAAAAAAAAAATTTGCTTGAATATTCAATGTCCCTGTTTATTTGCCTCCCCACGAGGGCAGAGTTACTCAAAATTTTGGTTTTTAATGTGAGGAAAATCCAGCTATCTCCTAAAAAGAGGCACTCTGGATTAGGACAACAAAAAATATTGGCTTGAGTCTAGAAGGATTTCTCCTTCACTTACCGAGGACCGAAAAGACGAAGTGTAGTATCAGAACAGATACTACACTTTGCTCATACCGAAAAAGACCAAGGTGTAATGTCTACTGTTGTTTATTTTAGTTTCATATCTGCATGTTTACTCAAGGGACGCAGGTTCAATTCCTGTTGAAAACTACATTTTTTTTTTCTCTTTAGGAGTATTTAATAATTTAGGCCATATAAAATATTTTAGTGTTAAAAAAAAATAACAACACGGACATCGTTTTAAATAAAAGCATCGTGTTCACAATTCACAAATCTTAAATTCATTACTTGCTAATGTGTTTTATCTACATACTATATCATTAAAATTTCATTTAATGGTACCCGGGTTTCATAAATCAACTCTCTAGTCCAAAGAACCAGTACAATCATTAGTCAGAACGTTCATCAGCCGAAATATCTTGGTCCAGCTTTAATGATGTGTTTGTGTCCTTATTTCTACTAGCATGTTTTCTTGCTTATCCACTATTCCATAAACCAATTTTCCATATAATATATATATATTAATATGGTCTGTAATGGGATAGAATATATGCAATTTTATGTAGACAGTTTTGAAACATTTCTTGTCTTTTATTTAATAGATTCTCCTTAGACATAACTATATTATAGGATTCCAAGATACAGAGGTTACATCTCTTATATATATATATTTATTTATTTTCTTCTCTTTTTTCTTTTGCCCCCTATCTTCTCTCTAGTTTCTCCTTCTTTTTTATATTACTTTGTACATTTGAAATTACAGGTTTATTTATGCATACATATATGTATTTAGAATATATATATATATATATATGTATAATTATATGCTGACATTTTGCACACTTATTTCTGACACTTTACATATTTGCATATATTTCCCTCTATTCAAACCCTACCACTAGATATATTCCCCAATTATATGACCTTCCCGTCTTTTATCATTTTTAGCACACTTTTCATCCGCTCTTGAAAAAGCCCACATCACATCGGGCGAAACGTTGAGCTTATGGGTCTTCCACTGTTCCATTTTTAATTTCATCATGTCGGATTGTTTTATCCTTTTATCTAGCCATATATATATATATATATATATTATATATATAATATATATATATATATATATATATATTTATATTAATATATATATATATATATATATAAAAACAAACAAGATTTTATTACATTCCAAAGACCAATATCCTCTCTGAATTCATCAGAAAAACAAAAAAAAGTTCTCAATTTGGACCTTTATTTTTTGTCACATCACAATGTACAATTTTTTGAATTGAGAACTTTTTGTCTTCAGAGAGGAAAGATCCGATATTGACATACAAATGTTTGTTGGTCTCCTGCTGAATGAAACGGAACTGTAAAATTGTACGAAAAAAATGTTTCGGAAGATAAATAAACTCTTGGTCTTTGGAAATGTTTATTTATATATGCTCTGTTGTTGCAAGTTGCCAATCATCGAGCTTTCGATTGGAACAGGTTGGAATACATAAAGAATAGAATAGAACATATTTTTAATGGTTGGTGTGTGAAATTTTAGTTTTATAGTATGTAAATAAAACATATTTTGCTCTTGTGCTACAATTGAGCACTCTGGGTTATTCTTTCTACTGACACGAAGCATTCACTCGCGTGCTATCATGTGAATTTGTGTTTCTTTAGCAAATTTTTGTTTTAAGTCAACATTTTTGACATTTATGCACAAGCTAAAGAAAATTTTAAAAAAGCTGCTTCTTTTTGTTCGTGCCCGTGTGATTACAAAAAAAAAAAAAACAACACGTCAATTTTTCTGAATGCTGGTGAATTCTCATGCATTCTGCTGGTCAACTTTCTTCAAGAGGTTCTGGGATAGTCATAGGCAGGATAGTTCACGATCCAAGTTCACCAGCTGTCTGTAGAATTTGGTGGTTTTGGTGTTCAAAACTCCGGAATCAGTTGTAGGATTTTTTTTTTCTTCAGACCTTACCTCTTGAAAGATACTCCTTAACTGCCGTGTCTGTGATTATGAATATAGGGTAGGGTGTCGAGGCTTCGATGAAAAAATAATTTGTCTGCAAAACAGA
Organism: Sepiola atlantica; assembly: GCA_963556195.1. Classification (NCBI taxonomy): domain Eukaryota; kingdom Metazoa; phylum Mollusca; class Cephalopoda; order Sepiida; family Sepiolidae; genus Sepiola; species Sepiola atlantica. The sequence continues at coordinate 6,013,921 of OY744552.1, forward strand.
AAAACAAAAACTATGAGACAATGTGGCAGACATGATAATCAAGCAGTGAAAGTGGCCCCCAACTTGCCTCATCCACGCCATAAAAAGGCCCCTCTTTGCCTAACGTGTAATTTGAAACTTAAATCATCATCAGATTTATTTTTTGATTAGACCTCTATAAGAGGGTTGGGCCTGCCTGCCTGTCAGTCTTGATCGAAGTCTTCCACTCCAGGCTTGGCGGTCACGAGGATCTAAGTTTGTAATCCCTAGGGCTGCACATACATGTTTACACAGCTCACCCCTGAGAAAGCCTTATTCTCATACCATGCAACGTATGTCCTCAACCCTTACTGGCCAATCAATATATATACATATATATTGCATAATATAAAATGAAGTAATAAAATAAGGTGCGAATCAAATTTTATTAGAATTCAGTGTTCAGGCAAAGTATCTTAAAGTCCTTAACACATGAGTTTTCAAAGAAAATTCTTCTCCTCAGAGGACCATTACCGCAATGACATTATTGCAGATAATAAAATGGTAATGGTCCTCTGAGGAGAAGAATTTTCTTTGAAAACTCATGAGTTAAGGACTTTAAGGTACTTTGCCTGAACATTGAATTCTAATAAAATTTGATTCGCACCTTATTTTATTACTTCATTTCATATCATGCTATTAATGCTCTATCCAGTATATTGAGCTTCAGTTTTATCCGGATGTTCACTAATTAAAGATATTAGTTGCCTCTTATATCTTTTGTTGTATTAACTTATATATATATATATATATATATATATATATATGGGAAGAGAAGGATGAAGGTAATCCGACGTAATGGGAAAATGAAAAAGGATGATAATATAAAGAAAAATGTAATACAAGTACGTGCACATATAGGGTTGACATATTTTTTTATTTTTATTTTTTTCATTCCTCACTATTGACTCCACCAAGCACGGACGTCCACCCTACTGTTTTCTCCAGTAGTGGCTACTATTTTCTTCCCTTCTTTCCAATATGTCAACCCTATATGTGTTTGTACTTGCATGAAATTTTTCTTTATATTATCATCCTGATGAAGTCTTATAAATAAAGACGAAACGTTGATGTACACATAAAAAAAGAACATCCCTTTTTGTTTTTCCTTTTTCATTTTCCCATATATATATATAATTATATATATATATATATATATATATATATATATATATATATATAGGCCTATAAAAATCTTGCCTTAATTATAGAAATGACTTCCAAAATAATCTGACCCGAGATTAGTTTGGAAGTCAATTACTAAAAGCGGTCCAACACATGTCAGCATGTAAAAGGAAGTTAAAACTAAGAATAAGATGATGATGATCATCATCATCATCCGATTTATTTTTGAACAGGCCTTTGATTAGTCCTCTATAAGAGGGTGGGGGTCCCGTCTGTCAGTCTTGATCGAATTCTTCCACTCCAGGCTCGGCGGTCACGAGGATCTAAGTTTGTAATTCCCAGGGCTCCACGGTCACGTTTACACAGCTCATCCCAAGAAAGCTTCGGTCTTCCAAGCTGCTGACTTGATGCGATGGACATGTTTCTGACCCGGGAGATCCAGCTGGAACTTCGCTCGACATGGCCAAGCCATCTCATCCTGCCCAGCTTAAGGGCATCAATTATTTCTCCGTGTACCAAGCCTAGAGAGAAGAGTCTCAGAAGAGAGTGTTGTCTTCCGGCCTGACATGACAGATCCATCTAATCATGGCTCTTTCGTGAGTTTGCGATATTTACCAATTTACAGAATTCTTTACAGCCATAATTCTTTGACTCAGCATTATTTGTAGAATTTGAATTATTCGGACTCCTGTTCTCACAATGTTTCGGTCGCTGTAATCTACGGCCTTCTTCAGGTGTCTCTTTTCGAATTCGGAAATATTTCTGTCAAACTCGGGAATCTGGCCGGAATTCCGAACGGAACCCTTTATTTAATCAACGGGGTAGCATGCCCTCGTTCCATCAGCCATGACTGGGAGAAGTCTTTAGTAATTCGCAATTCTTAGTATCGCCCACACCAAGGATTGAACCTTCAACCTTCAGATGACTGTCACTTGGAACTGAATTTTACTTAGTACTTAGTACTATATCCCATGGCGCAGTGAATAATTAAAATACAGATGTAGCAAGACATCGCTTTTTTAAGGTCCTCCAAAAACCCTTAACATACTTTGTCGCCAGTTTTACTATATTATTTTTTTTCCCTTAAAACATCCGAGGTTCCCATATAACTGTCGAGTATGTTTTAGATTTTATATCCCGTCTGTTGTCTTAGCGACTTTTGGTAACAGTATATAAGGAAGTTGAAAGTTTAAGTAAGATTCTTTACACGTTTTCTGTTCGAATCGCAGTCTCGTCTGGAAATTTCTTTCTACTTTAAGTAATTAATAGTTTCCCCAGCGTAATTCTAAGGTATACAAATATTATCAACGCTGACTTGAAAAAATTAATAAAATATGTTTACAAAAATTCTCGCCGACGGACAGACAGACAGACAGAAAGAAAGACAGACAGAGAACCTGCTCATTATACATATTTTATTTCACCTACAAAATTAATATTTATAGGACGTTTGCCCAGCGTCATTGGCAACAGTTCCTGACACATTAGATGCGTCTATTCTCAACATTTTGTGTTCAAAACTTTAGATTAATGTAAAGTTACACTAATAGAAAATCAATCCTTCGTTTTTTATTCGAATAAACACATTTTTTTCTTGTCTGATGCCATTTTTGATCGATTAGGTAGAAAAATTAACGCCTGAAAACGCAGACAGTGATTTATTTTTTTCGCTTAATATACTTTGTCGCCAGTTGTGGCATCCATTTCAAAGTTCTCAAGAATCTCTTAACGTAGTCGTTGGGTCCGGTGTAAGTTAAAAAAAATACCTCGTCGTCAGTTTGTTGTGGCCCTGTAAAGGGGCCCGGAAAGAAAACACGAACTTGGAGTTTAGAGAAAACAAGTATATTGAAGAAAACTATAATACTACAGAGAAACAAAAAAGGGTTGCACGTCACCCCTGACTGGGTGGATTCAGCTATGTACTTCCTTCCCACCGCAGGAATATGTGACATAAGGTCAAGCCAACGCCTCTAAAGAAGGAGCACTCTGGCCTATCAAAAATAGCCTGGGCAGCACTACCAGCATTCCCCGGTCAGGACGCCCCAGGCAGTAAGCAATAAACTTACTCCACCCAAAGAGGGGAGGCAAGGCCTGGGAGGGTGAACCTCCTAGGACTACCCAAGACTCAAGCCCGACAGATAGAAGGCCGCCGAAATGTCCCAGTCCCTGTCGGACCGACTGTCGAGAACGAATCCTTGACAGGTGTTACCCAGTCCGAAGATGGATTCAACCCTAAGGAGCAGGTCCTCCCAGTATTTATGGAGAATGGAAGAGTCCAAAAGTTTGTTATAGGGTGGGCAAAAATAAGGGTCCTATTTTTAAAAATTCATAACTTTTTTATTTATTGATTTTTTTTTTTTTTTTTTTTTTTTTAGAATAAGTAAAGGACCCCTTCCGAAGCAAGCATGAGCCGTATTAGCCCTAAGGAACGTACCCTCATTTAGAAAACATTATTTTTGCTTAAAAAACTCAAAACCAGTGTAAAAAACAATACTTTAGTTTTTGTAAGTTTTAAGAAGTGTTTTTCGGCTAAAATTTGTTTTGTTTATTTCAAAAAATCTCGGAAGGGTCAGTCTACACACACATAAAGTTTGGTGAGTTTAACTTTTATTTTGTGGAAGTTATTCAAATTCAAGTTATTCAAATTTAAAGATAGGACCCTTATTTTGGCCCACCCTGTAGGTAAGGTACCATAACACAATACATCTGTTTTTATTTGACCATTTTGAGGGGTAGTGTAGCATCTGTTCTGTTCCACTGATACCATCTGCCCATGCATTACCTCCACTTTTTTGGCTGAGATCAAAGTGTTATTCATTTATGAAAGAACTATGGAAAAATTTTAAACTTGCAAACTAATTTGGGAATAGCCTAAGAATACCCTAGAGCAAATGTGGTATTGTGGTGACTGAGATGATTCTAGTTAAGAGTAGGATAGACAATTTTATTAGACTTGATACATTACACTTATGCATAAATATTTTTGCTTTTGTCATTTGCACCCTTCTACAAAAATATGTTCATTACTTTCGAAATTAAAATAATACTTTACATAATATTTTCACATTTCGTTTGTTCTATTATTTATTATATCTTTCTTTTCTTTCTTTTCTCTTAGCTTAATAATTTTACTTTATCATTCATATTTATGCACAAATTGAATTGCCTACCAGAAAGTTTGAATTACCTACTAGACACCATCCTCAAGTGTCAACCTGACATGAGGATACTTCACTTTACAAGTAAACGCAGACCAAATATTCAAAATAACATAGTATTCACAGCACAAATAAGATCCCATCAGCTATACATTTGCTCATACGAGGAATAGTACACCTTCTCCAAGGATGACCAACGACACCCATTTTTGATGGCCTTGTGCCTAATTTGTTTTGAATGTAAATCTTTTCTATTTTCTGCAAATAAATAATTCAAAGTGTAGTATCTGTTCCGATGTAGGCTACACCCCTTAGACTGGTATCGTCTTAGTAATCGGGCCTTGATTCCGCCGGTCTGAGGTACTGTCCTGCGTAATTCTAGGATCTTCGTATTTAACTACCTCCCACAGCGGTAAGATGTGACACAATGTCGGGAAACTGGGATTGAAAAACCAGCGCCTTAGAGGAAGAGCACTCTGGTCGTCAAAAAAATGCCTGAGCAGCCCCGTCAGCATTCCCTGGCAGGGGCGCCTCAGTCGATTAGCAATAAACTAACCCTTTCTCAAAGGGTGAGAAAGCAAAGCCTGGGAGGGTGGACCTCCAAGAACTGCACCCTGTAGACCGGTACCTTCTTAGCCTTCGGGCATTGATTCTGTCGGTCTGAGTTACTGTCCTGTGCAGTTCTAGGAGGCTTTGTTTTCTCACCCTTTCAGAAGGGGTTTATTGCTAATCGCCTGAGGCGCCCCACCGAGGAATGCCGACAGGGCTGCCCAGGCATTTTTTGACAGCCAGAGCGCTCTTCTTTCTCTAGGGTGCTGGCTTTTCAAACCCCGCTTTCCCGACCTTGTGTCACATCTTACCGCTGTGGGAGGGAGATAAAAAAAAATCTATCCATCCATCTGTTTGTCTGTCTGTTTTCCTTTCTCTCTTACGGGTACAAGTTACCCATCACTCTGATGTCTTCTGTGACTGTCTATCTTTTTAAATAAACGTTCTTGTAAACCAACATTGGTGTCCGAGTGGTTTTGTATCCACAGACAAACAGGAACCTGGGTTCCACGACGACGAAAATTTTATAAACAGTCGGTAAGTGAAAATAAAACAACTATAAAGTCTGATCTTTATACATAAAAGTTTATAGGAGTGGTTACTAGACTGGGCTATTGTTAAGGAGAAATGGAGAAATACAAAAAAAAAATAAAAGTTTATAGGAGTGGTTACTAGACTGGGCTATTGTAAAGGAGAAATGGAGAAATACAAAAAAAAATAAAAGTCTATAGGAGTGGTTACTAGACTGGGCTATTGTTAAGGAGAAATGGAGAAATACAAAAAAAATAAAAGTTTATAGGAATGGTTACTAGACTGGGCTATTGTTAAGGAGAAATGGAGAAATACAAAAAAAAAAATAAAAGTTTATAGGAGTGGTTACTAGACTGGGCTATTGTAAAGGAGAAATGGAGAAATACAAAAAAAATAAAAGTTTATAGGAGTGGTTACTAGACTGGGCTATTGTTAAGGAGAAATGGAGAAATACAAAAAAAAAATAAAAGTTTATAGGAGTGGTTACTAGACTGGGCTATTGTTAAGGAGAAATGGAGAAATACAAAAAAAAAATAAAAAGTTTATAGGAGTGGTTACTAGATTGGGCTATTGTTAAGGAGAAATGGAGAAATACAAAAAAAATAAAAGCGTATAGGAGTGGTTACTAGACTGGGCTATTGTTAAGGAGAAATGGAGAAATACAAAAAAAAATATAAAAGTTTATAGGAGTGGTTACTAGACTGGGCTATTGTTAAGGAGAAATGGAGAAATACAAAAAAAATAAATAAAAGTTTATAGGAGTGGTTACTAGACTGGGCTATTGTTAAGGAGAAATGGAGAAATACAAAAAAAATAAAAGCGTATAGGAGTGGTTACTAGACTCGGCTATTGTTAAGGAGAAATGGAGAAATACAAAAAAAAAAATAAAAGTTTATAGGAGTGGTTACTAGACTGGGCTATTGTTAAGGAGAAATAGAGAAATACAAAAAAAAAAAAAAAGTTTATAGGAGTGGTTACTAGACTGGGCTATTGTTAAGGAGAAATGGAGAAATACAAAAAAATAAAAGTCTATAGGAGTGGTTACTAGACTGGGCTATTGTTGAGGAGAAATGGAAGAAACGTTACAGGTCATCTGAGGATCCGTTACTATAAAAGTCTGAGTTTCACAAACGTAACGAGATTACTTTGGGGTGATTGAAAAAAAAAAAAAAAAAAGCAGTAAATAAAAATGTTTGGAATGCGGCTGTGATTGTTTTGCTAATTGCAAGGTTGAGGATAAAATTTAAATTGTAAGCATTCGTTTTGTTTTCATTTTGATGTATGCTGATTCAGGAATTTGTAAAAAAAAAAACTATTGCAGTCGTATGTGTTAGATAATGGCTCTGTGAGAGATGGACACATCTGTTGAGACGGGTTTTGAATTGCGCGATTGTAACGTAGTCATTCCGTGCGAAGCTACAGATGTGTTTCCCACGCTCACGAAGGACAAGTGATTGGCCTTAAGTTCAAGAAAAGGTTAAAAAGGTCAGATCACACCTGCGTGTTGACGACGAGATTTGAGACGAGAGTTCCGACCGTGAGAGAATAAAATCGGGATTGAATCAGTAATTGACTGGGGAGCGACGAGTCAACATCGCCAATCATGTAAGCGGTTACGAGAAAGATTCTGTATGACAAAAATATAAGAGCCAGTAGTGAACCCCTCACCTCCTCCCTCTCTCTCGAGTTACGAAATCAACTAGCAAATTTAGTTAGCGCGACCTCTCTCTCATTAGCAACGGAACCGTTCAAGTCGGCTAATTATATAGTAAATAAAAACGGCTCTTTGAAACAGAAAAGGACTTGTTATACTTAAGAAATTGATTTCAGAGAGCGAGGACAACAGCCCGTTAAGAATGAGACAACGACGCCTGCGGGAACAAGGAACGACGGCCATAGCAGTTGTCAACAAATTGTTGCAGAAGAAACGGAGCGCAAATAGTCACACAGCGGCAGGAACAAAAAGCCGAGTAATGGCTGCCGGCAGACGAAAGGGAAAGAGAGAGAGAAGAAACAAGGTTAGTGCAGGTGGTTTTCCCGGCAATTGAAAATGCGGAACCTAGCTACGGCATATCGACACCGATTGGAACAACAGCGAATAGCCATTGCCTGGGAGAAATGTAAAAAAAATGAAATAAAATGTGTAAACAGTCGAACGAACGCAAATACGTCACAACGGATAGTTTTAATGTAAAAAAACAATTGTCGTTTTTGAATTGTGGAAAATCTACGTACCCAAGAAAATGATTACATCGAAGTGTAACAAAAATAGAAATTGCCACAGTGTAGAAGGATTTCTCCTTCGATGACCGATTATAGAAAAGTGTACTTCTGTCGGGCCGGGATATTTGCTCGATCTGTTATCTATTGATCTATTGTCTGCTCTGTCATCGAAAGCAAATCGTTGGAGACTGCATCAATTCTTGTTTATGTTGCGACTTTAGAAATATAATAAATGTTGGTGAATTAGGTTCTTCGACAGAATTTGAACCGAACCGAACAGACTTTTGCTGAACTAAACTTAAAACGTAGATTAGGGTTATTTGAGTACAACACAGACTTGACGATCAAAGCGCGTAGACGTTTTCGCGTTTTTCTCCCCAAGCCTTTGGGTTTGGGGAGAAAAACGCGAAACGTCTACCATAACTACCGAATATCTACGTACACCTACTTTTAAAAGAGCCAAGAGCACGAAACACCCTTAAAACATGGATATCCGATTTTTCTTATGAGAGTTATTTTAAAAGTCAACTTCAAAATTGTCTAAAATGTTTCGTTAGGAAAGTATCAGACTGGAAACATCGAGTGTGCAATTTTGATTCTACCCCCCCCCCCCGATAAAATTATATGAAATCAAAGAATATATTTTTCTTTTTTCGAATATTACAAAATGTAAGTGAAAACTGTTCGTATATTTAGTACGAAATGCCTGTCTGTCTCTTTCCTCTTTTTTTCTGTCTGTAAGACATACTAGAGTTTATACCTAACATATAATTGTATTCACATGTACACTTTGCATGTGAACATAATGGAAGATGTTCTACGTCTCTAGCCACCAGCTAAAGGGTGCAATGAACGTATCTAACATGTTACACAGTGAAATTAATCTGCTAAAAAGGAATGTCGACATTTTAGATAGAATGAGTTACATAAAAAATCCTTTTTTGTTTTTAATTTCTGCATTTCGGTCGGAACCCTTTTCGATTTGCGGAGAAAAAGGGGACAGTTGAAGTTTGAATACTTACATTGTATTTGTTTTGTTTCGGAAGTTTTGATGCTTGTCCAGTGCTTCGGCTACACGGAAAAATTATTTCCGAAAACAATATCATGTACTTACTCAGTGGTATTTTATTGTTCAACGTTGAAAAAAGTAGGATAAATTATCCAGTAGAACTCCCAGTATTCCAGTATTTTCCCATTATACGTATTATAGCAATCACTTCGATGAGTATGCCTCCATCTTGGTTTGTTGGACACAATTCAAGGGCAGATAATAACGCGAAGGGCAGATAATCACGTAATTTTTAATAGAAATACTAACCCTAACTCTTTTCTTGTTTTTAAAAGAATACAAATTATCTGCCCTTGATTTGTGTCCAACAAAACAAGATGGAGCCATACTCATTGAAGTGACTGCTACGATACGGAAAATGGAAAAATACTTGTAATTAAAGTTCTAGTGGATAATTTTTCCTAATTTTTTCAACATTGAACACTAAAAATACCAGTGAGTAAGTACATGATATTGTTTTCATAAATAAATAACCTTTCCGTGTGGCCGAAGTACTGAACAAACACCGGAATTTTTTTATTCTTCATCTGTTTTCAGTCCATCGATGGTCAGATCGCCGTCAAACAACTGTCAAAATAAATTTTTTAAAAGTCAATAAAATCAAAATTAGAAATAATGTTAAAAACGGTATTCTTCCATATAAGGTTAGAGTATTTATTTACTCCTCTCCAGGAGTTAGGCACAAGGCCGGTTTTATCTTACTCCCACAAGTAAGATGTGACCCAAGGTCGGGTCGGGAAAGTGGGATTTGAAAAGCCAGCGCCCGAGAAGGCGAGCACTATGGCTATTAAAAATTGCCTGGGCAGCCTCGTCGGCATTCCCCGGTAGGGGCGCCTCAGGCAGTAAGCAATAAACTTACTCCTCCCCAAAGAGGGGAGGCGAAGCCTGGGAGGGTGGGCCTTCTAGAATTGCACAGGACAGACCCATAGACCGGCGTAAATCAAGCCCCGAAGGCCAAGACAATACCAGTCTACAGGGGTGCAGTATCCATCGGAACAGATACTACACTTTGATCTTAGCCAAAAGGCCAAGAAAATTTGTATGAAACTATTGAGCAGTTAAAGTAAAATCGCAACGAACTAATAAAAACAACGGTCTTACGAAATGACCCCCCCCCCTCCTATATGAGTGCTAGTAGTACGAAATCTGAGATAAATTTGGGGGCTGGTCTGAGCAACGTGGCTGTTGTTGACAGTGCCGTTGTGTGTGCCGTGGTTTTCTTCTCCTTCGTCTTCGTTCTTTCGTTCTGGCAATGTCATCTATTGCCGATCGCCGAGGTTTACAAAAGCAGCAGCAAACTCACAAGAAAAACACAAACTCAAACACATCATGTATAAGTCCTAGCATCCTGGGTGAGTTTGTAATATCGTCGCAGAAAGAGACCCTCATAAACTAACATCCACATCTTCGTCAAGTTTCAGTATATCGGCAACTTAGATAATTCGTCTGCCGAGGCATCACCATCGCTCGGTTGGAGTCAGCTCATCTCGGGTCTCCTAAGGCACTGTCCGATCTGTTCGTCTTCTTTCCAAGTTGCCAACTGCCGCAAAACTGTCACGCTAACTAAGACTCGTCAACCCGTAAATATATTTAGTCATACCGGAAAATCCTATGTCCGGTCTTTTGTCTCCTCGGCCACTCCCCATCCTATTTTCCAATCGCCTTCGTGCGACTTGGTGAATCATTTCATCGAAGGGGACGGAACAGTCTATAATATCACACATCGGCTCCAAGACACATTTACAAAAAAATTTAAAAAATAGTGATCACGTGACCCTGTTCTTATTCACGCTCACACATCAAATTCTCCTTGCACGCTCAAAATCACATTTCGTGCTTAAAGTAAAAACTTAGAATTTATTTGTCAACGTGGATCTCAGCAGCATTTCTAAAAGTTAACACCGTAGCGAAGCTACGGTCCACGCTGCTACAGTAAGGTTGTCATCGTAAATTTTTACCGGGGTGGAAGTGTTGCGGCAACACTTACTTTTAAATATGGATATAAGAGGAAAAGATTAAATTGTCACTTACATCGCATCCACTGGCTGTAAATAAAATAGAAAAATACGTATTGAGAAATGAAAAAAAAATGTTTTAATAATAAAAATCTAAATGCATCTCATGTTAAAAAAAATATAAAAATACGTATTGAGAAATTAAAAAAAATTATTTTTTAATAATAAAAATCTAAATGCATCTCGTGTTAAAAAAAATAGAAAAATACGTATTGAGAAATGAAAAAAAAATTTTTTTAATAAAAATATGAATTCATCTCATGTTAAAAAAAAATAGAAAAATACGTATTGCGAAATTTTAAAAAAATTTTTTAATAATAAAAATCTAAATTCATCTCATGTTAAAAAGAAATAGAAAAATACGTATTGAGAAATCAAAAAAAAAATGTTTTAATAATAAAAATCTAAATTCATCTCATGTTAAAAAGAAATAGAAAAATACGTATTGAGAAATTTAAAAAAAATTTTTTAATAATAAAAATCTAAATGCATCTCGTGTTAAAAAAAATAGAAAAATATGTATTGAGAAATTTAAAAAGATTTTTTTAATAATAAAAATCTAAATGCATCTCATGTTAAAAAAAATATAAAAATACGTATTGAGAAATTAAAAAAAAAAATGTTTTAATAATAAAAATCTAAATGCATCTCATGTTAAAAAAAATATAAAAATACGTATTGAGAAATCAAAAAAAAATTATTTTTTAATAATAAAAATCTAAATTCATCTCATGTTAAAAAGAAATAGAAAAATACGTATCGAGAAATTAAAAAAATTTTTTTTAATAATAAAAATCTAACTTCATCTCATGTTAAAAAGAAATAGAAAAATACGTATTGAGAAATTAAAAAAAAAATGTTTTTTTAATAATAAAAATCTAACTACATCTCATGTTAAAAAAAATAGAAAAATACTTATTGAAAAATTAAAAAAAAATTTTTTTAATAAAAATCTAAATTCATCTCATGTTAAAAAAAATTTTTTAAATATGTATTGAGAAATTAAAAAAAAAATTTTTAATAATAAAAATCTAAATGCATCTCATGTTAAAAATAATAGAAAAATACGTATTGAGAAATTTAAAAAAAATTTTTTTAATAATAAAAATCTAACTGCATCTCATGTTAAAAATAATAGAAAAATACGTATTGAGAAATTTAAAAAAAAATTTTTTAATAATAAAAATCTAAATGCATCTCATGTTAAAAAAAGATAAAAAACGATTAAAATTGTTCGCCATTTAAAATTTATTTTAACAAGCGTGATGATCTACCCTATTGCATCACTACATGGACTCTTCCAAACACTATGAATAACAATAATGGTGGTAACAGACAGAGTCGCTATGCCCAATCCAGAAGTCGTCTCTGGTAACCCATTACTCCTGTACTTTCTGTAAATACTAGTGATGGGACGATTCCAATATTTGTCCCCCAATTCCAATACAATTACCGATTCTGTTCTGAATTCCCGATTCCGATTGTTTTTAAAATCTATTTAAATATATTTAGCAATAGAGTTTTTTTGTTGTTTTTTTTTTTTAATTTTCAGATTACCGTAAAAAAAAAAAAAATATGTACGGAGGGAGCATATATTTGCTAGTATTAATAACAACTTTAGTGCAAAGAAATTGGTAGATAAAGTGATTGACGTTAATCGTGTAGGTGATCGAATCATCTTGTCGAAGTTGATGGTTGGTGAGAAAATATTTGCAGCAATTTCTGTTCATGCACCGCTTTTATGTGGTTTGAGTGAAGATGCGGAGGATGAATTTGATGGCGAGCTCATTACAATAACTATTAGGTGTTAAGAGAGTTGAATTGTCGGAACGGAACTATCACTATATTAAGCGCAGAGCAGGAGAGGCAGCCGACTGCTGTGGACCAAGACTCTTGTCCGCGGCGGTCGAAGAGAAGATGTTTAGTTTGCTGCTTGTGCGGAGGAGGACTGCGGGCGCGAACCCGGAAACGCCCATTCCCGAAAAGTTGAATTTAATTATTTTTTAAGAGGAAACGCGGCGGGCAGCTTTGGCATGCTCATTTGCATATGTGAGATATCGCCACTACAAGAGGCACGAAAAAAACGTGATTTGGCGGATTCGTTGGGAGGTGAGCGAGAACGGAAGAAGAAGAAGAAAGTGCCGCATTTATTTTTGTGAAAGCTTTGCATTGACTCGTTCAGTATTGTAAAGTCTTAACTTGGTCCACATCTGGGCTGGTTCATCATCTACTAGTCTCTCTCTCCTTGACAAGGTCCAAAAAAGAGTCGCCAACCTAATAGGTCATTCATTGTTAACCAAGCTCCAGTCCCTGTCCCATCGTCGCAATGTAGCATCCTTGTGCTTGTTTTACAAATACTTCAATGGATTGTGCTCCGATGAATTGGCTGCTCTGGTGCCGCATCGTCGTAAGTTCACTAGACCAACTCGACAATCAACTAAATCTCATTCATTCACTGTTGAGGTCCCCAGATGCCGGAGAACCTTCTACTCAAATAGCTTCTTTCCTCGTGCTGCTGGCCTCTGGAACTCCCTCGCTGCCCCCTGTTTCCCCGACGGTACTGACATGCAGAAATTTAAAACTAATGTAAACAGACATCTCGCTGCGCAGATTCCAATTTAGGTTGACCCCCCCCCCCCCAAACCGTCTTCCTTTTCTTTCTTCTCAGTAGCCCCTTACGTCTACAGTGGCGGCCTGCCTTGTCTGGGGTGAACTACGTTAAAAAAAAAAAAAAACTTCAGATGCTTTGATATGTTTTTCGACAGCCAAATGTAGAAGTTACTTTGCCAAATTCTTCTGCTAATGTCCGATGACGATCCTAGAACCACTGAGCCAAGAAACACACAATCTCCATTTTTTTTTTTTTTCAACCATACAAAAATGGATAAAAAGTGGCATAATAAGAACTAAATCTATAAATAAAACTCAATGTCTGCGTGTTTGATGCTTGTTGGCATGGCAGGGTTAGGGTTAGGGTTAGGGTTAGGGGTTAGGTCAAGGTTAGGGGTTAGGTTAGGGTTAGGGGTTAGGTTAAGGTTCGGGGTTAGGTTACGGTTCGGGGTTAGGGCAGATTTTAATTTTATCTTTTTCACAAACTGACAATCCGGTTTGAGTAAAAACAAACTTTTCAAAGATTTTTAAATTTTCATAACTTTTCGATATGTCTATATATAATGTGTGATGTCTGTGTGTTCCCTATAGAAAGAAAGGTTAGAGAATCTACATGAAATCTAAAAGTGTATTTTTATGTAAAATTTACCGGGGAAGACAATGGAAGTATTCCCAAATCTCTAAGTACACTCTTAAGGGGGGTATGAGGACACAACCCCCTTAAAACGTCAAATATGAAATTTAAATCCTATGTATAAAATTTTCTAGAGAAGACAATGGAAGTGGTCTTAAATCTTAAGTGCTCTCCTAACCTTTAAAATTCTTTTAAAAGTATATGCATAAAAGTTCCCGGGGAAAACAATGAAAGCGGCCCCGAATCTCTACGTTACCCTTTATGTGACAAATATTTACATGGCCCCCTCCCCACTGAGACAGAACCCCCTTAAAACTTCAAATGCTTTTAATGAAATTTAAACCATATACATAAGACACTAATTCGGAGAGTTCTCCAACATTTCAGCTTCTTCCGACTAAATTAGGGACCGAAACGGGAGGAAGGGGCCAGTAAAAACTTCGAAAGTAATATGGTGTTATGAGCGGCTGCCAAAACATTTTGTACATGTGTGATGTTTTCTTTTCAGAAAAATCATCCTGAGGAAGTCTTATAATAAAGACAAAACGTTGATGAATACATAAATAATATTTTTTGGTTTCCATATATATATATATATATATTTGGAGAGTTTACCAAGATATTTTTTTCCAAAGAGAATTCATCACAACGAAAAAATCTTTTATTTTATTATTTATTTATTTTGTGAAGTTCCCTACACGTGTTTCGCTACCTAAGCAAGGTAATTGCTAGGCAGTTCATCAGGGGAGATACAAATATAAAATATGGGATGGGAGGGGAGGATGGACTCCTACGTTAAGCCGGCCTTGTCTCACCGTTAACACATTGGCGGTCTTTTAGGCAATTCCATTCTTTGTATCGTGTCGATTGCTTACATCATGCGAATATTCTTGCCGTGTGCGATATATCCACCACCTTCGCGCCATCGAGGGAGAAGAGGTTTATCTTAACGTGCAAAATCTTCGATAAGAAGGAAAGGATAACGAAATAACAGACCTCCCCCTCCCTTTACACCCATACAAAACTTAAGATATTGATATAAAAAAATGATGAACTGCCTAGCAAGGTAGTGAAACACGTGTAGGGAACTATAACTTTACAAAATAAATAAAGAATAAAATAAAAGATCTTTTTCATTGTGATGTATCCTCTCTGGAAAAAATATTTTGGTAAACTGCAAATATACGTATAAATGCTCTGTACCCTATAATCGGGGCTCAAGAGCTTGTTTTTATTGGCCTTGTTCCGGACTGTGCTGAATATACACTATCTTCAGTGAAACATCAATATATATATATATATATATATATATATATATATATATGAATATATAATACATATACGGTACAATCACGTTGACACACCGGTTCCCGTTAGATCACCGAAGTTAAGCGACGTCGAGCCTGGCCAGTATTAAATGGGTGACCATTTGGGACTACCAGGTGCTGTATGTGCTGTATGTGCTCTCTGTTTATCTCGGCATTGTTTCCAGTCGTCTTGAATTGCTTGCCATTGGAATCAAGCAGTGCCGACTCAGGAGAGGTGTTGTTAGGGATTGCGCAACCCTTGCTTCACAATTACACGCGCAGCCAGCCCCTTATAGGGGTGTCCATAGTCTCTCTAGACTGAACGGAGGGCTTAAATATATGAATAAAGATAAAATGATCCGACGTAAAAATTTGATCTGCCTGCAAGCTATGAGAAACCAGCCAAAGCTCGTAGCTTGCAGGTAGATCAAATTTATGCTTGAATGATTTTTTTTCTCCATTTTTCCTTCATCCTGGGGAAGTCTTAGAATAAAGACGAAACACTGATTAATGCATAAATAATATATTTTTTGGATTTTCTTTTTAATTTTCCATTACGTCGAATCATTTTTATCTCTATCTTAATTCATATATATATGCTATTTTAATATATATATATATATATCATTTTAATATATATATATATATATATCATTTATCTTAATTCATATATGCTAGAATGTAATAACATGATTACTTACCAGTTCGTATTCCCTCAAAACTGCATATGTAGCAAAAAGGTTTGCGATTGTTCGGGAAATTACACCTAGGGCATTTCCAAGCAGGCGGTTCTTTAGGAGCTAAGAAGAATAAATAAAAATGGCATTAGGGTTACGGG
This sequence comes from Sepiola atlantica, assembly GCA_963556195.1. Taxonomy (NCBI): domain Eukaryota; kingdom Metazoa; phylum Mollusca; class Cephalopoda; order Sepiida; family Sepiolidae; genus Sepiola; species Sepiola atlantica. The sequence goes on from OY744552.1 coordinate 6,029,998, forward strand.
TTAGAGGTTAGGGTAAGTATATTATTTATTTTTACATCATTGAAAAACTTTTGTTACTTTCCTATTCAGCATTTCAGATAAGTTCAAGTGCATATATTCATAATTATACATATATATCATTTTAATATATATATATATATATATATATCATTTTAATATATATCATTTTAATATATATATATATATTTTAATATATATATCATTTTAATATATATATATATATATCATTTTAATATATATATATATATATCATTTTAATATATATATATATATATCATTTTAATATATATATATATATATATCATTTTAATATATATAAATATATATATATCATTTTAATATATATATATAAATATTTATATATCATTTTAATATATATATATAAATATATATATATCATTTTAATATATATATATAAATATATATATATCATTTTAATATATATATATAAATATATATATATCATTTTAATATATATATATATATTTTTTTATATATATATATATATATTTTTAATATATATATATATAGAGAGAGAGAGAGATAGAAGAAAAAAGAGTGATAAATATGCGACGATTGTCCAAATTTATTTCAAATTTCAATTGTTCATGAATTGTAGAACATGAAAAAAAAAAAAAAAAAACTCTTTGCGTGGGAGCAGTGTGGAGAAACTTACAAGTAAATCCACACGCACTTAAAAGGGATTGAAAAGAGAAAAGCTGGCCATTTTTGATATACTTCCTGGACCAAACACGTTCTACAATTCATCGGACTTCTTTTCAACGGAAATTTACCACCCGGACAATCTGCATATCTTTTTTACGGAACTTTTCTTTTCTTTTCATTCACTGCGTTTTTTTTAACAAAAATTCTTTTAAAAATAATTTTCATATTTTTCAAATATTTGAACTTTGGTTTTTTCGAAAGCCAACTTATCCATCTGTATTTCTCCTCTGATGATAAGATCTCGATCTTTGAAAAGCCTTGGCTTAAGGAAAGAATGATAAACACTAGTTTATTACTGAATACACCTTGCATTGAACAATTGAAATAAATTTGGACATTCGTCGCATATTTATCACTTTTTTCTTCTATCTCTACAATTGCTCTATCTCGTATATTGAGCTAAACGTCTTCACAATAGGTTCCATCTACTAAAAGTTTTACTTTGGTTTATATTTGATCCTATATATATATATATATATATATATATATATATATATATATAGATATCATTTTAATATATGTATATATATATCATTTTAATATATATATATAAATATATATATATATCATTTTAATATATATATATAAATATATATATATCATTTTAATATATATATATATATATATATATACATATATAAGGTGAGTCAATGAAAAATAGTTAGACCTGTAAATGGAAACCGATCAAAATCTTCAGTTGTTCAGAACAAGGAGCATTTAGTAAATAAAAATATTTATTCTTCTTCTCTTCAATTGCATTCCTTAAGCACGGCTTTTCAAAGATTAAAATCTTATCATCAGAGGAAGTATTGATTGATAAGTTGACAGATAAGTACAGTCAATATTCAAAATTTGAAAAAAGTTTTGTTTTTTTAAAAGTTCTTTTTAAAAAGTTTTTAAAAGTTCAAACGGGTGTGTTTCAATGTAAATGAAAGTCACCAAATACGGAGATCCAAGTTGTATGGGGTTCAAATGTAATTGGTAAATCGAGAAGAATCTGCAAGAAAATCCAACGGTGAAGATTCCACCCAAGTCCAAATCTTCATATGTATGCATGCATGCGTTCACTGCACTGGCCGTAATCGTCCCTACAGGTTGTGTCGGTCCAGGGTTGCTGTTCGATCTCACTCAGTGTGTTGGATAATGGCCCTGTGAGGCCGGACGCATCTTGAAGTGGGTGTATGTGTGGGAGATCGTTTAGTTTGCGCGATTTAGTGCGGGCGGATCCGTACAGTTGGAGCTCACAAACGTTGACAGGGCCACCACGTTGATCAGGTCAAGGTGCACCTGCGCATAGGGGCTCTGTGACGTCACGGGCTTTTGTGTGGGAAACTGAGTTTTGCCAGTCTGGGTTTTGGAAGCAAGCCGAACGGACGATTTCTCTATGTAGTCTTCCAATGATTAGGGGAATTAAATTCCCTAAAGGAATACAGGCATGAGATTCCTTCTTTCCCCCTCCTCGAATGGTTAAGGACTTAAGCTAGTAATTAACTACGATAGAGTAGTAATTTGGTTTCTGTGGTTTCATCCAGATTATTAACACGTAACAAATTTATTTGTTACGTGTTGATAAATGATACTCGTGTTCCCAAGTTGAATGGTAGACTTGCAAATGAGATTTCTTTATCCCGGCGAAATAAAATATAGGTCCCACACTTTAGCTGAGAGCTCCAGATGGCACCCACATTAAACCGCCTGCCACCTCCCAGGAAAGCAAACTTTCTGTCATGCCCAGTGGGTCAGGTCTCCCCTCCCATCTTTCCTCTTGGCCGGATCTTTCTCATTCGTCATCACTGGACCACGCAGGCACTGACCACTTGAGATATCCTTGGAGATAACTGACGGACAGAGGATTATCAGGGAGACGATCTATGAACTTCACAGCATGAGTCTCCGGCTTTTATGGGGTACTTACTTTATTTCAAAGAGAAATAAACTTTTGGGTGGCCCAAATAAAGCCAACGACATTTTCACTTTCTTAGTGCCCCCGCCCATTCCTTCTTTCCTTTGGCAGAGCATCAAACACTTGCAACGTCTGCCATTCATATGCATCACTAAAAACAAAATGCAGTCTACTGCATTTTTACACAACAAAAAAAATGAGGAGGTAAGGCTCTAGCAATTTGGCAGAAATCAGCTTTTTAAAAAAAAAAAAAGAATAAAAAATGGATTTCGCCCAAAAATTGGAGAAGTCACATCCACAAGAGGCTCTAGTCGTTTAAGCGGAAATCTACTTTTTCCGGATTTAAAAAAAAAAATTGGAATTCTCCTAAAAAGCGGGTAAGTTAACCGTTAGATTTGTTTTACTCTGTTTAAAAATAAAAAGCAGAAGAGGTTTTTTTATAAAAAAAAAAGAAAAAGAAAAAGAAATGGAAATAAAAGAAATCTTTGGGAATGCATTGGTTGAAACAATCAAGACGTTAAAACTATGGAAAGACGGAAAGGACAAAAATAAAATAGTCAACTTACAAATCTTTGGTAATGCATTGGTTGAAACAATCAAGACGTTAAAACTATGGAAGGACGGAAAGGACAAAAATAAAATAGTCAACTTACAAATCTTTGGTAATGCATTGGTTGAAACAATCAAGACGTTAAAACTATGGAAGGACGGAAAGGACAAAAATAAAATAGTCAACTTACAAATCTTTGGAGCCTTGCATATTTTGCATTCTTCAACTTGTGGATCGTTTATGAAAGTGCAGGACTCGCAAGCCCAACAAACGGGCATTTTCGACGTTTTTGCAGCTGAGGAGAAAAAAAAATATAAAAAGTTGCTTATTTGCCTCTCGAGATTAAAGGGTTAGATATTCAGTAGGAGCTACGGTAGCTGTTCCTTTCTTGGGGGACCAAAGTTAACGGTAGGGTCCAGATAATTCTATCTTGGTCAGGTTGCTGGACACGCATGAAGAAAGAGATGAAGAAAACTGTTGTGGAGTGGTTTGTGTGAATGATAGGACACAAATATGAAGAAATAATTGGATATATATATATATATATATATATATATATATATATATATATATATAAGTATAAATTTTACATATGTGGTTACATATGTGCATACATGTTTCGGTTGCACTTTTCCAAGAAAGTCAACCTCATCAGACCAAGAATCTTTCAGGAATGGATGGATTTGAAGAATTTTCTATCCTAAATAACTCTTTTTTGGGATCTAGCATCTTCTATTTCTTATGAATTAGTATCGGATTTCCTATTTCACTAGTTGACCTTTTTTGCCAGTGGTTGTCCCCTCCCCCTTTTTTTTTTATTACTCTTTATGGCGTCTCCATTGCATTTTCTTGTCCTCATTTTATTGCTCTCGCTTGCCAGTTGAACAGACTCACTCAAGTATAAATATCTTATCTATATATCAAGAATCACACATATATAAACAAACCCAAACACATCTAAATAAACAAACAGATAAATAAACGGACATTGATATACATACATATCTAAACATTGTTTGAGAGAAAGAGAGAGAGAAAGAGAGAGAGAGAGAGAGAGAAAGAGAGAAAGAGAGAGAGAGAAAGAGAGAGAGAGAGAGAAAGGGAGAGAGAGAGAAAGAGAGAGAGAGAAAGAGAGAGAGAAAGAGAGAGAGAGAGAAAGAGAGAGAGAAAGAGAAAGAGAAAGAGAGAGAGAAATAGAAAGAGAGAGAGAAAGAGAAAGAGAGAGAAAGAGAGAGAGAAAGAGAAAGAGAGAGAAAGAGAAAGAGAGAGAAAGAGAGAGAAAGAGAGAAAGAAAGAGAAAGAGAAAGAGAGAGAAAGAGAGAGAAAGAGAGAAAGAAAGAGAAAGAGAGAAAGAGAGAGAGAAAGAAAGAGAGAGAGAGAGAGAGAAAGAGAGAAAGAGAGAGAGAAAGAGAGAGAAAGAGAGAGAAAGAGAGAGAGAAAGAGAGAGAGAAAGAGAGAGAGAAAGAGAGAGAGAGAAAGAGAAAGAGAGAGAAAGAGAGAGAGAAAGAGAGAGAGAAAGAGAGAGAGAAAGAGAGAGAAAGAGAGAAAGAGAGAGAGAGAGAAAGAGAGAGAGAGAGAGAGAAAGAGAGAGAGAGAGAAAAAGAGAGAGAAAGGGAGAGAAAGAGAAAGGGAGAGAAAGAGAAAGAAAAATGTTAACAAACCATTTGGTGGATTTCCTGCCATCTGTTTTATTCTCAATCGCTCCAACTCGGACTGAAAAACAAAAAAAATATGGATTCAATAATGAACGGATTTTTGTTGCAGATAATTTTACATTTTTGAAAATGAAGAAAAGAAGCAAATGCGATCGTAATTCTCTTGCGCCGTCAATTCGAAGGCAGTAAAATGGGATTTTATTGGAACTTTCAAAATAATGACCATTGAGAAATTCCATGGCAAATCATCCAGGCCTAAATTTCAGATTTTTTTTGATTTTAACACTTTCATCTTTACCTAACAACTAAGAGAACCATTGGACTAGTAGAATCTGATTATTTACGCCAATGAATATTAGACCAAATCTGGGTTTTTTTTCGGTGCCAAGGTAGAGCTCAGAATCTGACTACGGTAATTTACAAAAACTGACATTTTTGAAGCCAAAACTCAATGAGAACTTCACCATACAAGATTTTTAGGGCTAGGATTCCAATAATGATACTTAAAAAGCTTTTAAAAAAAAGGCTTAAAAAAAAAAAGGCTTAAAAAGGCTAAAAAGAAGGCTTAAAAAGGCTAAAAAGAAGGCTTAAAAAGGCTAAAAAGAAGGCTTAAAAAGGCTAAAAATAAAGTAAAAATAACTTTTTGGCCCATTTTTGTTTTGTGCTGATGTTTTAAAAAAATGCTACACATGAGAAATTTAAAAATTAAAAAAAAAATATATAAAAAATAAAAAAATAACATTACTGTGATGTTTTTTTTTATAGAAATCGCTCCAGACAAGGCATGAAGACATTTGATGTAAGAAGCTTAAAAAAAAAAAAAATACTACTTCAAGGTCAAAAACTAGTCAACAATAGGTGTTAGCTGAATAAGATTCCGACCCAGAAAACAGCAATTCTTCCCCCATTGTCAGAAACATCGCTCATGGAATGTGAGGACTTAATGAAAAAATAAGGGAAGCGAGAGTTACAAGGCTGCCGAAAGTTAGTCACTTTCTACTCCACTATTCAAAGAACGACATATGATGGAACTATTGAAAACATCTAAAGAAGTTCTTGGGATATTTGCCAAACTTTAAAAAAAATATGCTGGAAATTTGGCAATTTTTAATATCTTTTATCAAAAATCCGCACAAATTTTCAAAAGAGTTAATACAGAAAACAAACAAAAACTTGATTCTATTTATCTTCGTCCCACAAGGTAAGATGTGACACAAGGTCGGGAAAGTGGGAAAAAACCAGCGCTCGAGAATTTGAGCACTCTGGCTGTTTAAAAATTGCCTGGGCAGCCAGTCCCGTCCCGTCGGCATTCCCCGGTAGGAGCGCCTCAGGCGATTAGCAATAAACTAACCCCTTCTCAAAAGGTGAGAAGGCAAAGCCTGGGAGGGTGCAACTCCTAGAACTGCACAGGACGGACAACCGATATACCGGCATAAATCAAGACCCGAAAGCCCGGACAATACCGGTTTATTGGGTGGGGTAAAAACCCCAGGTTGAACAAAAACTTGATTTATGACGATTTAAAGTGTTAAAATTAAACCAAAATCCCACACTTAGCATCTAAGCAGCTCAAAATAGTGTGCAACACATACCTAATAATAATAAAAATTCAATTGTGCCAGTTTCCAGCAAATTTTCACTCCAATCCATCAAGATAAAAATGTACATGCTAAATACAATCAAAATAAAATTGAGATAAAAAAAAACCGAAAGAGTGAAGGTAAATGGGAAAGGCAGAGACATAACATGCCAGTAATCTATTTTGCCTTTTTCTCGTTTTGCTGAGCATACTACAATCGTCCACAAAATTAAAAAACCATTGAACTCAATTATCTCAGATGAAGTTTCTTATTCTTTGTTTAATATACCCTTTCCGTGTTTCTCCGCAGAACTATCATTAATGTTGGTTTCGATGTGCCACTTCTGGGGGTTATAGCATTACCTCCCCTTTTCCACACACTTACACATACATTCATGGGGGGGGGTTAAAACCTGATTATCTCCCCTTTTGCGATGGTCGAGGGAGATGCACTCGGTGAATATAAAAAGGGACGCGCAAGAAAATTCTCTTTCTTCTTCCTGTTTCGCAATCACTCATTTCACGGTATGTATTTTTTTTTTTTTAACATAGTTCACCCCAAACAAGGCAGGCCGCCACTGTAGATGTAAGGGGCTACTGAGAAAAAAGAAAAGGGGAGAAATTGGGATCTGCGCAGCGAGATGTCTGTTTACATTAGTTTAAAATTTCTGCATGTCAGTACTGTCGGGGAAGGAGCAGGGAGGGAGTTCCAGAGGCCAGCAGTACGAGGAAAGAAGCTATTTGAGTAGAAGGCTCTCCGGCATCTGGGGACCTCCACAGTGAATGAATGAGATTTAGTTGATTGTCGAGTTAGTCTAGTGAATTTACGTCGAGGGAGGCACCAGAGTAGCCAATTCATCAGAGCATAATCCATTGAAGTATTTGTAAAACAAGCACAAGGATGCCACATTGCGGCGATGGGACAGGGACTGGAGCTTGGTTGACAGTGAGGGACCTATTAGGTTGGCGACTCTTTTTTGGACCTTGTCAAGGAGGGAGAGACTAGTAGATGATGCACCAGCCCAGATGTGGCAACAATACTCCATGCATGGGTGGATGGTGGCTTTGTAGAGATACAGGATAATGTCAGGTGTGAGGAGTTTACTAGCCCGGTAGAGGGAGCGAACCTTCTTTGCGGCAGCCTTGGCAATGTCTTCAATGTATTTGTTCCAATTCATGTTACCTGTGAAGGTTAAGCCAAGGAGTTTGAATGAGGAACTCTCAGGTAGAGTGTTATTAACCATGACAATCGGTGGTTCAATTTTTGTAAACAGAAGAGAGAGGGGAGGGGGGTCTCGAGTAATTAAGATTTAATTAATTAAGCTTTTCGAGTCAGCGTTCATAATATTTTTATACCTGTAGAATTAGGAAACTATTATTAATTAATTAAATTTACATTAGATAACTTTAAATAACCTTATTAGATTGGAGTAGAACGAAATTTCAAGTCAAGGCGGCGATTAGAAGTGAAAACGTGGCAAGAATCTTATTAAAATTAATAGATTTCAACAGCCTTTTATACCCTTAATAAACGTCGTTTAGACATTAGACGGGCTTCCTCATTTACATAATACATTACTTTTAACCTTCAATTAAATTCAGATTTACAAATATACACTTATAACTGCTATTATCAAGTTTCCATATGTAGTTATTGAAGGAAAGGAGCTTTGTCTTTGCGGCATTAAAAGTTATCAACCATTTATGAACCCCATCCACTACAGCCTGGAGGTCATTTTCTAAAGATTCAACCATTGCCTCGGATATGATCGCGTCGGTTTTGCCAACATGTATTTACTTCAACTTCCACACACATGTTATACTATGGACGTCCCCCCACCTCCCTGGAGATGGGAAATGACTCGATGGGAAATGACTCACTAACGCACACAAAGGCTGCAAAGGACGTATAGTCGGAAGTGGGAGCGGTCGAGAGGGAGCGGCGCGTTTCTGTGAAATTTCCGCAATGGATAGTAAAAGAAGTCTTACTTGTCTTTCTTTTTTCTCCAATTGTTTCGAAAGGTAACGTAATTTCTCCTCAAATTCCCTCGCACGTTTCTCCGCAAATAAGCGTTCCTTTTTCTCTTTCTCAAAATCAACTTTGAAGAGACTGACCTTTGTGGAAAAAGAAAAAACAAAAAAAAGTTCAATGCAATTTAAAAAGACATAGCACGAGTATATATATTTTCCTATATAAGTATATATATATATAACTAGAAGAATGCTCATCCCAAGATTGGTCAAATTAATTCTCCCCGAACGCAATAGGTTTGCTCCACTTTTATGCTAATGAAACTCCGAGGATATATTAAATACCGCTGATAAAAATAAGCTCAATATATAGTAGTCCGGGTTAAGTTTGCTATCCACAGGGTAAAACGCCCGGAGACTCTTTACTGTGTGTATTTATATAACAGTGCTCAATAATAAATAGAGCTATTCATTTATAATAAAACATTCGGTGCTTCTGCTGTTTCACAACGACATCAAAATATTTAAAGAAATGTATAAACTTTGTTATGTACTTGCGTGTTAGCTGAAAATAATATTGTACAGAAAAAATTACGCAAATTCATCCAATATTTATTAAATTATAAGAAAAAGAAAAAAAAAAAAACGATTTTACGTATTGTTAGACATTTTGTAACAAGGGAGATAACTAAAAAAAAATTTATTACCAATTTAGCAGAAAATCCAAAAAAAATCCCCCAAAAAATGAGTTATCTCCCTTGTCCCTTAGCGACCTAGGATAAAATCAGGCGATTGAAAGATACAAGATGGTGATTACCGATAAAAATCGTTTTTTATTTTTAATTTAATAAATACTGGATGAATTTGCATAATTTTGCTGTACAGTTTTCTATCAAGCTACCACATAAATACATAACAAAGTTTATACGAATGGTGGTTGTGAGACTTCTGCTATTGCCCGATACAAGTCTGCCTGGAAGGGCTTTAGAGAACTCTTGCCCATCTTGACAAATCAGCATCTGGCCGTCGCGACTAGAGAACAGGTTTACACCAGCTGTGTGAGGAGTGTCGTGCTTTATGGCTCTGAAACATGGGCTGGCCATCTTGACAAATCAGCATCTGGCCGTCGCGACTAGAGGGCAGGTGTACACCAGTTGTGTGAGGAGTGTTGTGCTTTATAGCTCAAAAACATGGGCTCCATCAGCGAGCACTATCAAGAGACTGCAGTGTAACGAAAGAACCACGATTAGATGGATCCGTCATGTCAGAAGACAACACTCTCTTCGAGACTCTTCTCTCTAGGCTTGGTATACGGGAAATAACTGATGTCCTTAAGCTTGGTTAGATGGATCTGTCATGTCAGGCCGGAAGACGACACTCTCTTCGAGACTCTTCTCTCTAGACTTGGTATACGGGAAATAACTGATGTCCTTAAGCTTGGTTAGATGGATCTGTCATGTCAGGCCGGAAGACGACACTCTCTTCGAGACTCTTCTCTCTAGACTTGGTATACGGGAAACAACTGATGTCCTTAAGCGTGGTTAGATGGATCTGTCATGTCAGGCCGGAAGACGACACTCTCTTCGAGACTCTTCTCTCTAGACTTGGTATACGGGAAATAACTGATGTCCTTAAGCGTGGTTAGATGGATCTGTCATGTCAGGCCGGAAGACGACACTCTCTTCGAGACTCTTCTCTCTAGACTTGGTATACGGGAAATAACTGATGTCCTTAAGCTTGGTTAGATGGATCTGTCATGTCAGGCCGGAAGACGACACTCTCTTCGAGACTCTTCTCTCTAGACTTGGTATACGGGAAATAACTGATGTCCTTAAGCTTGGTTAGATGGATCTGTCATGTCAGGCCGGAAGACGACACTCTCTTCGAGACTCTTCTCTCTAGACTTGGTATACGGGAAATAACTGATGTCCTTAAGCTGGGCAGGATGAGATGGCTTGGCCATGTCGAGCGAAACTCCAGCTGGATCTCCTGGGTCAGAACCATGTCCATCGCATCAAGTTGACAGGCTGGAAGATCGAAGCTTTCTTGGGGATGAGCTGTGTAAACGTAACCGTGGAGCCTTGGGGATTACAAACTTAGATCCTCGTGACCGCCAAGCCTGGAGTGGAAGACCCCCCTCTTATAGAGGACTAATCAAAGGCGTGTTCAAAAATAAATCGGCTGAAGAAGATTATTATTATAACAAAGAAGAAAGCTAGAATATATTTGCGTTATCCACAGGCAGCGGTTTCGTCATTTCATGACTCATCAGTGTGGCTAAAACGCAGCAAATGTACATGTTCCTTCTGAGTTTAACCATACCTGTTGCTGGAGACCCGACACATTTTCAGAAGTGTAAACTGGGCTGGCTTGGTTCATCTTAGCGAAAGCATTTGGATTTGCCACATTCTAAAAATTGAAAAGAAAGAAAAAAGAAAAAAAACAGTTTTTATCAAATTATTTAAGAGAAAGGAACAAATTAAATTTGTCAAATTCCAAAAGAATTTGACAAAAAAAAAAAAAAAAAAAAGTATGGATTTTATGGTATATCAACCCTTTCTTGTTTTAGTCCATTGCAGCCCCTGTTCCATCGCCGCAATGTTGCATCCTTGTGCTTGTTTTACAAGTACTTTAATGGAATGTGCTCCGATGAACTTGTTGCTCTTCAAGGTAAAAAACTAACCAACGATAAGTGCTAGATGGATAGATTCTGACCCAGAAAACAGCAATTCTTCCCCCGTTGTCACAAACATCGCTCATGGAATGTGAGGACTAAAGGACAAAATAAGGGAACCGATAGCTACGAGGCTGCCGAAAGTAAACCCAAGTTAGTCACTTTCTACTCTCCTTTCTACTCTTGTATGATTTTTATTGTGTGATTTTGATTTTTATGGAAATCACTCCAGACAAAGCATGAAGCCACTTGATAATACATTAAGGTTAAAAACTAGTTTTAGGTGGATAGATTCCGACTCAGAAAATAGCAATTCTTCCTTCTTTGTCAGAAACATCACTCATGGAATGTGAGGACTAAAGAACAAAATAAGGGAAGCGAGAGTTACGAGACTGCCGAAAGAAAACCCAAGTTAGTCATTTTCTACTCTTGTAGGAAAGAAAAAGGATTTCGAAGTCGGTGTTGTACTCTGTCAAGGCAGGAAAGTACTTATTCTTTATGTTTTTCTTACCATTATCAAGGCATATGGAATCCATTTGACTTCCATCGCTATCGGCCATCGCATTAGTTAAGTCTTCTTGATGGCATCTTGGGTTGCGTCAAGAGCCGAGAAATACGGAGAACATCTTAATGCAAAATAATGCACCCGAAGTTGTATCCGTGCGCTAGCATGTTCTCGCTCGCAGAGTGATTGATACGTTGTTCGGTAAGAACACACCTTCTTAGGCTTTCATCATCATCATTATTATGGTTAACGTCTATTTTACATGATGGCATGTGTTGGACGGCTTTAAAAAATTGACTTTTTAAAAATTTTTATTCTATTTTTTATGGAAATCGCTCCAGACAAGGCATGAAGCAACTTGATGTAAGGAGCTAACAAGAATTAAAAAGACCAAGGCTATAGGTAGGAGGAAAACAGTCAACAGGAAGAGAGTTCCACAAGCCTGCAGTTCTTGGAAAGAAGCTACTGGAATAGGAAGCTGTATTACAATGAGGTATCAAAACAGCGGATTGATAGACCACTAGACCAACGAGTCAAACGAGCTGGATCGAAGGAAGCCAAGAATAGATCAGTTAATTCTTAAGAACACATGCCATAATAGTATTTATAGAAAAGACTGAGACTAGCAACATCACGTCTGTGAGAGAGAGGGTGTAGAGAAGAAGAACTAACCTATATCTGGCCAGGTCTTTATTTATCCCTCTTTCTCTCAAGTCTATTTTTACCACTTTCTTCCATATTTCCCTTGCCAACTGACCCTGCTACCTCAACTGTTCTACATCTATTCTTTTAACGTGGTAAAACCATCGAAGTCTCCTCTTTTGCACACATCTCCCTATACTGTCCAGATTTAATCTTCCTCTAAGGTCATCAGATCTAAGCGTGTCTTTTCAGACTCGTATTATACATCCATCCAAATTTTCGGAGGTGGGGGTACAGGGAGCAATTGCCACGCCATACTTACCAAACCTGGAACTTTATTCTTTTCTTCCAAAGCCAAAAATTTTTTCTCAAGTGATTTGTATTTGCGCATCGTTTCCTGGTGTAGGTTATAAGATTCCAACTTAGCATCCTGATAAAAAAACAAAACAAAAAAAAACAATTAAAAAAAATAAATAAATAAATACAAGTAATATATCAAATGGAGTTGGTTTTTCCCCCCTCCCAAATCAGTAGACAATAAAACTAATGCATAAAACGCATCGAAAGACCTCACTTCAGTCGCCTACTACCTTTGAGCGTGTTTTCAGAAACTTTACATTATTTTTATATCCTAAAACAAAAACATTACTTTTATTCCCCTCTGTAAACTTCTCCCAACTAAGTAAACCAAAGAGAGGGTAGCACGCTAATTTCTCTCTACGAATAACTCTTACCCTCCTCATACACCGTTTGTGCAATTATTTCACAAGGAACTGTAATCAAGTTGAATTGTTTCAAAATTTGTAAACCATCCAATCAGAACATAGCTTACATAGACATTAGATATCAAATCGTTCGGGGGGTAGGAAAGATTTGTAGGCGCACTAATTGACAGTTTTCTGGGGGTTGAAGGTTCAATCCTCAGCCAGGGCAATACTAGGAAGAATACAATTAATTACTTTAGATTTTCCTCCTGTCATGGCTGACCGAACGTGGATTAAATAAAGGGTTCCATTCGAAATTCCATACAGATTCACTAGTTTGACAAGACGCACCTGAAGAAGGTCAGAGGTTACATCGGCAGAAACATTGTGAGAATAACATTCAAGATGAGAACAGTTGTCCGAATAATGCAAATCATCAAGCAAAATGTTTATTTTACAATTTAACACTTCGAGTTTCATAACTCACAACCTGTCAAAACCATTTCACCTGAATTCCAAAAGCGCACAGGTCTGTTGCGGAGGTTACATCGACAGAAACGTTGTGAGAATAACATCCAAGATGAGAACAGTAATCCATTTCTCATCATAGAAATAACTGCAAGCTTCAAATTTAAAGGTTATAAACCTGCACACACAGTTCAGGGATGGGAGTAGCAAATGGTAGAAAAAGCTGAAACCAAGATGAATTTTTCAACCTGGGGGGTGAGACACACAGTTCCCTGTGTTATATAATAATGGACGTAACTGGTTGGATTATAAAAACCTTCATGAGAGTGTTAGTGAGAGTGTTAGTGAGAGTGTTAGTGAGAGTGTTAGTGAGCGAGATGGACGCATCTGTTTGATTTTCAACAAGACCGAGAGCCTTAAGAAAATACGAAAAAAAAAATTAAAAAATAAAAATAAACGTTTTCATTATAATAATATTTCTAAAGCTGAAAGAAGATGACGGAGAATATGAGCGACATATTTAAATCGCAGGTACGTGAGTAGCCAATAAAAAAAATTTAAAAAAAATGTTGTAATCGGGACCAAATTTATAAACTGTATTTACTTACACATTTGTGAGGACGAAAAAAAAAATCAGAAATTAGCAGACGGTTCAGTGTCCGACATTTTAGCTGCGAAACGACTAAATCGCCCATTTAAAATAATTTGAATAATGTTTAATTAGTAAAATTAAAATCTTAAACAAAAAACAAAAAAAAAAAACAGGCAAATTTACAAATAAGTTGAGATTAATTAAGCTGAAAAATCAGTTTTTCAGATTTCTTTTAGGGGAGGGGATTTGGTTTAAAAGCTTTTAACTTTCCTAAACGATTCTAAGTTTGGATTAATGTTAGGTAATGGCCCTATGGGAATGGACGTATCTGTTGGGAATCGTTGATTTGACTTGCGCGAATTAACGCGGGGCAGTCGAGTGCAGAACAAGGCTTGTTCTCACACTCGGAGCTGGCAGACATGACAAGGTTACCGAGTGATGGGACCCGAGTTCAGAGGGGTCAGTCTGCAGCTGTGAAGGACTCTGTGACTTCGCGGGCTGCGTGGGAAACGAAGGGACCTGTGACGTCACTCGCTCTCGCGAGAAGCGAATTTGACTCAGTCTGTTTTCAGAGGGCGGACTGTTAAGACGTGTGATTCAAATGTAGGGATACGGTATATTTCCTAAAGGGAAGACAAGCACAAGAATCCCCCCCCCTCTCTAGGAATAGTTAGGAAAACATTAATAATCTAACTACGATATTCGTAAATCTCCCTCTCTCTCTCTCTCTCTCTCTCTCTCGACGATAGAAGAACACCTCCACGGGCAATAGAAACTGACGCCGAATAAAAAAGTAATTAAAATGAAAAGATTGTTGTCTTATGAAGCGAGAAAGGTCTTTTGTTACAGACAGCTCACGGAGATGGCCACTACAGTGCAGAGGCGAAGAAAGTACTCAACCACTAGACGACAGAGCAAACCGAGAAGATACGAAGGTACGAATTACTAAAGGGCTATCCAACACCTGTCTCTATGTGTATGTTGAGAGGGGTTAGGGTTAGGGTTAGGTTGAAAGGGCAGTGCACAATTCAACATTTTTTTCTAAACAGCTTCAATCAGTTTCTATCAAGAAAAGCAAAATTCAGAGAAACACACCTAGTGCACATGTGGGGGGGGGGGAAAAGAGACAGGAAGTCATTCTTTGATCAAAACGCTGAGGACTCACATCCATGAGAGGCTCTAGCTTCTATTTATCTTCCTCCCACAAGGTAAGATGTGACACAATGTCGGGGAAAGTGGGATTTGAAAAACCAGCGTTCGAGAATTTGAGCGCTCTGGTCATTTAAAAATTGCCTGGGCAGCCCTGTCGGCATTCCCCGGTAGGGGCGCCTCAGGCGATTAACAATAAACTAACCCCTTCTCAAAGGGTGAGAAGGCAAAGCCTGGGAGGGTGCACCTCCTAGAACGGCACAGAACGGACAACCGATAGACCGGCGTAAATCAAGACCCGAAGGCCCAGACAATACCGGTCTATATGAGAGGCTCTAGCTATTTAAGTGAAAATTCTGCTTTTTGTGGATTAAAAAAAAAAAAAAGTGGAATTTCGCTAAAAGGCAGAGAACTTATACCCCTGCTACTTAGCTACGTTTCCGTGGAATATCCGCAGCGGATAGTAAAAAAAAAAAGTCTGGTCTTCCTAACACAAGTTTGAGCATTTCTGCGGATTGCTTGAACACCCAACCACTCGCTTTTCCTAGATTACGCTACCCCAGGGATTTGAATATTGATTTACTCCTCTCCAGGAGTTAGGCACAAGGCCAGTTTTTATCTTACTCCCACAAGTAAGATGTGACCCAAGGTCGGGTCGGGAAAGTGGGGTTTAAAAATTGCCTGGCCAGCCCCATCGGCATTCCCCGGTAGGGGCGTCTCAGGCAGTAAGAAATAAACTTACTCCTCCCCAAAGAGGGGAGGCGAAGCCTGGGAGGGTTGACCTCCTAGAACTGCACAGGACAGACCCATAGACCGGCGTAAATCAAGCCTCGAAGGCCAAGACAATACCAGTCTATGGGGTGCAGTATCCATCGGAACAGATACTACACTTTGATCTTAGCCAAAAGGTCAAGCCAAAGGTAAAAAAAAGTTGAAATTGAGATGATTTCCCAACCTCGGGGGCCACAGCCCTCCTATGTGCATGTGGAGGGAAACGAAAAAAAAAACAACTAAAACAACTTAGATGATGTGCTAGTGATAACTGGTAAAAAGATTTTAAATAATTGATAGTCAAATCAATTATTTCCGGAATTTTCCGAAACAACTCCGATCAGTTTCCACTAGGATAATCAAAATTAAGAGAAAGACACCGAGTGCACATGTGTGTGTGGGGAAGGGGGGGGGGGGGGATTAGACAGGAAGTCATTCCTTGATGAAGCAAAAGTCATCTAACACCCCTACCCCCTTCATGAATCGTCTGAAGTCTTAGCCTTCATGGCTAAATTAACATCTTTAGTTTTCAGAGGGGGAAAGGGTAGGCAAGATAAGAAAGAGAAAGAAAGAGAGAAAGAGAAGTAAAATCCAACCAAATAGCGACGAAAAAATAAGAAGGTAAAGCTCTAGCGATTTGGCAGAAAACAAAGAAGAAAGAAAGCAGATTTCGACCAAAAACGTAGAGAACTCACATTCATGAAAAAAATCATCTAACTCCCCTATCCTCACATGAATGGTTTAAAGTCATAGCCTTCACGGCAAAATTAAAATTTTCAGTTTTTAGAGAGAACTGTCATAAGAGGGAAAAGGAAGGCAAGACGAACAGAGGAAGAGAGGAAAGGAAAGAAAGAAAGAGAAAAGAAATAAACTCCAGCCAAATAGCGACGAAAAATAAGAAGGAAAGGCTTTAAACGATTTAGCCTTTTCTTATATATAAAAAAAATGGATTTCGACCAAAAAGTGG
>OY744552.1:6047053-6049553 GCA_963556195.1 Sepiola atlantica
CAAATTACATAAAATAAAATTAAATTAAATCAAATTACATCAAATTATATTTTAATTAAATTAAAATAAATTATATTTAATAAAAACTTACAGAGTTTTCTCAAGATGCTCTTTAACCAACTGCAACTCATCTTTTGACTTTTTCACTTCGTCGGTGAGAATTTTCACTAGAACCTTGAATGAAAAACCATTAAATGCAATGTTGAGGTTTTAAATATCAATATATATATATCAAATATATATATATATCAAATATATATATATATATCAAATATATATATATATATCAAATATATATATATATATCAAATATATATATATATATCAAATATATATATATATATCAAATATATATATATATATAATATATATATATTATATCAAATATATATATACAGGGTGTTTCAAAAGTCTTGGGAACATTACAAATGCGTATATCTCATGAACTATTCCAGGTAAAAATGAAACTGGTGCCATTTTAAAGCTTGCTTAATCAAGTTTTTGGTCATACTAATGATTTTCGTGTTATCTTTCCAGGTGCAGTAATGGCGTTCTCTAAACAAGACAAGGCATTTTGCATCCTCCAATTTGCAAAGACTGAATCGTGGACATGTGTTCAGCGTGCATTTCGCAGGAAATTTAAAAAAGAAGCCCCTGAAAGGAAATCCATTGTCAGATGGCATGCTAAATTTGTGAAAGATGGGTGTTTGTGCCCAAGTAAGCAAACAGGTCGCCCTTCAACTTCAGAAGATGCAGTTGAGCAAGTTCGGACAGCCTTTCAGCGGAGCCCCCGTAAATCAGTGAGAAGAGCCAGCAGGGAACTTCAGCTTGCTCCAGCAACTGTCTGGCGTGTCTTAAGGAAACGACTGCAAATGGTACCTTACAAGCTCAAGTTGGTCCAAAAGTTGAAGGACACTGATAAGCCACTTCGCCGTGACTTTTGCATTGCAATGCAAGAGAAGTTGGAAGATAACGGCTTTGATGACCGGCTTGTTTTTAGCGATGAGGCGACCTTCCATCTGAATGGCAAAGTTAACAAGCATAACACTCGCATATGGGGTACTGAGAATCCTCATGAACTTCTTGAGCACGAGCGAGATTCACCAAAAGTGAACGTGTTTTGTGCAATTTCCAAGAAAGGTGTCTATGGACCGTTCTTCTTTGAAGAGGCAACTATCACTGGTGAATCCTATCTCAACATGCTGGAAGACTGGTTAATGGCTCAGTTGGAACAAGCAGAATCTGATGACTTCATTTTTCAACAAGATGGTGCACCACCACACTGGAGTCTTAGAGTAAGGCAGTTTCTTAACACAAGGCTGCCTGGTAGATGGATTGGGAGATCTGGGCGAGGTGATGACGTTCTCATGCCCTGGCCTCCTAGGTCTCCAGATCTTACCCGGTGTGACTTTTTCCTTTGGGGCTTTGTCAAACAACAAGTCTATGTGCCGCCCCTTCCAAGAGACATTGACGAACTAAAGGCTTGAGTAACGGCAGTTGTGGGAACCATTGACGTCAAGATGCTGGAACGCGTTTGGCAGGAAATGGACTATCGACTAGATGTCTGCCGTGTGACGAATGGTGCTCATATTGAGCAACTTTGAAGATTCCCCACAAAACTTGAAACTTTAACCTTTCCAACGGTACCAATTTCATTTTTCAACTCCTAATAGTTTTTGAGTTATTAAAAATCGTTATGTTCCCAAGACTTTTGAAACACCCTGTATATCAAATATATATATATATATATTATATATCAAATATATATATATATATATATATCAAATTATATATATATATATATATCAAATTATATATATATATATATTATCAAATTATATATATATATATAATATCAAATTATATATATATATATATATATCAAATTATATATATATATATATATATATATATATCAAATTATATATATATGTATATATCAAATATATATATATATATATATATATCAAATTATATATATATATATATATCAAATTATATATATATATATCAAATTATATATATATATATCAAATTATATATATATATATATCAAATTATATATATATATATATCAAATTATATATAATATATATATCAAATTATATATATATATACATCAAATTATATATATATATATATACATCAAATTATATATATATATATACATCAAATTATATATATATATACATCAAATTATATATATATATACATCAAATTATATACATATATATATATCAAATTATATACATATATATATATCAAATTATATATATATCAAATTTATATATATATCAAATTATATATATCAAATTTATATATATCAAATTATATATATCAAATTATATATATATCAAATTATATATATATCAAATTATATATATCAAATTTATATATATATATATATATATATCAAATTTATATATATATTATATATATCAAATTTATATATATATATATATCAAATTTATATATATATATATATATCAAATTTATATAT
>OY744552.1:6052053-6184553 GCA_963556195.1 Sepiola atlantica
TCTAGCTTTTTTGTTCATTTGCTTTTGAGACCTGAGGATGATTCAACGAAGAATCGAAAACGTTCGTGATACCTATGGGAGGATATTTATTTATTTTTTTTTTTATTATTTTTAATACAAAAAAGACCATTAGAAAAATTTTTTTAAATAAAAAAAAAAGTATATTTAAACAGGAATTCTGTTATTTTTAACAATGTTTGCATAAATGAGAAAATGCTGCCTAAATACATACAATATATATATATATATATATATATATATATATATATATATACATGAATTTTTGATTGATATCAATTGCAGATAGTTCTGATGATTGGTGATACCATGAAACTGCAATAAAATGTAAAGCTAAGTACATTTTATTTTCATTTAGACATACACACACACACATTAATGACTGCTCAAGGCTTTCCATTCCAAAAAACTGGAAGAATGGGCCAACCAACAACGTGCTAAGTATTTCCTAGGTGAATTATCCCAGGAATATATAGATAAGGAAGGCTCTGTAGACTGGCTGAAAAGAGGATCTCTCCACTATGATCAGGAGAGAATGATAATGGCTGCTCAAGATCAAGGCTTGATGACCAATGCCTTTAAAAAGATGAGTGGTCTCAGCAACAATAACAAGTGGAGAGTGTGAGCCACCTGACATCCAGTTGTAAGGTTCTCCTGGGGGATGGCTATTATACAATGCGACACAATGAAGTGTGTAAATATCTTCACTGGATTATTTGTAAAAAGTTGAATATCCAGTGTAGCAGCAAGTCCTGAAAGCATATACCAGAAAGAACAGTTGGAAATAATTTATACACCATCCACTATGACTATGCAATCCCCACAGCTACATATCTAGAAAACGGAGCTGTAAACCTGACATCGTAATATGGGACAAAAGGGAGAAAGTAGCAACCCTAGTTGAAGTCAGTGTCCCTAATGATGCAGGATTGAACAGAGCAGAAAGGGAAAAGATTACGAAATACCAATGTGTTATGTACGACATGAAAAGAAACTGGAATCTTAGGAAAATCTCCATCATCCCAGTAATTATAGGAGCAACAGGACTAATGAAGAAGAATTTCAAAAACTATCTGACGAGTATACCCGGTGAACCGAGTGCAAGAGAAATACAAACAATTGCACTTAAAGGGACAGTTGGAATCTTAAAAAGATCTCTAGGCTGGAGTGTCTGAAATAGCCGGCGGTGAATGTCTGGCATCCGGTAGGATGCCCCATCTCCAACAAAAACAGAAAGATAAGAAAAATAAAAAATAGAGAGAAATCATTCCAGACAGGGCATGAAGCCACTTGATGTAAGGAGCTAACAAAGAACAAAAGATGATTATCGCAAAGACAGGCGATGCCTATTGGCCTTAGTCTTGAAAAGACCAAGGTTATAGATAGGAGGAAAACAGTCAGCAGGAAGAGAGTTCCACAAGCCTGCGATTCTTGGAAAGAAGCTACTGCAATAGGAAGCTGTATTACAATGAGGTATCAAAACACCAAATTGATGGAGACCACTAGACCAACGAGTCAAATGAGCTGGAACAAAAGAAGCAGGGAACAGATCACACAACTCTGAAGGACACATGCTATAACGGTATTTATAGAAAAGACTGAGACTAGCAACATCACGTCTGTGAGAAAGAGGAGGCAGAGAAGAAAGGGTGGGAGCCAATCAAATTACGGATACGTTTCTGCACCTTATCAAGAACCCTCAAATGGGACAGAGATTCACCAGCCTAAATATGACAACAGTACTACATACATGGTCTGATTGTAGATTTGTAAAGATAGAGAATAGCCTCAGGTGTGAGAAAGTGTTTGGAGCGATAGAGAGAACCGACTTTACGAGAAGCAGAAAGAGCAATGGATTTAATGTATGAACTCCTCAAGATCAGAGCCATCCATGGGAATCTCAGGAAGAAAAGGGGCACGCCTACGATTGAAAGACACGAGCTGAGTCTTAACGGGATTAAATGAAACAAGCCATTTCGTATCTCAATTTAATTGTTTATTTTGTTTGTTTTTGTTTAAAACAAAATTTTTCTATTGCTGGTACTAATGATAAATTGAGAAATATTTATTGATTTTAAGTTTGCGAAAATACATGCACATATTGTTAGATAGAGAGGGTTGCAGAGAGTAGGAGGGTGGTAGAAAAAACGGAAGTCAGAAGTGACGTCAGAACAGTGGGAGGCTTTGTCGACCTTCTTGTTCCTGTCACCAGCAGAGTCAGACGTAAAAAGTGGTCATCCCGCTGACCCTGACGGGTTCATTGGACAATGAACACTAGTGGACAAAGTGATATAGCGTCTTTCTCAAATTCATCTTGGAGCCTCTCTCGCTTCCTTACACCACACAGAAATTCTGTCAAGTGTGTTATGTCAGAATAAATGGTTGAAAGGCCATCCAGGGCATTCACATAATTTTGTTCTGACGGCAATGGTGGTGGTGACAACGGCAAACAGCAATAATGATGGTGACGACAGCGATACCAATGACAGCAGGAGCAAAGAACAGCTTACAGCAATAATAGTGGATCACGACTGCCAGCAAAAA
Source organism: Sepiola atlantica (assembly GCA_963556195.1). Taxonomy (NCBI): domain Eukaryota; kingdom Metazoa; phylum Mollusca; class Cephalopoda; order Sepiida; family Sepiolidae; genus Sepiola; species Sepiola atlantica. Next base: position 6,054,616 of record OY744552.1, read on the forward strand.
GCTATACTGCTAAGGTAAGTGAGAATCCAACAATGTTACATGGGTTTTTACAGTTAGGGTTAGGATTAGGGTTTAAAGTTTAATCAGACAAAAAGAAAAAATAACAACTCTGTAGCTAAATATTTAGAGATTTAAAAAAAAATCGGTAATTGTATCGGAATTGGGAATTTAGAAGAGAATCGGTAATTGTATCGGAATTGGGAATTTAGAAGAGAATCGGTAATTGTATCGGAATCGGGAATTTAGAAGAGAATCGGTAATTGTATCGGAATTGGGAATTTAGAAGAGAATCGGTAATTGTATCGGAATCGGGAATTTAGAAGAGAATCGGTAATTGTATCGGAATTGGGAATTTAGAATAGAATCGGTAATTGTATCGGAATTGGGAATTTAGAATAGAATCGGTAATTGTATCGGAATCAGGAATTTAGAATAGAATCGGTAATTGTATCGGAATCGGGAATTTAGAATAGAGAATCGGTAATTGTATCGGAATTGGGAATTTAGAATAGAGAATCGGTAATTGTATCGGAATCGGGAATTTAGAAGAGAATCGGTAATTGTATCGGAATCGGGAATTTAGAAGAGAATCGGTAATTGTATCGGAATTGGGAATTTAGAAGAGAATCGGTAATTGTATCGGAATTGGGAATTTAGAATAGAATCGGTAATTGTATCGGAATTGGGAATTTAGAAGAGAATCGGTAATTGTATCGGAATCGGGAATTTAGAAGAGAATGGGTAATTGTATCGGAATTGGGAATTTAGAAGAGAATCGGTAATTGTATCGGAATTGGGAATTTAGAATAGAATCGGTAATTGTATCGGAATTGGGAATTTAGAATAGAATCGGTAATTGTATCGGAATTGGGAATTTAGAATAGAATCGGTAATTGTATCGGAATCGGGAATTTAGAAGAGAATCGGTAATTGTATCGGAATCAGGAATTTAGAAGAGAATCGGTAATTGTATCGGAATCGGGAATTTAGAATAGAATCGGTAATTGTATCGGAATTGGGAAAAATATTGGAATCGTCCCATCACTAGTACCCATGCTCCTAACCCTGAACAACATATTACTATTTTTATCTTTTTAACTTCTGAAATAAATTAGGATGTCGTTTATGGGTGTATGGTGGGAATACAGACCCCCCCCCTCCTCCATAATATTATTGTAAAACGCCATCATAAAAAATTAATACCAGCTTCAATATTACTTGAGAATATTTGAACTTAGTATAAACGGATTTATTTTTTTGTTTATTATTTATTCTCATCTTTGAAATGTACTCGTCGTTTAAAAACATGAAAAAAAGATTTAAAAAACGTAACTTACTTTTTCATTCGTGCGTTTTCGTTCCACTTCTCCGATCATTTGCAAAGCATCTTCGAGCTTCTTTTTTAGATGCAAAATGACTTCTTTTTCATCCACGTTTTTAGTCAGAGAGAAAGGTTCCAACTGTTAGAGAGAAAGAAAAGTCATGAAGGCATGGAGGTGGTGGTGGAGAAGTTGTAGAGGGATGGAGGTGGTGGTGGTGTTGGTGGTGGAGTAGTTGATGATCTTGGACCCGGACTGAGTGGTGAAAGTGGCCTCGACTTTCCTCATCCGTGCCATAAAAGTGCCCGTCTTTGCCTGGCATGCAATTTCAAAATTATAGAAATGTTTAAATCGTAGGTTGCAAGTGAGGATTCAAACACTGCCTCGTTAGCAGAGACGACTCGTGATGACTTTATTTTAACATCCAGGACAACGAGTCCCGAGATGAAGTTATGCAAATAAAGTTGGTTTGCATATGTTGGATTTAAGTCGATAAAAGAAGGAACATAATTCGCATTTGGGTCGAGAATTTATTTTCTGAACTTGATGTTGTGAAGAGGGGAACGAAGAGAGTGAGAACGGAGAGAGTGAGAACGGAGAGAAAACGTCCAGTGAGGCAACAAGTAGATTATTTTCTATTTAATTCAGCAAAATTTATCTTAAACGCTTCCCCGATCGAGTTTGAACCCCCCCCCTTTTTTTTTTCAGAGTTGTGATGCGAGAGGACAATGGCAAAAAATCTAAAATTGAAATGAATTTCCCAATCTGTAGTTATTTATGCTGTCCTCTACAGGTGTATGGATATTAGAGTTATGTCCCTTGCTTTGTGTTTATGTTGGCTCTGAAATAAAGATGGCTTCTAGGCATCAATTCACTGTGGAGGTCCCCAGATGCCAGAGAACCTTCTACTCCAATAGCTTCTTTCCTCGAGCTGCCGGACTTTGGAACTCCTTCCCTGGTCCCTGTTTCCCCGACTGTACTGACATGCAGAAATTTAAAACTAATGTGAACAAGCATCTTGCTGCACAGCTCCTAACTTAGGATGCCCCCCCCCCTAAACTTTCCCTAATTCTCAGTAGCCCCTTACATCTACAGTGGTGGCCTGCCTTGTTTGGGGTTAATTAATTTTTTTTAAAAAAATTTTTAATTTAAAAAAAAAAAAAAAAAAAAAAAAAAGTAAACTTTGCATCCGTCACTGTTTGCTGATACTAGAAAACTGTCAAGATAGTTTCAGAATTTTTTAGATGAGGATTGATAATTTGGATTATTCAGACTACTGTTCTCATCTAGGATGTTATTCTCATAATATTTGAGCCAATGTAACCTCTTCTTCAGGTGCATAGTGTCGAACTCGGAAATCTGTACGGAATTTCGAACGGAACTTTTTATTTAACCACCGGTGGTATCTTGCTTTCGTTCAGGGTAGAAGTCGTAAGTCATTCGTCATTGTATTTTTAGTATCGTCTGCACTGAGGATTGAACTTACGACCCCCAGAAGACTGTCACTTAGAACTGATTATTACCTAGCACTTTTATCCGTTACGCCACATGATTTGTTAAGATTGTATTCATTCCCAAAGATCTATAACTGAACAGTTCCAAATGTAACAAGAATTTTGTATTTTAACATAAAATTATCTTGTCGGATTTTCAAAGTCAGACCCAAATAGCATTTATGCTGAAAAATGAACCTTTGCTTCTGACTAGCCAATTTTCATTTGTTATTGTTGTACCATGTTATTGGCAATATAATAATGTACTTCGCTATAATTTATTTATTTAATTTTTTTTTTTTTTTTTTGCATTTATCTCCCTCCCACAGCGGTAAGATGTGACACAAGGTCGCAAAACGGGATTGAAAAGCCAACGCCTTAGATGGAAGAGCATTCTGGCTTACAAAAAATGCCTGGGCAGCCCCGTCGGCATTCCCCGGTAGGGGCGCCTCAGGCAGTTAGCAATAAACTAACCCCTTCTCAAAGGGTTAGAAGGCAAAGCCTGGGAGGGTGGACCTCCTAGAACTGCACAGGACAAACCCTCAGACCGGTGGAATCAAAGCCAGAGGTCTAAGACGGTACCGGTCTAAGGGGTGTAGAATCCATCTGAACAGATACTACACTTTCATCTCAGGCCAAGAAATTTTTTTTTTAAATTACTTAGTCTGACCCTGACAACTGCTAATATGAAATTTTGGTGCTTCTGCAGAGACGGGGGCCACTGTTTCGATCGATGACGACGGAAACTGCCGACTCCTCTTCGGGAGAAATCGTGATCGACAGAAAGAAATTTGATTTTGGGGGAGATAACTAATATTGGGTTAATTACTTTTTCACGAAATGGACGTAAACCGATTAAACTTTGAAGAGTTCTTGCATTTACTCGGGGATAATTGCAAAATTGTTGATGTTTACTTAGTTTTACTTATTACTTTTTTTTTTTATTTCAATAAAAAGTTTGCTATTTATTTGATGTACATAATGTTTATCAAAGTTTTATTTAATTCGTTTTTTGTTAAATTTCAAATGTTTATCAAAGTTTTATTTATTTATTTATTTGTTGTACATAATGTTTAATTTGTTTCAATAAATAAATGTCCATAATTTTAACTTATCCTCAATTGTCAATTCAACAGTTATCTTCCCCAAAATCCAATTTCTTGCCGTCGCTCACGTTTTCGCACGATTTCTCCCGAAGAGGAGTCGGCAGTTTCCGCTGCCATCGATCAAAACAGTGGCCCCTGTCTCTGCAGAAGCACCGAAATTTTGGTACTTTTGTATGCAAACACACTAGCGAAATATGGTCGTTATAAATAAAATAACAGGAAAACTTTAGGAAATACTTATTGAAAAATTTACAGAAAAATTATTGAATATTTTTATTTAAGAAATTCAACTACGATTCGGAGTTCACAATTTATAGGCATCATCGGAGATTTTCGTCTTAGTTAATGATTCACTGATTTACTGATTGTCTCCCCTTGGTGTTATACTGTAAGAAAGAGGATATTTATTTACTCCTCCCGGAGTTAGGCACAAGGCCAGTTTTATCTTACTCCCACAAGTAAGATGTGACCACAGCTTGGGTCGAGAAAGTGGGGTTAAAAGCCAGCGCTCGAGAGGTGAGCACTCTGGCCATTTAAAAATTGCCTGGGCAGCCCCGTCGGCATTCCCGGTAGGGGCGCCTCAGACAGTAAGCAATAAACTTACTCCTCCCCAAAGAGGGGAGGCGAAGCCTGGGAGGGTGGACCTCCTAGAACTGCACAGGACAGGCGTGCAGTATCCATCGGAACAGATACTACACTTTGATCTTAGCCAAAAGGCCGAGCGCGTGCCAGATAAGAAAGAGGATATGTTATCCCCTACCTTATATACAACTCACGAAACGAAATAACAAAACCTTTTTTACAACAGCAACGAAAGGGGTTTATTCAGATAAAAGGTTACCTATAACATTTGGTACAGGTGGAAGAAAATTGGACAGTGTCCGAGAGAAGAAGAAGGAAATAAGTTCTTAGGGCTCAGCAAATATCTTCAGGCGAAGATAGTAGGTGGTGCGAGCGTCCAGTGGACAAAGAGGCCGGAGAGAGAGAGAGGGTTTCCTCGTTGTTTGTCGGAGTCTCTCTGAGGCGATCCTTCTTGGCTGGTGCCAGGGTACCGTCTGCTCATCGTTCGCAATATCCTAAGGAAGCTCAAGTAGTCCCTTAGGGAACTAATGATATCAATGCGCCCTGCAAGCTGATTGGCCAACATTTAGCCAAACAGATATTCCTCAGTTCGTTTTTTTTGTTTTTTTTCGAATGTCTTCCTTAATCTGGATAAGCACCTATGTTTCCATCAAAGAAATCTAAGTATATTTGTAAGAATAGAGGGATTTGTTATCCCCTATCTTATTGTTCAACACACAAAATGAATTAACGAAATAACGAAACCTTTTTACAACAACAAAAGGGGTTTATTCGTATATAAAGGTTACCTTTATTGGGTATAGGGAGGAAGAAACTTAGGACAGTGTCCGAAAGAAGGAGAAGAAAATAAGTATTTAGTTCAAATATCTTCAGGCGAAGATAGCAGACGCCGTGAGCGTCCAGTGGACAAGGAGGCAGGAGAGAGACTGAGGCGATCCATCCTGGCTGGTGCCAGGGTACCATCTGCTAATCGTCCGCAATATCCTAAGGGAGCTGAAGTAGTCCCTTAGGGAACTAATGATATTAATGTGCCCTGCGAGCTGATTGGCCAAACCAGCTCACAGGGACACTGATGCGCATTACAAAGTAAATCTAATTTATGACTGCTACAATACCACAAAAAAAAAAAAAAAAAAAAAAAAAAAAAAAATCGCTAATCTTATACATAATTTTTAGTTTATTTTTATTAAAATTCTACTCGATTATTTTTCGTAAATTTCAATGTACGTCAATATTTTTCAATAATAAGTATTCCCGTTGTTCTATTTATAACTGCCATATTTCACTAGTGTGTTTTTACATACAGAAGTACAAATTCTTTTTTTTAAATAATCACCTAAAAATAAGAATCACAAAGAGGGGGGGGGGATAATTCATTTTAAACTGAAGAATATACGGTAAACATTCCAATAGAAACACAATTCCTTACAGCATGTACAGATGTTGCATTTTCAAGGTGAGAGTCGTTTTCTTCAGTAAACTTGGCCATTTTATTGGTGATTTCCTGCAAATATTCCAAGAGATATAGACATTGTTAATAGCCAAAAGAAGCATAATTTGCATACGTAAAATTGTCTCTTAAAATTTGCGAGTTAAAAATAGCGGAACTAATCGTCTGTGCAGACAGAATCACAGAATCCTAAAATCAAGAATTTGAAACAAAATCTGTTTTGCTTTTAAGTTGTTTTTTTGTTTTTTTTATTGTTTAATTCTTTCAAAAATGTTATTACTATCAAAAATGTTATTACTATCAAAAATGTTATTACTATCAAAAATGTTATTACTATCCTTGCGATTTTGTTATAAAATTTGGTGCTTCTATATTATTGGGGAAGATGAAATTTTTAATTTTTCATTTTAGAAGAGTCAATTGAAAAGGGAGATAATTCAAACTTTTTTTTTTGTTGTTGTAACCCTAACCCATAAGGAAAATCCAGAGAATCAGTAAGAAAATAAATTTTAAAAAAGGGTACTTCTGCAGTTTACTGACCGGGCTGAAATAATAATTAGTAATAGTTAATCAACTTCCCACCTCCCCATGCTAAGAATGGCTTTCTAAATTATAGCGTTATTATTTAAGTCCGGTCCGTAAACTGCATAAGTACCCTTTTTTTAATTTATTTTTTTTACTAATTCTCTGGATTTTCCTTATGGGTTATGGTTACAACAACAAAAAAAAGTTTGAATTATCTCCCCTTTCAACTGACTCTTCTAAAATTAAAGATGAAAATTTCACCTGCCCCACTAATGCAGAAGCACCTAAAAATGGTTACAATAAAGCGGTGATTGCTACATCGAGACTATTGAGGCTGGGCTCACTGCGGACATGACGACCTCGTCCAGGTACCTCAAGAACTGGCGGCTGAAACTCAGTGTGGGCAAGACCATGTCCGCGGTATTCCACCTCAACAACCGCGAGGCCAAACGCAAGCTTAAAGTGATGGTCAACAACACCGCCCTCCTGTTCGATGCCACCCCGACATACCTTGGCGTGAAACTCAACCACTTACTGACATACCGTCAATATATCGAAAAGGTGACGGCAAAGGTGACATCACGTGCCGCACTGATTCGTCGTCTGGCCGGTACCACATGGGGAGCTGCAACCAAGACCCTGCGGATATCCACCCAAGCACTGGTTTTCTCAGCGGCCGAGTACTGCGCCCCGGTTTGGTGCCAAAGTACCCACACCAAGAAAGTCGACGCAGCTCTAAACACCGCCATGCGCACAGTCTCTGGAACACTCCGCGTCACGCCGGCGAACCAACTACCGATACTCTCCGGTATTGTCCCACCCGCTATCCGACGAGAAGCGACTGTCCTGACACTGTCACGCAAGGCCAAGATCGACACGAGACATTTGCTCCATGACATCATGAGCAAACCCCCTCCACCAGTAGGGCTCAAATCACGCCACGCACTCTCCCAGCACGCGCATCAGCTTCTGGAAACCGTCCCAGACACCACCTCAAAGCAGATGTGGACCAAGAACCGCTGGAGGGAAGATTGGCAGCAAGCTGACCAACACCGACTGCACAGGTTCATCACCATCCCAGACGACATACCAGGGGCTGAGCTGCCACGAAGGCAATGGACCCATCTGAACCGCCTGAGAGACCGGGGTCTGAGAGAGGGTGCTGCCTGTGAATGTGGCCACCCAGAACAGACAATTACGCACGTCATAGAGGAATGGCCACTGTTCAAACTACCCAATCGCGAGCAGGAAATAGCGGACCTTGATGACGAGACGAGAACCTGGCTTGCCAAGACCGAGCTGAAGCTTTGAGGGAGCTGGCACAAGAAAGAAAGAAAGAGCTACATTTTCATTGAATGACAAAGATTACCACTTCTACGCAGGCATGGCTGACGAAATGAGAACAATCTACCTCCATGGATTAAATAAAGATGAAGACTTAGAATATTTGATATTCTATTTTTTACGTTTTTTGTAGTGACCACGTATTTAGGTTTCTTTTCAAACAGGCTGTCACCATTTTAGTATGTTATGTTACTTGTAGAAAACACATTTCTTATTTCATTTATTTTACAATGAGTCATAAGGGCGAATGCAGCCTCAACGATCATGAGAGAGGCGCCATCTGCACTTCAATCAGGTGCAGTTCTAAGCGGCAACACTAAAGTATTTAGCAATCTGCATCATAAAGACATTTTCAATTTACCGTTAAACTTGTGGACATGTTTTCAGGAGATTCATTTTTCAAACTGGGAAGGCTTTGTGGTCGAACTTCCGTTCCGACCGAGACCATCTCTTTCGCTTGGAGTTGCATTTGGAGACTTCGGTTTTTCTCTTTTGTCTCCTGAAACAAATGACCTTGAAAGGAAGGACAAAAATATTTCATTAAATGGAGAAATAGAAATATTTCATTAAATACAGGGTGGGCAAAAATAAGGGTCCTATTTTTAAAAATTCATAACTTTTTTATTTATTGATTTTTTTTTTTTTTTTAGAATAAGTAAAAGACCCCTTCCGAAGCAAGCATGAGCCGTATTAGCCCTAAGGAACGTACCCTCATTTAGAAAACATTATTTTTGCTTAAAAAACTCAAAACAGTGTAAAAAACAATACTTTAGTTTTTGTAAGTTTTAAGAAGTGTTTTTCGGCTAAAATTTGCTTTGTTTATTTCAAAAAATCTCGGAAGGGTCAGTCTACACACACATAAAGTTTGGTGAGTTTAACTTTTATTTTGTGGAAGTTATTCAAATTCAAGTTATTCAAATTTAAAGATAGGACCCTTATTTTGGCCCACCCTGTATAAAGAAATAAAAATTGAAACAAATTAGAAAACAAACTTTGAAAAAAGGCTTCATTTTTTCTGAAAAAAAGAAAAGATTTTGAACAAAAAAAAACAAGTCAAAAAGTTTTAAGTTTTTAAAAAGTTAGAAAGTCAAAAAAGGTTTGAAAGTCAAAAAAGGTCTGAAGTCAAAAAAGGTCTGAAGTCAAAAAAGGTCTGAAGTCAAAAAAGGTCTGAAGTCAAAAAAAGTTAGAAAGTCAAAAAAAGTTAGAAAGTCAAAAAAGGTCAGAAAGTCAAAAAAAGTTAGAAAGTCAAAAAAAAGATTAAAGAAAGCCTTTTCACTTTAAGTAAAAAAAGGTTTTAAAAAAGTTTAAGGAAATGTTTCAAAATAGTTAAAAGAAAAAGAAAAAGATTTTTAAAAAGTTTAAAAAAAAAAAGAAGGTTTTTAAAAGGTTATTTATTTACCTAACGTCTTATATCCACGGATTTTTCCTTTGAGAACATTGTTTTCATTTTTCAATGCTTGAATTTCATTGTTCGAAATTTCGGAATCCATTTATTGGATAAAACTAGATGAAAAAAATAAAAAAATAATTATAATAAAAATAGCATTTTTCATTCATTTCATACGAATCAGACGATGCTATTGTTGGCATTGGTTCCCCCGATATCTTTCTAGTTAGAATTCTTGGTGCTATTTTACTTATAGGCCGATCAAGTTAATTGTGTTCATGTAAAAGCATTATTTTGTACTTACTCAGTCATATTTTATCTCTCACGCCCCGAAAAAGAATTTTAAAATATCAAGCAGAACTTTAATTAGAACGATTTTTCCATTTCGATGTTCAACCTGTATTTGTGCCCGAGCCGACATTTTGGGCTGTGAGCGGTCGGTAGAATAGACAAGGGGACACTTATCTGCCCTTAGTTAGCTAACCGGCCACTAACCGGCCACTCCGAAAATCGCAGACTCGCCATTTCATATAACCCTTATGGAAATGGAAAAATCGTTCTAATTAAAGTTCTGCTTGATATTTTAAAATTCTTTTTCGGGGCGTGAGAGATAAAATGTGACTGAGTAAGTACAAAATAATGCTTTTACATGAACACAATTAACTTGATCGGCCTATAAGTAAAATAGCACCGAATTCTTTCTAGAAATATATCGGATACTTACAAGAGGGACCACGTAAAGTTTGCTGACATCCTAAGTGAATGTGTTTCTGTGTAATGGATTTGAACATGGCACACCTAGGTCGTCAGTGCATGTCGTTAACCACTTAGCCAACGTCACATATCTAGCATGGTTCATAGGGTTCACATTACTTCCCGGGCAACACTAGATAACTGCTAGTATTGGATGGCGAAAAGGGGTGTTTGGCTGGAGGGGTCTGAGTGGCACCCTAGGGGTCTAGAAGTGACCGTTGCTGACAGAACGCAGTAAGTCCTTCGGGAGATTCTACGTGCTGACACGGATCGTAGAAATTCATTTTTCTTTAACGCACTGCAGATCGTAGAAATTAATTTCTTCCAAAAATTATCGTCTGCTTGCTTGCTTGCGACCTGCCCGAACGTTGATGCCGCAAAGTCACGGGAACGCGGGTCTAATCCTAACCCAATCTCCGAATACACAAGATTTTGCTAAGAATTTTAAAGCCATAATGTTTTTGAATTTTTGAGATGAGGATTGATAATATGTATTATTTGGATACATATTATCAATCCTCATCTCAAAAACTCAAACTGGTGATACCAGATCAGGCTGCCCTGTGGCTCCCTGAGACGAAATTCACCTACATTGACGTTTTTTTTTTTTTTTTTTTTTTTTTTTTTTTGTAAAACTTAATTATGTTCTACAAAACCAAAAACAAAAACAACAGCCCCTCTCCCTTTCTCCCTCCCCTTTTTTATTTTTATTTTTCCTACCCTACTCCCGGTCCTGGATATGACCTTAAACTACATCCGATGGTGAGATCCGGCTTACGGACTTTGGGGAATGTGGAGCCTCCTCTTAATTACCATTGCTCCCAGGTCCACCCTGACCCGGAGTGGTAGTACCTGTTAGGGTCCCAACTATGGGTTAAATAGAAACAGATATTAAAAGGGGAAAGAAACAAAAAAGAGAAGAAAACAAGACCAGATTCGGCATTAAATAACCCAAAAAGGGTTGATATGCCGTAAAACAAAACTACCAAAAACTCAAAAGCATTATACCAAATCAGTACAGACCTGAATCAATACAAAAACGGAAAAGACTCAATGCTCTTTCCGTTTCAAAAACACATCACACATTTTGAATTCTAACAACTATGATCCATTGTCAAGATACACCTGAAGAAGGTCGGAGGTTACATCGGCCGAAACATTGTGAGAATAACATCCAAGACGAGAACAATAAGTCCGAACAGTCCAATTTTAAAGCCAGTTTAAATGAATTTCTAATCGACATTTCAAATGCTTCCAAATTCCTTTCAAATTACGAAGGGTCACAAAGTAATTCATCCCTCTCCTTTTTTTTTTTCACCGATTAACAAAAAATTAAAATGGCTGACTTGTTTGCGAAGAAACAGAAATGCATTGTGGCGGATTTCATATAGTAATTAAATTACTTTTTTAGTCGGATGTTTTTTAAATTTGGTTTCGTTATTTTACTCTATTGTATTTATGGGTTCAATAAAAAATATATTTTGGTGCGAATAAATAAATATATTTTGGTGCGAATAAAAAAATAATACTTTAATGTGTACGATCAAAATTACCAATATCAGTTTGTGTTAGACATCCATAAACAGTAAAGATGGTGTCTCCTTTTATTTAAAAAATTAAAAACTGATAAAAAATGTTGGGTTCAAGGATGGGATCAGGAGTTCATAGAGCTCCCATTACTTTCTGGGCAACAACGAGATCGCACAAGCAAAGGCAACTTATTTCGGTATCGTTTGCTCATCAAATTAGCGATTGAACCAAATTGTTATACAACTTTAGCTACTTTTGTTACGGTAATGTTTTAATCTCTATTTATAAAATTATTGGATGTAAATAAAAATAATTTTATTATTACAATTTCTTACTTACTAGGAGTCTTCATACGAGTTATTACCAGTGATCGGTGGAATTGGGAATAATTACAATTGCGAAAGTTGTATTGGGAATAATGACCATTGTTTAAGTGGAATTGGGATTAATTACCATTGTTTAAGTGGAATTGGGATTAATTACCATTGTTTAAGTGGAATTGGGATTAATTACCATTGTTTAAGTGGAATTGGGATTAATTACCATTGTTTAAGTGGAATTGGGATTAATTACCATTGTTTAAGTGGAATTGGGATTAATTACCATTGTTTAAGTGGAATTGGGATTAATTACCATTGTTTAAGTGGAATTGGGATTAATTACCATTGTTTAAGTGGAATTGGGATTAATTACCATTGTTTAAGTGGAATTGGGATTAATTACCATTGTTTAAGTGGAATTGGGATTAATTACCATTGTTTAAGTGGAATTGGGATTAATTACCATTGTTTAAGTGGAATTGGGATTAATTACCATTGTTTAAGTGGAATTGGGATTAATTATCATTGTTTAAGTAGAAATTGGGATTAATTACCATTGTTTAAGTGGAATTGGGATTAATTACCATTGTTTAAGTGGAATTGGGATTAATTACCATTGTTTAAGTAGAATTGGGATTAATTACCATTGTTTAAGTGGAATTGGGATTAATTACCATTGTTTAAGTGGAATTGGGATTAATTACCATTGTTTAAGTGGAATTGGGATTAATTACCATTGTTTAAGTGGAATTGGGATTAATTACCATTGTTTAAGTGGAATGAGGATTAATTACCATTGTTTAAGTGGAATTGGAATTAATTACCATTGTTTAAGTGGAATTGGGATTAATTACCATTGTTTAAGTGGAATTGGGATTAATGACCATTGTTTAAGTGGAATTGGGATTAATTACCATTGTTTAAGTGGAATTGGGATTAATTACCATTGTTTAAGTGGAATTGGGATTAATTACCATTGTTTAAGTGGAATTGGGATTAATTACAATTGTTTAAGTGGAATTGGGATTAATTACCATTGTTTAAGTGGAATTGGGATTAATTACCATTGTTTAAGTGGAATTGGTATTAATTACCATTGTTTAAGTGGAATTGGGATTAATTACCATTTTTTAAGTGGAATTGGGATTAATTACCATTGTTTAAGTGGAATTGGGATTAATTACCATTGTTTAAGTGGAATTGGGATTAATTACCATTGTTTAAGTGGAATTGGGATTAATGACCATTGTTTAAGTGGAATTGGGATTAATGACCATTGTTTAAGTGGAATTGGGATTAATTACCATTGTTTAAGTGGAATTGGGATTAATTACCATTGTTTAAGTGGAATTGGGATTAATGACCATTGTTTAAGTGGAATTGGGATTAATTACCATTGTTTAAGTGGAATTGGGATTAATTACCATTGTTTAAGTGGAATTGGGATTAATTACCATTGTTTAAGTGGAATTGGGATTAATGACCATTGTTTAAGTGGAATTGGGATTAATTACCATTGTTTAAGTGGAATTGGGATTAATTACCATTGTTTAAGTGGAATTGGGATTAATTACCATTGTTTAAGTGGAATTGAGAATAATTACCATTGCTAAGGTGGAATTGAGAATAAATACCATTGCTAAAGTGGAAATGGGAATAATTACCATTGTTTAAGTGGAATTGGGATTAATTACCATTGCTAAAGTGGAATTGGGATTAATTACCATTGCTAAGGTGGAATTGAGAATAATTACCATTGCTAAAGTGGAAATGGGAATAAATACCATTGCTAAAGTGGAAATGGGAATAATTACCATTGTTTAAGTGGAATTGGGAATAATTACCATTGTTTAAGTGGAATTGGGATTAATTACTATTGTTTAAGTGGAATTGGGATTAATTACCATTGTTTAAGTGGAATTGGGATTAATTACCATTGTTTAAGTGGAATTGGGATTAATTACCATTGTTTAAGTGGAATTGGGATTAATTACCATTGTTTAAGTGGAATTGGGATTAATTACCATTGTTTAAGTGGAATTGGGATAAATTACCATTGTTTAAGTGGAATTGGGATTAATTACCATTGTTTAAGTGGAATTGGGATTAATTACCATTGTTTAAGTGGAATTGGGATTAATTACCATTGTTTAAGTGGAATGAGGATTAATTACTATTGTTTAAGTGGAATTGGGATTAATTACCATTGTTTAAGTGGAATTGGGATTAATTACCATTGTTTAAGTGGAATTGGGATTAATTACCATTGTTTAAGTGGAATTGGGATTAATTACCATTGTTTAGGTGGAATTGGGATAAATTACAATTGTTTAAGTGGAATTGGGATTAATTACCATTGTTTAAGTGGAATTGGGATTAATTACCATTGTTTAAGTGGAATTGGGATTAATTACCATTGTTTAAGTGGAATTGGGATTAATTACCATTGTTTAAGTGGAATTGGGATTAATTACCATTGTTTAAGTGGAATTGGGATTAATTACTATTGTTTAAGTGGAATTGGGATTAATTACTATTGTTTAAGTGGAATTGGGATTAATTACCATTGTTTAAGTGGAATTGGGATTAATTACCATTGTTTAAGTGGAATTGGGAATAATTACCATTGTTTAAGTGGAATTGGGATTAATTACCATTGTTTAAGTGGAATTGGGATTAATTACCATTGTTTAAGTGGAATTGGGATTAATTACCATTGTTTAAGTGGAATTGGGAATAATGACCATTGTTTAAGTGGAATTGGGATTAATTACCATTGTTTAAGTGAAATTGGGAATAATTACCATTGTTTAAGTGGAATTGGGATTAATTACCATTGTTTAAGTGGAATTGGGATTAATTACCATTGTTTAAGTGGAATTGGGATTAATTACCATTGTTTAAGTGGAATTGGGATTAATTACCATTGTTTAAGTGGAATTGGGATTAATGACCATTGTTTAAGTGGAATTGGGATTAATGACCATTGTTTAAGTGGAATTGGGATTAATTACCATTGTTTAAGTGGAATTGGGATTAATTACCATTGTTTAAGTGGAATTGGGATTAATTACCATTGTTTAAGCGGAATTGAGAATAATTACCATTGCTAAGGTGGAATTGAGAATAAATACCATTGCTAAAGTGGAAATGGGAATAATTACCATTGTTTAAGTGGAATTGGGATTAATTACCATTGCTAAAGTGGAATTGGGATTAATTACCATTGCTAAGGTGGAATTGAGAATAATTACCATTGTTTAAGTGGAATTGGGATTAATTACCATTGTTTAAGTGGAATTGGGATTAATTACCATTGTTTAAGTGGAATTGGGATTAATTACCATTGTTTAAGTGGAATTGGGATTAATGACCATTGTTTAAGTGGAATTGGGATTAATGACCATTGTTTAAGTGGAATTGGGATTAATTACCATTGTTTAAGTGGAATTAGGATTAATTACCATTGTTTAAGTGGAATTGGGATTAATGACCATTGTTTAAGTAGAATTGAGAATAATTACCATTGCTAAGGTGGAATTGAGAATAAATACCATTGCTAAAGTGGAAATGGGAATAATTACCATTGTTTAAGTGGAATTGGGATTAATTACCATTGCTAAAGTGGAATTGGGATTAATTACCATTGCTAAGGTGGAATTGAGAATAATTACCATTGCTAAAGTGGAAATGGGAAGCGGTAAGAAACAAAAATCAGAGATTTTTTGTTTGAAACTTTCATAATTATAGAATTTTAACAAAAATATGCGATTAACGGCTGATAGTATATCACTACTCTTCAAAATAGGAGAAGGTAATCCCTGGGCGGACGGTATTGTAGACCAAAAGAAGATGTTGGGATCGCTATTTTGTAGTAGAGGTGAGATGGGTTTTTTTATGAAGGAAAGGGTCGTTGCGTAGATATCCATCCGTCTTGTCTGGCTGGTTAGCGTCGTTTGGTTAAAATGGCAACTTCTTCTCTACAATTCAAATCAAATCAATTCCATTAAGACAGTTTCATAAACAACAAACATGGCCACGAAAGAGTTGTGAAAACACGAATACAAAAATATGCTGAGTCAGTAGACATGCATGCATGTAATATACAAGTGAGATTGAGTTCAGAGCGATGCACCGTCTTCAACATATCGTGGCGAACAAACAAAATGCTGTCTCCCGCGCATAGCTACATTTTTTTCACCGCCGACCTTTGGCGTTGGCTGGACATGTATCTCGACACGATGAACCCACTGGAAAAATGCTCCTGTGTCCGCAGAGGTCAAGTGACGTTTTAACTTATAATCGAGATTCATCTGCGAAAAGGACTCTGGCCTCTTGGGATTGGAGCTTCTGGCCGCGACGAGTGAGCGAGCACCATGGCGCATGAACGTTGATGGATGACCGAAAAAGAAGAAATGAAAAGTGGTGAAATATGAAGATCTAAGCGATAAGGTTTGAAGATAATCCCTGGGAAGATGGTATCACGACCACAGAACATATACTATACTGCCCCCGTCCCAAGGAGGAGTTAATGCCTGGGATGATAGTCTCATGACAATAGAACAGATACTATACTACCTTCCAAAGGAAGGTTAATTGTATCATGACCACAGAACAGATATTACACTACCCCTCTCTCCAAAAAGGAGGAGGTAGTGCTTGGGAGGATGGTATCATGATTAATAAACAAACATATACTACACTGTCACCTTCCAAAGTAGGAAGTAATGCTTGGGAGGATGGTATCATGAGGAACGAACATATACTACACTACTTCCCCCGAAAGAATAGGTAATGTCTGGTATAATGATCTCATGACAACAGAACAGATACCATACTACCCTCACCCTCTCAAAGGAGGAAGTAATGCATGGGAAGATGGTTTAATGACAACAGAGCAGATACTGCCTTACCCCTTCCAAAAGAGGAGGTAATACCCGAGAGGATTGTCTTATGACAACAGTACAGACAATACACTATCTCCCTAAAGGAAGAGATAATGCCTGGGAGATTGGTATCATGAGGAACTAACGAACATATACTACACTTCTCCCCCTCCCTCAAAGAGGAGGTAATGTCTGGGAGAATGGTCTCATAACCACAGAACAGATACTACACTGCCCTTCTCAGAGGAGGAGGTAATGTCTGGGAGTATGGTATCATGACCACAGAATAGATACTACACTGCCCTTCTCAGAGGAGGAGGTAATGTCTGGGAGTATGGTATCATGACCACAGAATAGATACTACACTGCCCTTCTCAGAGGAGGAGGTAATGTCTGGGAGTATGGTATCATGACAGCAGAATAGATACTACACTGCCCTTCTCAGAGGAGGAGGTAATGTCTGGGAGTATGGTATCATGACAGCAGAACAGATACTACACTGCCCTTCTCAGAGGAGGAGGTAATGTCTGGGAGTATGGTATCATGACAGCAGAACAGATACGACACTACCTTTCTTTTAAAAAAAAAAAGGGGGAGGTAATGCTTGGGAGGATGGTATCGTAACAACAGATACGACACTAACTTCCTCTGAATCGAGCATTGAAAGATAGTACATTAGTCTGAAATAGTATTTGTATTTACCCCCTCTCCAAGGGGAGGTTAGACACGAGGTCAAAGTATTTCTATTTACCTCCTCTCCAAGGGGAGGTTAGACACGAGGTCAAAGTATTTCTATTTACCTCCTCTCCAAGGGGAGGTTAGACACAAGGTCAGGTGTGGAAAGCCAGCACACTAGGATTAGCGTGCTCGTGCATACAAAAAATGCCTGAGCAGCCCCGTCATTTCCCGGTAAGGGCGCCTCAGGCGTATAGGAATAAAATATAAAAAATAAACTAACCTCTTCTGAAAGAGAAGATAAAGCCTGGGAGGGTGGATCTCCTGAGACTGAACAGAATCATACCTCAGCCCGACAGCAACAAAGTCACTACCGGACTGATTGTCGCGGATGTATCCCCGAGGCTGAATAGTATAGTAAACTGAATTGAACATTGAAAGATAGTACGTTAGTACAATTAACAGAAGTGATAGCATAGTTTCATCGGCTTCAGACAGACAGATACCAAATCTCCATTAGTAATAGAAGTGATAGTATAGTTTCGTCGGCTTCAGACAGACAGCTACCAAATCTCCATTATTAATAGAAGTGTAGTTTCGTCGGCTTCAGACAGACAGATACCAAATCTCCATTAGTAATCAAATCGATTGTAATCTTCTCATGAAACACTGGAAAAATATAAAAATGGGAAGGAGGGAGCGGAATTTCACTAAAGTAAAAACGGAATCTACGAAAAGTTAAAAAGAAAATTATGGAAACATTTTAAAACGGTAAATTTGGCTCCCTACAAAAATATGTTAAAACACGAGTGACAACAGTACCTCCCCCTCCCTCTCACTTACCTTTTGGGGGAGATAAAAACGAGCGAAATAATTTGAAGAAATCTCTTTGAAAACAAAAATACAAAACAAGGAAACAAACAAAAAACAGGCACAAAAAAAAGACACCGAAGGCGTACAAATTCATGGCAGACATATGAGACGCACACCCTACCCATATTAGACCCTTTTTTTTTAATTTGACATCGAAAAATGTGCACCCCTGATCAAAATAGTTTTTCAATTTTTTTTTAAAGTGAGAATTTGCTTAATCGATAGAACTAAAAAAAAAATAAAAAATAAAAAAAATAAAAAAATCGTCAATAAAATCAAAAAAAATTATTTTAGAGACCTTTTTTTTTTTGGTCCTACCTTAAGAAAAAAATTTTTAATTAAAAGACAAAATTTAATTTTAAAAAAATTTTTTTTTAATCAAAAAAATGTTTTTTTTAAATATTAAAATATTTAAAAAAGCGAATTTAAAAGTAAATTCACTAAAATAAAAATAAGTTTTTTAAATAAAAAATATGAATTTTTTATATTAAAACAATTAAAAAAAAGATTTTTTTTAATTTTTAAATTAAAAAAAAAAAATTTTTTTTAAATAAAAACTCAATTTCTTTTATTTTTCATTATTATTTAAATTTTAAAAAAAAATTGATTTTAAATTACAAAAAAAATGTTTTGTTTTTTTTGTCACATATGCCTGCCAGATTGATTTTTAACAGAAATTAAACCAATAATTGATTTCCAGGTGAGAGTCAGGTATCAATCAGTTATGTTCCCAAGACAGGTGACATTGTATCCCCAGGTCGTGGGTTGGATCCAATCATGAGATATGTGACCCTGAGGAAAAACAAAATATATACGGAGCAGTGAAATGCAAAAAATACAGATGAAAACGATAAAATGAAAGAAGACATTTGAAGACAACTGAAGAAAGAAGAAGCTCCAGCCCCTGTCCCATCGCCTCAATGTGGCATCCTTGTGTCTGTTTTACAAATACTTCAATGGATTATGCTCCGATGAGTGTGCTGCTCTGGTGCCCCCTCGACGTAAATTCACTAGACTAACTCGACATTCTACTAAATCTCATTCATTCACTGTGGAGGTCCCCAGATGCCGGAGAGCATTCTACTCAAATAGCTTCTTTCCTCGTGCTGCTGGTCTCTGGAACTCCCTCCCTGCCCCCTGTTTCCCCAACAGTACTGACATGCAGAAATTTAAAACTAATGTAAACAGACATCTCGCTGCTCAGATCCCAATTTAAGCTGAACCACCAATCCTTCTCCCCTTTTCCTTTTTCTCAGTAGCCCCTTACGTTTACAGCGGCGGCCTGCCTTGTTTGGGGTGAATCATGTAAAAAAAAAAACAACTGTGAAGGGACAGAGTGCTTTGCAACATCATACCTCTTAACCCAGGGGACCCAGCTGATACAACATCATACCTCTTAACCCAGGGGACCCAGCTGATACAACATCATACCTCTTAACCCAGGGGACCCAGCTGATACAACATCATACCTCTTAACCCAGGGGACCCAGCTGATACAACATCATACCTCTTAACCCAAGGGACCCAGCTGATACAACATCATATCTCTTAACCCAGGGGACCCAGCTGATACAACATCCTAATAATATCCTAAGAGGATAATGTTAAAAAAAAAAAAAAAATTTTCTTTCTCCTCAAGTGGTTGACAAAAATTATCTTATTTCTCTTATAATATGTAGTCACATCTTTGAGCCATGATCAAAGTGTAGTACTTGTTTTTTTTTATGTTTCGGAATTTTTCAGATGAGGATTGATAATTTGTAGAATTTGGTATATTTGGACTACTGTTCTCATCTTGGGTGTTTTTATCACAACGTTTCGGCCGATGTAACCTCCGACCTTCTTCAGGTGTACCTTGTCGAACTCGGGAATCTTTCTGTCGAAGGAGCAGCACATATGTTAGACGACAATGACTTACTAAGCAGACCTAGTATAGAATTCAATACAATATGGGAACCTATAATTATAAATAATTGATAAGTAGTGATCTATAGTGATAAGTAGTTCGATCAAAAACAAGATTAGGTTTAAGACTCCCAAAATTCATACGGGAATTGTCCGCAGTGGATATAGTACTAAGTAAAATTCAGTTCCAAGTGACAGTCATCTGAAGGTTGAAGGTTCAATCCTCAGTGCGGGCGATATAAAGAATTGCTTCTTCTTCTTCCCAGTCATGGCAGATGGAACGAGAGCATGCTACCCCCATTGATTTAATAATGGGGTCAGTTTGAAATTCCATCCAGATTCCCGAGTTCGACAGAAATATTCCCGAGTTCAACAAAGTACATCTGAAGAAGGTCGGAGATTACATCGGCCGAAACGTTGTGATAAAAAACACCCACGATGAGAACAGTACTCCGAATATACCAAATTCTACATGTTTTTTTTTTTTTTGTAAATAAAACTTGATTTTAAACCATTGGGGATATTTTAAGTAGGGTAGTCTATAGAGTAAATGTGGTATTGTGGTATTTTGGTGATTGCTGGAGTGAAAGTGATGGACAAATGGTGAAAGAATGAAAGAACAATGCTCAGACGAATGGCTCAAAATGCATCTAGTTAAGAGTAGAATAGACAGTGGATAATAAGCCAATTTTCATTTGTTATTGTTGTACCATGTTATTGGCAATATAATAACGCACATTGCTATTTTTAAAAGTATGTAGTCGCCTCTGGACAATTGGTAATATGGAGACATTTTACAGTTAGGACCAAAAACGCAAAATCAGCAAAGGAAATAACTCATATTTATTATGGTAGAGCCATAACCGGGCAAGGACCTGTGGCGCAACGGATAAAGTACTAAATAAAAAATTCAGTTCTAGGCGCAATGTTCTGAAGGTTGAAGGTTCAATCTTCAGTGCGGGCAATACTAGGAATTGCGAATTACTGAAGACTTCTCCCAGTCATGGCTGACGGAACGAGAGCATGCTACCTCCGTGGATTAAATAAAGGGTTCCGTTCGAAATTCAGTGCAGATTCCCGAGTTCAACAAGAAGGTCGGAGGGTACATCGGCCGAAACGTTGTGAGAATAACACTCAAGATCAGAACAGTAGTCGGAATAATCCAAATTATACAAATTATTCATGGTGTTTGGTTTAGTTGTTTTGTAGAAGAAAGAAGTGTGTTTTTGTTTTTAGCTTCGCAGAACATGGAGTTTTGTCAAGGGAAAGGAAAAAAACAATAACATCAATGTTTGGTGTATGGTGGTATGGACATGTTGAACAAATCTCTGGTTGGATACACCTGAAGAAAGTCGGAGGTTACATTGGTCGAAACGTTGTGAGAATAACACTTAATAATCCAGATAATACAGACTTTTTTTTTTTTAACATAGTTCACCCCAAACAAGGCCGTAAGGGGCTACTGAGAATTAGGGTGAAAGTTGGGGGGTCAACCTAAATTGGGAGCTGTGCAGCGAGATGTCTGTTTACATTAGTTTTGAATTTCTGCATGTCAGTACCGTCAGGAAAACAGGGAGCAGGGAAGGAGTTTCAGAGTCCAGCAGCACGAGGAAAGAAGTTTTTGGAGTAGAAAGCTGTTCGGCATCTGGGGACATCACAGTGAATGGATGGGATTTGGCAGATTTGTGTTGTGGGGACACCAGAGCAGCAAGTTCATCAGAGCACAATCCATTGAAGTACTTGTAAAACAGGCACAAAGAAGCAGCATTGCTAAGTTTATATAAATAGACATTGCTATATTCAGCCTAACCCTAAGCCCTCCCACACTATTGGCATAAATTTCTTTTGAAACTTAAAAGAAAGAAATCCAAAGAATGCTGTTTGTGGTTGTTACCAATTGGGAATGATGAAACGTGTGATGTTTTTTCAGGGAATGATGAAACCTGTGAATCACAGTGTGATGTTTTTGCAGAGAATGATGAAATGTGTGATGTTTTTTAGGGAATGATGCAATGTTTTGGGGAATCATGAAAGGTGTGATGTGTTTCTCAATTCGAAAAATGATACATTGCGTTGCGACAAAAATAAAGGTACGAAAATGAATTTTTTTTTGTCTTTCTGATAAATTCAAGATCCGATATTCACATACAAATGTTGGTTGGTCCCCTGCTGAACGAAACGGAACCGTAAAATTGTACCTAAAAGGGTTTGTTTTAGAAAAAAAATGTTTTGTAAGATAAAATTTTGGCCTTTGGAATGTAACAAAATCTGTTTTTATTTATATATGCTCTGTTGTTACAAGATGAAAATTATCGAGCTTTCAATTGGAAGAGGTTGGTATGCGTAAATAATAGACGGAATATGCTAGAACATATATTTTTGCACTGCTGGTGAAATATGGGATGGTGAAATGTTTGATGTGCTTCGGGGGCGGGGGAGAAATGTGTGATATTACAGAAAATGGTGAAATGCAATATTTCGGGAAATGGTGAAATGCAATATTTCGGGAAATGGTGAAATGTTTGTTTAAAGAAATGGAACTCAATCCATTTTGGAAGGGAGAGAAGTAGCTCCCAGATCAATGGAATGGGTAAAGTCGATTATATTATATATAGATATAGATATATATATATATATATATATATATATATATATATATATATATATATATATAGTTTTGAAAGGTTCATACTTTTTTTTATTTTTTATACTATAACATTTCCACGTGCTGGCGTGCTTTCATACGAGAGTGGAAAAAAAACAAAAAACATCCCACTCGCCGGCTCACACCAACTGAAGCGGGCTTCCCAATTACATCGGAATTTAAAACACACTAATGAGGCTAATATTATTAGCGAAATATATGTATAACTATAAACTGTAAAAAAAAATAATGACAGTTTATAGGAAAAAAAAAAAAAAGAAAGAAAAATCGGTTTCGATTTTGTCTTTTCTTTTAAATAAAATAAATATCGCATCTATTACCAGCTTTGATGGTATTTTATTTACCACACTTCTTTTTTGCTATATATATATATATATATATATATATATATATATATATATATATATAAATAATATTTCTCAAATTAACCCATATACACATGTGTCTATCTGGTACCAAAGGTACTTAAGCCCTTTTTTTTTTCGTAATGCAACTTTTATTACTATATAATTTTATTGCTAGCTACCATATCGCAGAATGGTTCTTGGATGTAGTGTTTAGATAGTATTATTATAATTATTGTTATAATTAATATCATTTGATATGCAAATTAGCATATCACAGTGTAGTATAAAGGGTAATTTATTATTATTTATATATATATATATATATATATATATATATTACCTGTAGTATCTGTTCCGATGGATACTGCACCCCTATAGACGGGTGTCGTCTTGTCCTTCGGGACTTGATTCCACCTGTCTGTGGGTTTGTCCTGTGCGGTTCTAGGAGGTCCACCCTCCCAGGCTTCGCCTCCCCTCTTTGGGGAGGAGTAAGTTTATTGCTTACTGCCTGAGGCGCCCCTACCGGGGAATGCCGACGGGGCTGCCCAGGCAATTTTTAAATGGCCAGAGTGCTCACTTTCTCGGGCGCTGGCTTTTCAAACCCCACTTACTCGACCCAAGCTGTGGTCACATCTTACTTGTGGGAGTAAGATAAAACTGGCCTTGTGCCTAACTCCTGCAGAGGAGTAAATAAAT
Source organism: Sepiola atlantica (assembly GCA_963556195.1). Lineage (NCBI taxonomy): Eukaryota > Metazoa > Mollusca > Cephalopoda > Sepiida > Sepiolidae > Sepiola > Sepiola atlantica. The sequence goes on from OY744552.1 coordinate 6,078,472, forward strand.
ATATATTAGTGAAATAAAAACTGAATTGTTTCTACATTTGGTTATTGGGGAAGTGGTCGTTTGATCAGTTCTACTGGAGAGCCATGAATATTATAACAGTCCTGTTTTTAAATCTCCGAAACAGTTACATGGTAAACAGCTGATGATCCCCGTTTTAATATTTCACGCTCAAGTTAAGGTCCCTTGTTTTTGTTTCACTGTTAGATAAATCCCCTTTTTTATTTATGAATTTTCCAACGGTGGGTCGGCTTGTGCAAGTGCTAAGTCTGCGATATCTTGGATTTAGTTAGTTTCTCTGGGAATTTAAACTGCATTTTCTTTCTTTGTTTAAAACGACTCAAAGCTTCTTTAGACATATATATATATATATATATATATATATATATATTATATATATAATTATTTATAAATAATATTTTTCAAATCAACACATGTGTCTCATGCCAAACCTGCAATCATCAGTATGGGAGGAGACGATCCCTGCTAGTCACACGGTTCAAACCCCGATACGAAAGTCATATTTAACTCAGTAGTTCGAGCGCATTGAGTCCCGATTGAAAAAGGACGAAACGTATACATACATAGATAATAAACAATAACAAATATTTTTTTATTATTTGTTGCTCCTCAAAAAAGTAGAGCACTGTAAGTGTAGTATTAACACAGCATGACGTCACTAGCTTTAAAGGCATCGTTCCTTCCATTAAAAAAGAAGTAGAATGCTCTGGACGTTAAGTGTGCCGATAAAGTGTTAAAATTATCACCGTTTATTCGCTATTTAACATTGGCCGAGTGGTTAAAGACGTCGGATTTGAGTTGAAAAATACTTGTAATCCGGGGTTTCGAATCGCATGACCGGTAGTGAATAGTCATATATCTATGCTGATGAGTCCCGATTAAAAAAGGACGAAACGTATACGTACATAGATAATAAACAATAACAAATATATATATATATATTATATATATATACGTGATGAAATATGGTGATTTTATGTTTTCAATTTTAATCAAGACATTAGTTTTAAATCGAACTAGAAAAAAAAACCCCAAAAAAACGCTTTAAAATAAGTTAAAACAAATAAACTTATCCGGGTAAGTAGAAGAGTAACTTATCTTGCCTTTGGTAACATTTATTTGTTGCCTATTTGTTTGGGTTTTTTGGGGGTTTTTTTCACCCCTTTTTATTCTGTTAGCTATCGTTATAAATGCCCAGAGTTTGACCAAACAACCAGACGAACCTTATATATAGAAAATTAGGCATTATTGTAGATTAACACCGTCAGCTTAATAACCCTACCGCCACACACACAAAAGGAAAGAAAATAGAATTTAGAGTGGGGGATCAGTTTCGTATATAAATTTAAAGGGGTAAAATTGTCGTTTCCCCAACCAAAATGGCTGACAATAAATCGTCTGCAGTTTCATGATTCCCCCCCCCCCCGACTTCACAAATGAGTAAGTAAACCCAAATAAATTGTTTGGGGTTAATTTCCCAACTGTATTCCCTTTTAAAATAATTTAAGGTAAATTTGAAATTAGTCCAAAGCAATTTATTTGGGTTTACTTACTCATTTGTGAGGTTGGAAAACTGCAGATGATTTATTGTTCGCCATTTTGGTTGGGAAACGACAATTTTACCATTTAAGATATGATCACCCATTTCCGGGCCATTCTAACTTTTTGGGGCATTAACTAAATTTGTTTACCACTATTCTCCGAGTGGCTAGGTCGTAAAATCACACGTGATTGTCTCAAAATTTGATCTATCTCTTAACATAGAAAAAAAAAATTGGTTAACTGTCCTAAAACGTTAGAATAAACCGGACATGTGGGATCATTTTTCGTTAAGTTTGTATACGAAACTGATTCCCCAGTTTAAATTCTAAAATAATTTTAAACAATTGTTATTGTTTTTTTATATTTCTTCTTGACAAGTTTTTCAGGGTGTTCAGACGTAATCGCCTAAAAAAAGTAGAATTTCATTTTGGGAAGCGTGTGGGATGACTACAATAAAACCCAAACTTCATATATTTAAAGATGAATTGCATTCGTAAAATTATTTTAAGATATTCGAGTCACGAAAGGGGAGTCGCTAGGAATGTAGGCTCAAAAGTCATCAGAAACAAGATGACATCATCTAAAATGGGGGCGCCCACTTTATTTTTTTATAGGAGTTCCTTTTCTGAATTTCCCAACGATCAAAAAAAAAAAAAATTTTTTTTTTTTTTTAAATGCTTCTCACACCGGCCTTAATTTTTTTTTTTTTTTTTTTTTGAGTCATCAATATAAAATTTAAGAGATTACTTCCTTATTTCAGTCAACTAAATTATGGTAAATGTCTAGATTAGAATGGATTTAATTTGTCCTTAAAATGTATATTTAAATTTCGCCGCTGACAGCCTCCAGTTTCCGGAAACCACCGAAGTCTCTAACTTTTTCTTTTCTTTGTCATTTTTATTCTTTCAATTAGGCAAAAGAGTAAAAAATAAAAAATATTTTTTTTTTTAATATACTCCCTCTCACAACGGTAAGATGTGACACAAGGTCGGAAAGTTGGATTGGAAAACCAGCGCCCGAGAAGATAAGCACTCTGGCCTACAAAAAAATGCCTGGGCAGCCCTGTCGGCATTCCAAGGCGATTAGCAAAACTACTTACTCCCTTTTCAAACGGTGAGAAAGTAAAGCCTGGGAGGGTGGACCTCCTAGAACTGTATAGGACAAACCCACAGACTGGCGGAATCAAGGCCCGAAGGCCAAGACGGTACCGCTATCCATCAGAACAGATACTACACTTTGATCAAAGCAACGACGACCACGATGCGTCAGCTCGAAAGCAGAGATCACGTGATATTAATCGCACCGTTTTTACGTCCCGTCCAAAAAACATTCCGGGCGGTTCGTTTTTTGTTTGTTTTTTTAAATTGAAATCGTTGAATTTGAAATACAAACAAGTGATTGTCAAAAATAAATAAATAAATAAATAAAAAATAAACAAAGTTTTTTGAAACGGAAAATGTAACAAATGTGATTGTTTTCCGGGCCCTTTTGCGTTTCAAAATTCGGCACATGTTCGTCTTTTCTCACAGTCCGTTTTTCACAACTTTTTACTGACCAGTTTTATTTTCTTTTTTTCGGTGTACACTTACCTATCAGGCTGCTAGAGAATTCCGGGGTTTTTTGAAAAAAATGTCTAATATTTTACATTTTAGGAGGGGGGGATCAGTTTCCAATGTTAATTCAACGTAGACTGATCCCCCTCTTTTTGACCATCTCAATTTTTTAAAAAATCTTTTTCGGTGTATAATTACCTATCATGTCAATAGAGAATTCCGGGGTTTTTGGAAAGAAATTTTTAAAAATTGAGATTTTAGGACGGGGGATCAGTTTTCAATGTAAATTCAACGTAGACTGATCCCCCTCTTTTTGACCATCTCAATTTTTAAAAAAATCTTTTTTGGTGTACAATTACTTATCATGTCGCGAGAGAATTCCGGGTTTTTTGGAAAGAAATTTTAAAAAATTGAGATTTTAAGACGTAAACAGTTGCCAAAAGCGGACTATGGTAAAAGGCGAACAAGACTGATCCCCCGTCTTAAAAGCTTATTTTTAAAAATTTCTTTCCAAAAACCCCGGAATTCTATCGCGACATGATAGGTAATTGTAAGCAGAAGAATAATTTTAAATTTGTAATTTGTAATTAATTGACTTGATAAAAGTGTGGGTGCTTATCCAGATTAAGATAGACATTCGAAAAAAAAAAAAAAAATCTGAGGAATATCTGTTTGATGTAAGTACCTGTCACGGGCTGAATATATCCTGTACGAAAAATCACGTAAATTAATCAAGTAGTTTTTTTTTTATATATCTTCTTTTTTTTTTTAATCTTAACAATCACCTCCGTGTACCACTGTACCCGTTTTAACTACTGTTTATAGCCTTTCCGATAAAATCACATGAGTCGGGAAGCGACGTGTTTAACTGTTTTTTAGTAATTTGTTCGTGTTTAACTGTTTTTTGTAAGTGTTTAGCCTCTTTTTTTTTGTTACATATGAAAAAACAAATAAAACTTACATATATATTGTCAAGTAAAATCCCGTAGTATTCCTTTGTATGAAGATAGTTGAATGTTTGTAATTTCTTTTGGGGGATCGTTTTATATCTACACGAATAGTAACAACAAAAAAACCCACGTGTTTACTTCCAAAGAATGTTATTGAATACGTCTTATTTTAAGAACATAATGAAATAAAATCAAGGATTGCCGTTTCGCTTTCGTTGCATTAAAGGAGTGGTTGGCATTGGTCAAAATCGTGCAAGTTAACAAATGCCCGAAAATGGCACAAAGCAAGAACCATTCTGTAACTTAACTTAAATTAAATTAGGACCGTTAGGGAGAGGCGGAGCTAGGCTCCCTCCTATCTAATTTTTATAAGTTTTATTATCACACCCATCGTAGACCCTCGCCCCCTCCTAAAAAAATGAATTTAGGAAAACTCGTCACAGGAAAATTCGTAAACGGAAAATTCGTCACTTTTGGCCAAGTAGGAAAATTCGGCAATTATCGAATAAATATCGATTGAAAATAGATTTTAGAACCGTTTTTACAGGAGATATACTTGTACATACGAGGCTACCCACCTCACCAGTGGAGAACATTTTTTCATATTATTTTTTTGGTACTTGTGCAGTTTACAAACCGGGCTATTTTTTAGATAAGATTTTCAAGTTAAATTAAATGTTTACTTCAAAATCACTGTGAGAAAAAGTGGTTAATCCATCGTTTCACAACTAAAATGGCAGACAATGAATTGGCTGTATTTTTCTGATTTTTTTGTTCCGACCATACAACGATTTATTTGAAAGAAGAATTTCTTTTTTTAAGTATTAAATAAAGTTGTTAATTAAAACAAGTTTTAGGCAAGATGAAATAAAAACACTGAATTAGTTAGAAAACAATTTTGCTTTTTTAAATACATGGAAATTTTCTAAGAATTTAAAGCCAGTTACTCGATAGTTTATAAATTCCTTTCAAGTTTTGCACACACACGAAGTAATTGATGTTTTGTCAATTAAAATGGCTGACTTGTTTACGAATATATCTAAATGAATTATGATGGATTTCATCTCGTAACTTAATTACGAACCAGGCTTGAAATAATAACATTATTTAGACAACGATTTTTTACATGAGGAGAATGGGGGGGGGGGTGCTTTGTTAACTATTCTGTACTTTCACGTAACGATTTAATAAACGGAAGATATCGTAAAAATTGAATTTAACTTGAAAATTTTATGTAAAAAATAACCCGATTCAAACCTTTAATTTCGTAACGTAATTACGAACTGGGTGTAAATAACATTATTTAGAAAGCCATTCTTAACATGGAGTGAGGGGGGGGGTTAACTATTCTATACTTTTACCTAACAATTTAATAAACAAAAGATATCGTAAAAATTTAATTTAACTTGAAAATCTTATCTAAAAAATAGCCCGGTTAGTAAACTGCACAAGTACCAAAAAAATAATATGAAAAAATGTTCTCCACTGGGGAGGTGGGTAGCCTCGTATTTACAAGTATATCTCCTGTAAAAACGGATCTAAAATCTATTTTCAATCGATATTTATTCGATAATTGCCGAATTTTCCTACTGGGCCAAAAGTGACGAATTTTCCGTTTACCAATTTTCCGTTTACCAATTTTCCTGTGACGAGTTTTCCGGGCACCAAAAAAATAGATTCTATTTTTTGGGGACGATGATATGTAAACAGCCTGAAAAATATCCGTAAAGATGGAAAAAAAATTTTAATTAAATATTTTAGATTCTAGAACGGGGGATCACTTTCCGGGCATTTATAACGACAGCTAACAGAACGAAAAGGGGGTAAAAAAAAAAAATATTACCAAAGGCAAGATAAGTTACTATTCTACTTAGCTGGATAAGTTTTAAGTAATTTTAAAGCTTTTTTTTTGTTCAAAACAAACCTGGTGTCCACCTGTTCAGTTAGAACGGGGGGGGGGGGTAAAAATGGCTGTTCATGAGCCCAGCACGGGAATCTTTGATAATTGGTGAAAAATCGAAAAATAAACAAAATAGTGTTAGAAACACATCCAATAAATGTCACTAATCGTGGGAAAATGTAATGTTCTACCAGTATTTTGCTTAATTTTCGGTGTTTGAGCGATTATCGAAACTGTCATTTCAGCCATTTTTTTTTAAGTGTGGTTTTACGACTTCAGCGGTCGGACTTAGGGTTAGTGGTAAAAAAATTAGGGTGGATCATTGTACGTTAAATTTATATGTGCAACTAATCCTCTAATCTAAATTATAAGAATAGTCGAGTTTGTCGTTTCGCAGCCAAAATGGCGGACAATAGAACCGTCTGCTAATTTCTGATTTTTTTCCGACCTCACAAATGTGTAAGTAAACCCAAATAAATTGTTTTGGACGAATTTCCCAACTGTATTTCCTTTAAAATAATTTCAGGTAAATCTGAAATTAGTCCAACACAATTTATTTGGGTTTACTTACTCATTTGTGGGTATAGATCAGCTTGTTTTTCTACCGTATGTGTGTATAAGTAGGTGCGGGGCAAGGATAGCTTGTACGTAATCCCCCACTCTATGGAAGATAAATTCCGTGCATTTTTTTTTTTAGGGGGTGCGTTCTACTTTTTAAGACGATTAGATGCGTTTTATGACTTTTCCAGTCGGACTTAAAGTTAGAAGTAAAAAATTTAGTTCACTGTCCTAGAAAGTTAGGATGGCCCGGAAATGGGGGATTCATTTATGTTAAATTTATATGTGAAACTAATCCCCCACTCTAAATTCTGAAATAATTGTTCCTTTTAATTTGACTTAATGTTTTCCCTTTATGTGACATATTGTGAGATTTTGAAAACCTCATTGTGAGATTTTCATCTTTATGGTATTTTTTTTTATTTATCCACTTGTACCATTTTTATCTGTGCCATTTTTACCTAAATTCGGATGACATTGCGCACCATGGACTTTTTTTTTTGGGGGGGGGGGGGGCAGGATCAAAGTGTAGTATCTGTTCTGATACTACACTTCATCTCTTCTGTACTCAGTCAATGAAAAAGAAATCTTTTGCGACTGAGGCAGTTTTTATTTCTGTCCCAATCTAAAGTGCCGCTTTTGAGAGAGAGAGAGGTGAATTTTCCCCACATTAAACTAATTAACCGATCATTATTAATTTTAGAACACAGTTGCTATACATGTAAGGATGGGTAATGTGGGCAATATTTAGTTTGGTTTAGTTTTAAACTAAGATAAAGAAGATAAAAAAGAGGGTGGAAACTTTTTGTGAAAATTCAGATAACTCTGTTTTTTTTTTGTTGTGAAATATAAAATTTAAAAGAATGGTTGCAACAGTGTATTTTTCGTGTCCTGAAGAGATTCGAAAGTGATTTTGAAGCCTTTAAACTGTCACTTTGAATGTAATTTATGGTTAGAGAAGTAATGTTTGTAGTTCAGAGATCGATTATTATGTGTTTTTTCTTTATAACAAATTTTGTTTATTTTTTAACGTAGTTCACCCCAAACAAGGCAGGCCACCACTGTAGACGTAAGGGGCTACTGAGAAGAAAGAAAAGGGGAGAAGGTTGGGAGGGGGGGGGTCAACCTAAATTTGGATCTGAGCAGTGAGATGTCTGTTTACATTAATTTTAAATTTCTGCATGTCAGTACTGTCTGGGAAACAGGGGGCAGGGAGGGAGTTCCATGGGCCAGCAGCACGAGGAAAAAAGCTATTTGAGTAGAAAGCTCTCCGGCATCTGGGGACCTCCACAGTGAATGGATGGGATTTAGTCGATTGTCGAGTTGGTCTAGTGAATTTACGTCGAGGGGGCACCAGAGTAGCATGTTAAGTAATCATTCCTTTGAGTTATTTGAAATAACAAAGAATTCCTAGACGTTTATGAAATAAAAATATGCATTTTCTAATATAAAAATGCCTTCTTTTTTTTTTAGACAAATTGGAAAATATTCCATGAAGTTTATTTCATTTAATTTATTTACTGTAAAACTCAGATTTCAAATTATGAAGAAAAAAGAAGTTGCAAGGTTATTGAAAATTAATTTTAATTGAGTGGGTGTAAATTTAAATATGTGAATGTGAGTTAATAAACAAATTTATGAGAAAGAATTTGAATGAGGAAACTTAGTATGGGCAAGAATTAATTATTTATTTACTTTTTACAATTAAACGAAGAAGATTTATTAATTAATTGAACATTTAGTAGGAGCTGATAATGATAACGTTATCACAGAATGTCTGTCTCGGTTGGAAGCCAAGGGCACGTAACTCTCACAAGGGAAATAACTCTGACAAGTTTCCTCTTTTTAATCCGCAATTTCAATTGTTCAATGCAAGGTGTATTCAGTAATAAATTAGTGTTTATTATTCTTTCCTTAAGCCAAGGCTTTTCAAAGATCGAGATCTTATCATCAGAGGAGAAATACAGATAGATAAGTTGGCTTTCGAAAAAACTTTCAAATATTTGAAAAATATGAAAATTATTATTAAAAAAGTTATTATTAAAAAAACGCAGTGAATGAAAAGAAAAGAAAAGTTCCGTAAAAAAGATATGCAGTTTGTCCGGACTTCCTTTCAACGGAAATTTACCACCCGGACAAACTGCATATCTTTTTTACGGAACTTTTCTTTTCTTTTCATTCACTGCGTTTTTTTAATAATAACTTTTTTAATAATAATTTTCATATTTTTCAAATATTTGAACTTTGGTTTTTTCGAAAGCCAACTTATCTATCTGTATTTCTCCTCTGATGATAAGATCTCGATCTTTGAAAAGCCTTGGCTTAAGGAAAGAATAATAAACACTAGTTTATTACTGAATACACCTTGCATTGAACAATTGAAATTTGAAATAAATTTGGACAATCGTCGCATATTTATCACTCTTTTTTCTTCTATCTCTACAATTGCTCTATCTCGTATATTGAGCTAATCCTCTTCACAATAGGTTCCTTCTACTAAAAGTTTTACTTTGGTTTATATTTGATCCTATATATATATATATATATATATATATATATATATATATATATGTGCGTGTGAAAAGATGACAGACGGAAAACAAGTCAAAATGCAGGAGAAAAACAAAAACAAGAAATTTTTTTGACCGGTTTCGTTCGTGGGGAACGTTTTCAGAAAATGAAGAATACAGAAAATAAATTTTATACATGGGATGAGGGGGGGGGGGAATGATCAGCTTGGATCATGTGAGGAGACATTAAGTGATGTTGGGACATGATAAGTAGGTGATACATTCTTCAAAGGCGGTGGGGGGGGGGGGGTATTCTTCATTTTCTGAAGACGTATCCCACGAACGAAACCGGTCAAAAAAATCTCTTGTTTTTGTTTTTCTCCTGCATTTTGACTTGTTTTCCGTCTGTCATCTTTTCACACATTTTGTCCATCACGACACTTCATTTTTCATGAACTATCGTGTACCTTACCCCATATATATATATATATATATATATGTTGTGACCCTATTTAGGGGCCAAAATTAAGACACGTAACACGTCGTTAATTTTTGCTAGTTTGAATTTCTCTAATTTAAATTTTTGGGGAGACAATTTAGTTATTGTCAAGGCAGCCAGCCCTGAATGATGTGCGCTTGCCACAGGAACACAAATTAATTAGTTGTGACCCTGTTTAGGGGCCGAAATGAAGACACGGGTAGGTTAGGTGAACAATATATATTGAAGAAGAGATATGTACAGAGAACAAGAGAAGTGGTATATCAGTCCTGACTGCCAGGCTAGACTGGAGTTGAATCCAATTACGAGAAGCCTAAATGCTTCCAGTCTTTTATTAGGAATGGACGAGTCAAATTGTTCGTCATATAGGTACGGCACCATAACAATATATAAACTAAGTTATTTTTCAGTTTCCTTTCTTATATAAATAGAGATTTTGTCCGTTCGTCCGTCAGTCAGTCACAATTTTTTTTAAACATAATAAATACATTGCGAATATTTGTCTCATTTTTAAAAAATCAGAGATCTTAACTACTTTTAGAAATGGAGAATATTGCATTAATAGTAAATAATAAATTCCCAACAAATAAAGCGGATGCCATGACCCGAAATCGAAACCAAAACCTTGAGATCTTCAGTCTGAGGTTCTTCCACTTGAGCTATTTCGACTTTCTTATAAATAGAGCTTAAAGCATTACCGTAACAAAATAATTATAGGTTTGGAGTGACGTCATAGATTTATGATTTATGTCATGTTTCAAAACATGAATTCAAACAAGCGATAATCAAAAATAAATAAATGAATGGGTAATCATTATCAATAGTCCAAAACAATTTATTTGGCTTTAACTACGTATTGACGTTAAAAGCAATTTAATATTTAATAGAATTTTGGCATGTAATTCCCGTTTTAAAAAAAAAAACAATGTCTGATTTAATATGATTTGGTCTGGTGAATCTCTGTGCCGTTTGAGGGTTCTTGATAAGGTGCAGAAACGTATCTGTAATTTGATTGGCCCCACCCTTTCTTCTTCTCTGCACCCTCTCTCTCACAGACGTGATGTTGCTAGTCTCAGTCTTTTCTATAAGTATTATTATGGCATGTGTTCTTCAGAATTGTCTGATCTATTCCCTGCTTCTTTTGTTCCAGCTCGTTTGACTTGTTGGTCTAGTGGTCTTCAGCAATTCACTGTTTTGATACCTCATTGTAATACAGCTTCCTATTCCAGTAGCTTCTTTCCAAGAACCGCAGGCTTGTGGAACTCTCTTCCTGCTGACTGTTTTCCTCTTACCTATAACCTTAATCTTTTGATGACTAAGGTCAAGAGGAATCTCCTGTCTTTGCGATAATCATACTTCGTTCTTGTTAGCTCCCCCGAAATTAGATCTCTTTGTTTCTTCGAAAAGTTATCAGGAATTATTGCTTTAAAGAAGCTAATTGGTCGATTGTTCGAATCGACACGCAATGACCTGCCTATGCACTCCCCTCCTTTAAATATGACAAACAATTAAATACGCTGATAAGAAAGTGTGTGCGTCATCAAAAAGCACCTTTTTTTATTTTTGTAAATCGGTCAACGTTTTTTATCAAAAAGCACCGAAATTGTCTTATTTCTATATCTTTAATAACGTAACAAAAAAATTTTTTTTTAAACATGAATTTTTTTTGCAAAAGTTCAGAATAGTTAACAGTCGAGAAATCGTAAACAAAAGAAAACAATAAATAAATTCTACCAAACGCAGTCTAATTAAATTATCTACCTATCTGTATACTTTTAACGTGCTGAAACTGATTTTAAGTCATTGTTTTTTTGTTTTTTTGTTTTTTTTCAAAATTTGATTTTGCGACACACAAAAAAAAAATGGCCGCCTATATTTTATTTTATACTGAAAATAAGTGTCGATTAGCAAGCTTTCATAGAAATAAATTATGAAATAAAATTATGAAATAAAAAAAATCTTAAAGTTTAAGCATGTATACAGGTTGGTAGATAATTAAATTCTATGGCGTTTAGTATAACTTATTTGATGTTTTTTTTTGTTTACCATTTCTTGAATATAAGTATTATTGGTTGTATAAGAATAGAATGATTTACTGGTTGTATAGGAATAGAAGAATTATCGGTTTTATAGGAATAAAAGAATTATCGTTTTATAGGAATAAAAGAATTACCGGTTTTATAGGAATAAAAGAATTATCGGTTTTATAGGAATAAAAGAATTATTGGTTCATATACTAGATAGCTTTGCAACTTGAAATTCTTGTCTAAAATAATAAACATTTCATTCATAACTTTGTTGTAAAAGTAGAAAAAGATAAACATTAACATTTTAGTAATTTCGATACAAATTTATTGATCTTTTAAATGTGACCGTAAAAAAGAAAAGGAACATTTGAACCACAATCTTTAAAAAAAAAAAAAAAAAAGAACATTTGAAACCGAAATGCTAAAAAAAGGAACATTTGAACCGAAATCTAAAAATAGAAAAAAGGAACATTTGAACCGAAATCTTTAAAAAAAAAATGTTCCTTTTCTTTTTAAAGATTTCGGTTCAAATGTTCCTTTTCTTTTTAAAGATTTTGGTTCAAATGTTCCTTTTGTTTTTAGATTTCGGTTCAAATGGTCCTTTTTTTTATTTAGATTTCAGTTCAAATGGTCCTTTTTTTTTTTTTTAAAGATTTCGGTTCAAATGTTCCTTTTTTCTATTTTTTGATTTCGGTTCAAATGTTCCTTTTTTTAGCATTTCGGTTTCAAATGTTCTTTTTTTTTTTTTTTTTTGATGTTTTTTTTTTGTTTACCATTTCTTGAATATAAGTATTATTGGTTGTATAAGAATAGAATGATTTACTGGTTGTATAGGAATAGAAGAATTACCGGTTTATATGAATAAAAGAATTACCGGTTTTATAGGAATAAAAGAATTATCGGTTTTATAGGAATAAAAGAATTATCGGTTTTATAGGAATAAAAGAATTATTGGTTCATATACTAGATAGCTTTGCAACTAGCTACTTGAAATTCTTGTCTAAAATAATAAACATTTCATTCATAACTTTGTTGTAAAAGTAGAAAAAGATAAACATTAACATTTTAGTAATTTCGATACAAATTTATTGATCTTTTAAATGTGACCGTAAAAAAGAAAAGGAACATTTGAACCACAATCTTTAAAAAAAAAAAAAAAAAAAAAGAACATTTGAAACCGAAATGCTAAAAAAAGGAACATTTGAACCGAAATCTAAAAATAGAAGAAAGGAACATTTGAACCGAAATCTTTAAAAAAAAAAAAAAAGGACCATTTGAACTGAAATCTAAATAAAAAAAGGACCATTTGAACCGAAATCTAAAAACAAAAGGAACATTTGAACCGAAATCTTTAAAAAGAAAAGGAACATTTGAACCGAAATCTTTAAAAAGAAAAGGAACATTTGAACCGAAATCTATTAAAAAAAAGGAACATTTGAACCGAAATCTAAAAAAAAATGGAACATTTGAACCGAAATGCTAAAGTTTTGTCCAGGAATTAAAACAATATAAGATATCTCAATGAATTAATGAAAAAGTTAGGCTCATTTCTCTCACTAACGATAAAGTCAAAATGTCGTTTCAAGTTAATTCAGCTTTACACAATAGACGTACCATCTTTATTTTTTTATGAAAATCGCTCCGGACAAGGCATGAAGCTACTTGATGTAAGGAACTAAAAAAAAAAAAGAAGCTACTTCAAGGTCAAAAACTAGCCAACGATAAGTGTTAGATGGATAGATTTCGACCCAGAAAACAGCAATTCTTCCCCTTTGTCAGAAACAGCGCTCATGGAATATGAGGACTAAAGGACAAAATAAGGGAAGCAGGGGTTACGAGGCTGCCGAAATTAAACCCAAAGTCCACTTTCTACTCTCCTTTGTTATATGGATAGATTCCGATCCAGAAAACAGCAATTCTTCCCACTTTGTCAGAAACATCGCTTATGGAATGTGAGGACTAAAGGACAAAATAAGGGAAGCGAGAGTTACGAGGCTGACGAAAGTCAACCCAAGGTTAGTCACTTTCTACTCTCCTTTTAAGAGAGACAACGAGAGAGAGAGATGGCTTTAGCCGCCAATTTTATAAACATCTGCCAAATATTTCATTTTCTGTTTATTGGCCCAAAGTAATTTTTGATATTTCGCACCGTCATGAAAGTAGCAGCTTTTTCTATTTTTGTAAATCGGTCAAAGATTGTTTATCGAAATACACCGAGTTTATCTTAGAATTTTGATAAAATAACAAACAAGTGGATTTTGTGGTTTTTTTTCTAAAAAAAAAATTAAAAAAGATTAAATTTAAAATCTTAAAATGAATTGGAATAAATACATTGAAGACATTGCCAAGGCTGCCGCAAAGAAGGTTGGCTCCCTCTACCGTGCTAGTAAACTCCTCACACCTGACATTATCCTATATCTCTACAAAGCCACCATCCGCCCATGCATGGAGTATTGTTGCCACATCTGGGCTGGTGCATCATCCGCTAGTCTCTCCCTCTTAGACAAGGTCCAAAAAAGAGTCGCCAACTTGATAGGTCCTTCACTATCCACCAAGCTCCAGCCCCTGTCCCATCGCCGCAATGTTGCTTCCTTGTGCCTGTTTTACAAGTACTTCAATGGATTGTGCTCTGATGAACTTGCTGCTCTGGTGCCCCCACAACATAAATTCACTAGACCAACCCGACAATCTGCCAAATCCCATCCATACACTGTGGAGGTCCCCAAAGGCCGAAGAGTATTCTACTCCAAAAGCTTCTTTCCTCGTGCTGCTTGACTCTGGAACTCCCTCCCTGCTCCCTGCTTTCCTGACGTTACTGACATGCAGAAAAACAGATATCTCGCTGCGCAGCTCCTAAATTAGGTTACCCCCCGCCAAACCTTCACCCTTAGTTTTCTCAGTAGCCCCTTACGTCTACAGTGGCGGCCTGCCTTGTTTCGGGTAAACTATATTAAAAAAAGTGTTTTTATAAGAAATTCAGTATTTCGCAACATCTTACTTGAATAGTTTGGCAGTCACATTCCTCATTCCACGTCGTCCTGAAAACCCCTTTTTTGTCTCGCATGCATCTGGCGCTGCTGTCTCTTTATCTCATTTCTTGCGTGTTATTTATGCATAAAATATTGCACCTTTTTTTATTTCGATGTGCATTTTTGTCGTTGTATTTATGTTAATCTTTTCCTGCGTTGCGGTTTTCACAGCTGAAAATAAATTCCTGGTGGCGGCAACACAAAACACAAATAACGTGAAGCATGTTTCTTCCAAGAAAAAACAAAAAGAGACAATCGTGGAGATATAAGACTTATTGGAAAACGAAAGCAGAAAAGCCAACATCTATGTTATTTATGTATTCATCAACGTTTCGTCTTTATTGAAAGACTTTCTCAGGATGAAGAAAACAACGTAGAAAAATCATACAGAATATTAATATTAGATGCGAATAAGCAGACAATGAAAATCATGATTTTGGATATGGCGTTATCACCAGTAGTCTGTCTCATTCAAAGGACGTGAACATGAACCAGACATATATATATATATATATATATATATATATATATGAAAGTAATCCGACGTGATGGGAAATGAAAAAGGAAAAACCAAAAGATGTTTTTTTTTTATGTATTCATCAGCATTTCGTCTTCATTTGTACACATTTCAACACTTTCCTTCTAACTTACTTATAGTCACACATTCCTGACATAGCCAACTGGTCAATACTCCTACCCTCCAAAAATTTCACACCTAACCACAACAAAATCTCCCCTCTCCACCCTCACTCATCTCGCCCTTTCCACTACTTCTTTCACATTCTTACCCACCCACTTTCAAATCATCTTCATTTCTTCAAATCTTTTTATAAAACTGACACTACCTACACACCAAAGACACAGAGCTTCCCCCTTCCCTCCTCTTTCCCCAGCCCCTCAAAATCCATGCTACACCTCACCACGACAAAAACCTCAGCACCCCCCTCTCCTCTCTCCCACCCTAAGACAAATTCACTAACACTCCCACCCCTTCACTTTTTCACTCACAGCCATCCACATTCATTTCACTCTCTGCCACCAACTTCTCTCAGCCCGGACCTTGGTCCTGCACTCCCAGTAGGTGCTACTACTACTTCTCATCAACCTATCATGTCAACCCAATATTTCTATGTACTTGTATGACATTTTTCTTAAAATTATCATCCTGAGGAAGTCTTACAAATAAAGACGAAACGTTGATGAATACATAAAAAAAACATCTTTTGGTTTTTCCTTTTTCATTTCCCATATATATATATATATATATATATATATATATATATATATATATATATATATGTATGTATGTATATGTATGTATATCCTAGCTAAAAATAAACATGTTGAAGCTAATAAGTTGAAGCCATCATCCCATTCACTTTACGTCAATTGAAGGAGACAGGCCACTGCTGATAATGCTACAACCAAAATCATGATTTTCATTCTCTGCGTATTCAAAGTCTCGACACTTTCTGACAAATCAAGATTAATATTCTGTATGATTTTTCTACATTGTTTTCTTCATCCTGAGAAAGTCTTTCAATAAAGACAAAACGTTGATGAACACATAAATCACATAGTTTTTGGCTTTCTTTTTTTTATTTTCCATTACGTCGGATCATTTTATCCCCAGTTTTATTCATTAGACTTATTGTCCTAAAGCAAAGGAAAATATTTCTTTTAATCCGTAAAAAATGATGAATTGATTTTTTAAATTTTTTATGGCAGACCGTAGAAATATAAAAAAGTTAATATGGCAGACCGTAGAAATATAAAAAGTTAATATGGCAGACCGTAGAAATATAAAAAGTTAATATGGCAGACCGTAGAAATATAAAAAGTTAATATGGCAGACCGTAGAAATATAAAAAGTTAATAGTTTTTTTCAGTTTTTTTTCTTTGTTTTCTTTTTTGTGTTTTTTCTTGTTTTTTTTTTCTGGAAGCGTCATTCGGAGAAAGGTTTGTGATCTTGAGAGGAAATTGTGCATTCGAAATAAACTATTCATAATTCACGCATTTGTTAGTTTTCTCACGAAAAACAAGAAACTACGGATCACATCAACATCTTATATTTTATCCGTCCGTCCACCCGTCACAATTTTCTCGTCACTAACAATTTTTTTAAGCGTAATAAATACATTATGGAATTTGTCTAATTTCGAAATATCAAAGATCTTAATTTTAGAAATGGAAAATATTGCACTAATAGTAAATAATAAATTCCCAACAAATGAAGCGGATGTCATGACCGGAAATCGAGAAACCTTGAGATCTTTTGTCGTAGGTTCTACCAACTGAGCTATTTGGACTTTCTTATAAATAGAGCTTAAAACATTACCATAACAAACTAATTATAGCTTTGGCGTGACGTCATAGATTTATGATTTACGTCATGTTTCAAAACATGAATTCAAACATAAGCGATTATAGAAAATAAATAAATGAATGGGTAAACATTATCAATAGCGTTGGAAATTATTTTTAATAGTCCCAAAACATTATTTTTGCTTTAACTACGTATTGGCGTTAAAAAAAATCACGAATTGTCTTGGCTTTACGAGTGCCCCTCGGACATTCGAAGAAAACTATTGACTGTGATACGATTATATACAGGGTGGGCAAAAATAAGGGTCCTATTTTTTAAAATTCATAACTTTTTTATTTATTGATTTAAAAAAATTTTTTTTTTAGAATAAGTAAAGGACCCCTTCCGAAGCAAGCATGAGCCGTATTAGCCCTAAGGAACGTACCCTCATTTAGAAAACATTATTTTTGCTTAAAAAACTCAAAACAGTGTAAAAAACAATACTTTAGTTTTTGTAAGTTTTAAGAAGTGTTTTTCGGCTAAAATTTGTTTTGTTTATTTCAAAAAATCTCGGAAGGGTCAGTCTACACACACATAAAGTTTGGTGAGTTTAACTTTTATTTTGTGGAAGTTATTCAAATTCAAGTTATTCAAATTTAAAGATAGGACCCTTATTTTGGCCCACCCTGTATAAGGAATCAGGATGTCTTGATATTGAACTAAACAATGTCCAAGCGTCGAATAAGTGATTTATTCATTTTTCCGTCAGTCATAATTTTTTTAAACATAATAAATAAATTGCGGAATCTAATTTCGAAATATCAGAGATCTTAACTACTTTTAGAAATGGAAAATATTGCATTAATATTAAACTAGCGGGACCCGTGTAAATTACACGAAATGATGTTTTCAATACTAATCATCTTGTTCCTAACCTATACATGTTTGAATCAAATATGATAAGATTTGACTTGTATATTTATTTTTAAAAATGAACAATACATGAAACAATTTACAAAACTTCTTTATATACAATATTTCTAGTGAAGGTAATATTTCGACGACTTAACCTTACTTTGTAAATGCTTTAGATTAAATAAAATTTGGCTCCAATTCATTGAGTAGCATACGAAAATTCGGAAGGTCGTTGCTTCTTATGTAACACACACGCTATCGTATTAATATGTGTCTTCCCGGTCGTCCCCTCCCTACCTACCCCCCCTCCTCCTTCGATGTAGAAAAAAAGTTTTTAGAGGTGGGTTGGGATCGAACTATAAACCAGTCGGGCCGACGTCAAAAACCGACGTCAAAATCCTACGTCGCTAACCGTTGCGCCAAAGGGAAACACTGGAAAATATTACGAAAATTAGGGGACTTGAATGCTTTTCCAAATCTATGTGCAGCACGCATGCGCAGAGCTTTCGATGTAAGCGTGACACACGAACACACACGCTATCGTATTAATATATAGACTAGCGGGACCCGTGTAAATTACACGGAATTTTTAAATATTTATTTTTACTTACACCGTGTTGTGTACGTTTTTTTTTAAAATCATTTCTTGAAAATAAAACTGAAAAAAGTGACGAAGTTATCGTCTGCCACACTGACCCTAACTCTAACGACGGGGTCAAAGTTAGCGCGGGGACTAATGTAACAAAGCACCCTCTATTTGTTAGTTACACTTCCTTTATTATGAGCCCCCCTTCTAGATAAGAGTGAAATATTTTTTTTTAAATGGTAACTCGTGTACAATCTACTAAAAAAATTGATATGCCATCCGTTCAAAAAAATAAAAATAAAAATAATAATACTGGCCCTCTCTACAACCAAAAGAAAACGTAAATAGACAATGCCCTTAAAAACGCCAAATAAAAAAACAAAAAATAGTTTTAAGTTTAAAGCAACACAAAAAAGTACTTTTTAACCAGGTGAGTATTGATTTACTCCTCTCCAGGAGTTAGGCACAAGGCCAGTTTTTATCTTACTCCCACAAGTAAGATGTGACCCAAGGTCGGGTCGGGAAAGTGGGGTTTAAAAATTGCCTGGGCAGACCAATCGGCATTCCCCGGTAGGGGCGCCTCAGGCAGTAAGCAATAAACTTACTCCTCTTCAAAGAGGGGAGGCGAAGCCTGGGAGGGTGCACCTCCTAGAACTGCACAGGACAGACCCATAGACCGGCGTAAATCAAGCCCCGAAGGCCAAGACAATACCAGTCTATGGGGTGCCGTATCCATCGGAACAGATACTACACTTTGATCTTAGCCAAAAGGCCAAGAAAAAAAAACCAGGTGAGTAGCATACAAAGATTCGGAAGGTCGTTGCTTTCGATGTAAGCATGACACACAAAATCACACACGCTATTGTATTAATATGTGTCTTCCCGGTCGTCCCCTCCCTACCTCTCTTCCCCTTCCTCTTAAAATGTAGAAAAAAATCTTAGAGGTTGGTTGGGATCGAACTATAAACCAGTAGGGCCGAAGTCAAAATATACTACGTCGCTAATCGTTACGCCAGAGGGAAAAACTTCAAAACGCTTTGAAAATAAAGCAAGTTGACTGTTTTTTAAATCTAGGTGCGGCACGCATGCGCAGAGCTTTTGCCGGAAGTGTGACACACGAACACACACGCTATCGTATTAATATATAGACTAGCGAGACCCGTGTAAATTACACGGAATTTTTAAATTTTAAAATTTTAATTTTTACTTACACCGTGTTGTGCACGTTTTTTGTTTTTTTTAATCATTTCTTGAAAATAAAACTGAAAAAAGTGACGAAGTTATCGTCTGCCACACTGACCCTAACTCTAACGACGGGGTCAAAGTTAGCGCGGGTCCTAATGTAACAAAGCACCCTCTATTTGTTAGTTACACTTCCTTTATTATGAGCCCCCCTTCTAGATAAGAGTGAAAGATTTTTTTTTAAATGGTAACTCGTGTACAATCTACTAAAAAAATTGATATGCCATCCGTTCAAAAAAAAAAAAATAATAATAATAATACTGGCCCTCTCTACAACCAAAAGAAAACGTAAATAGACAATGCCCTTAAAAACGCCAAATAAAAAAACAAAAAATAGTTTTAAGTTTAAAGCAACACAAAAAAGTACTTTTTAACCAGGTTTTATTTACTCCTCCCCAGGAGTTAGGCACAAGGCCAGTTTTATCTTACTCCCACAAGTAAGATGTGACCCAAGATCGGGTCGAGAAAGTGGGGTTTGAAAAGCCAGCGCTCGAGAGGTGAGCACTCTGGCCATTTAAAAATTGCCTGGGCAGCCCCGTCGGCATTCCCCAGTAGGGGCGCCTCAGACAGTAAGCAATAAACTTACTCCTCCCCAAAGAGGGGAGGCAAAGCCTGGGAGGGTGGACCTCCTAGAACTGCACAGGACAGGTGTGCAGTATCCATCGGAACAGATACTACACTTTGATCTTAGCCAAAAGGCCAAGCGGAAGGTCGTTGCTTTCGATGTAAGCATGACACACAAAATAACACACGCTATTGTATTAATATGTGTCTTCCCGGTCGTCCCCTCCCTACCTCTCTTCCCCTTCCTCTTAAAATGTAGAAAAAAAATCTTAGAGGTTGGTTGGGATCGAACTATAAACCAGTAGGGCCGAAGTCAAAATATACTACGTCGCTAACCGTTACGCCAGAGGGAAAAACTTCAAAACGCTTTGAAAATAAAGCAAGTTGACTGTTTTTTAAATCTAGGTGCGGCACGCATGCGCAGAGCTTTTGCCGGAAGTGTGACACACGAACACACACGCTATCGTATTAATATATAGATAATAAATTCCCAGCAAATAAAAGGGATGCCATGAACAGAAATCGAAACCGAAACTTTGAGATATTCAGTCTGCCGGTCCACTAACTGACCTATTTAGATTTTCTTAGAAACAGCGAATGTTTTAACGTTACCTTCACAAAATAATTATAGCTTTGTCGCGACGTCATAGATTTATGATTTATGCCAGGTTTCAAAACATAAATTCAAATAAACGATAATAATAAAAAAAAGTAAAAAATGAATGGGTAAACATTATCGATAGCGTTGGAAATTATTTGAATAGTCCAAAACAATTTATTTAGCTTTAACTACGTGTTGGCGTTGAAAAATGTAATATTTAATATATACTAAAATTTGAGCCCATATACCCCATAGTTCTAGTATAAATGAAAAAAAAAAATTTTTTTATTTAAAAATTTTTTTTTTTTAACATGGTTCACCCCCAAACAAGGCAGGCCGCCACTGTAGACGTAAGAAGAAAAAAGAAAAGGAGAGATGGTGGTGGTGGGGGTGGGGGAGATGTCAGCCTAAATTGGGATCTGCGCAGCGAGATGTCTGTTTACATTAGTTTTAAATTTCTGCATGTCAGTACTGTCGGGGAAACAGGGGGCAGGGAGGGAGTTCCAGAGGCCAGCAGTACGAGGAAAGAAGCTATTTGAGTAGAAGGCTCTCCGACATCTGGGGACCTCCACAGTGAATCAATGAGATTTAGTTGATTGTCGAGTTAGTCTAGTGAATTTACGTCGAGGGGGCACCAGAGTAGCCAGTTCATCGGAGCATAGTCCATTGATTATATATATTTTTACATAATTATGGACACTTTAAAAAAATAATAAACAATTAGCTGAGGGCTACACCATGGTCCTCTTCAAATCTCATGTCAATAAAGACTTATCATAAACTATCCTCAGAAGTCATTGACCCTTATCCTCGAGTGGCTTTTAGCCTTGGTAAGTGGTGACTCATTAGTATAAAAAATCCTCTCATAATATTCTTCATTCATCTGACAATCCATCCATCTCATTAACCCTTATCCTCGAGTGGCTTTTGGCCTTGATAAGTGGTGACTCATTAGTATAAAAATCCTCTCATAATATTCTTCATCATTCACCTGACAATCCATCCATCTCATTAACCCTTATCCTCGAGTGGCTTTTAGCCTTGATAAGTGTTTTAACTAAAAAAAAAAAAATTATTCGACGGATTATTAAAAAAAATTTTCAGTATTATTGGAGCCCTGCACACTATGTTAATCCTCATAAAAATAAAAATCAGATTCTACTTTTTAGGCGATTACATGTAAACGACCTTAAAAAGTAGGCATAATATTCTTCATCATTCACCTGACAATCCATCCATCTCATTAACCCTTATCCTCGAGTGGCTTTTAGCCTTGACAATCGGGGAAACAGGGAGCAGGGAGGGAGTTTAAAAGGCTGGCAGCTTGAGGAAAGAAGCTATTGGAGTAGAAGGCTCTCCGAAATCCGAGGACCTCCACAGTGAATGGATGGGATTTAGCTGATTGTCGGGTTGTTCGAGTGTATTTACGTCGTGGGAGCACCAGAGCAGCAAGTTCATCAGAGCACAATCCATTGAAGTATTTGTAAAACAAGCACAAGGATGCAACATTGCGGCGATGGGACAGGGGCTGGAGCTTGGTGGATAGTGAGGGACCTATTAAGTTGGCGACTCTTTTGGGAGCCTTGTCTAAGAGCGAGAGACTACTGGATGGTGCACCAGCCCAGATGTGACAACAATACTCGATGCATGGGCAGATGGTGGCTTTGTAGAGATATAGGATACTGTCAGGTGTGAGAAGTTTACTAGCATAGTAGACGGGGCCCACCTTCTTTGCAGCAGCCTTGGCAATGTCTTCAATGTATTTGTTCCAATTCAATGTTACTTGAACGTACTTTCAGAGTTCCAGAGGCCAGCAGCACGAAGAAAAGAAGCTATTTGAGTAGAAAGCTCTCCGGCATCTGGACACGTCCACAGTGAATGGATGGGATTTAGCTGATTGTTGAGTTGGTCTAGTGAATTTACGTCGAGGTGGCACCAGAGTAGCCAGTTCATCAGAGCACAATCCATTGAAGTACTTGTAAAACAAGCACAAGGATGCAACATTCAGGCGATGGGACAGGGGCTGGAGCTTGGTGGATAGTGAGGGACCTATTAGATTAGCGACTCTTTTGAGGACCTTGTCTAAGTTATGCAAATGAGCTAAACAAATACTTGTGTTTGGTCTTTTACTTATTACTATATACAGTATTTCAAAATATTATGATGTATTATTGATTTAAATTAGAGTAACCCGTTTTGATGGTAATATAATAACCCTTACGTGAGGGACCTATTAGATTAGTGCTTGGATTAATCGATGTAGAACAGTTGAGGTAGCAGGGTCAGGTCAGTTGGCAGGAGACGGTCAAGGAAAACATGGGAGAAATTGATATGAATCAGCTTTAGAGAAAGAGGGATAAATAAAGACCTGGCTGGAGATAGGCGAGTTTGGAAGTCAATTTCTAAACACATCTTCTTTAGGTATCAGGTCTGTTTGCAGACATCGATGATCAGAACAGGGAGGTGACAGTGGTTAAGTAGATATCGACACGGACTGAAGACCTGGGTGTTCCAATTTTGAATCCAGTCGTTTCCACAGAACCACTTTCACTTAGGGATGTTGGCAACCTTCTCGTAGTCCTTCCCGTAAGTACTTGATGTTTTTCCAGAAAGATTTCTAACTAGATAAACATCGGAGAAACTAATGCCAACACCAGAATCACCTGATTCACACGAAAGAAGAACATTTTTGCATCTTCCCTATTTAAAAAAAAAAGGATGGGACTGGTGTGTGTTTGAAGGTGCAGACATCTTAAATGCCAAATATATATATCTATATATCTATCTATATATATATCTATATATATATATATATATATATAAGGTATAGTGGTGTCTCTATCCGGCTAAACCTCGTTAGTTTTCCTCAGTGGAAATGAATAGCTCTTCTCTCCTTGAGAAAGCCCCTTGCTTTGATAAGATTCTAGGAATGTTTTTTTGTTTTTTTCAACGAAAAACACGCATTTGGAGATAAACATACACGCCTCTCGATACCTTGCAAATGAGCAGACAGACGATTGTTAAGTTGATATCGACGCGGACTGAAGACCTGGGTGTTCCAAGTTCGAATCCAGTCAGTACCACTTTCACTTGGCAACCTTCTCGTGGTCCTTCCCGTAAGTACACAATGTTTTTCCAGAAAGATTTCTAACTAGATAAACATCGGAGAAACTAATGCCAACACCAGAATCATCTGATTCACACGAAAGAAGAAGGTATCAGGTCTGTTTGCAGACATCATCATGCTCTCCATTCTTCTCTACATTCAGTCTTTCTGATGAGATCTAGAGTCGTGATTTTAGTGACCCTGTTGTGTCCATCTGCGAACTTGGTACGCTGTCTTCCTCTACTCTTTTTGCCGTTGATTTCTCCTAACATCAAGCTTTTCTTCAAGCCGTCCGCCTGCATTATATGGCCGAAGAACTTCAACTGTCTGGCGTGGACAGTATTGAGAAGCGATCTGTTGTAGTCAGCGTTACGCATGACTTCTCCATTTTTCTTCCTTTCTGTCCACGAGATTCGTAGAATTCTTCTTAGAAACCATATCTCCGCTGCTTCAAAACGACTTTCAGCCACGTTCGACAATGTCCAACATTCGTAAACATGTAAAACATATGTCTAAAAACAAATGAGTCAATTTTTGACAAATTTTTAAAGATTTTTCAGTATTATTGGAGCCCTGCTCCTAAAAATGAGATTCTACTTTTTGTAGGCGATTACATGTAAACAGCTTGAAAAAGTAAGTGGTAAAAATAAAAAATAAAAAATAAAATAACTGAAATAAATGCTGAAATAAAAGGTGAAATTAACTTTTAATGGTCCCTTAGATTATAACTTTGGTGTTTCTGCAGATTAGGATCCAAGCTAACTTTGACCCCCGACCCTAACCGTAACGACGAGTTCAAAGTTAGCTCGGATCCTAATCTAGAGAAGCACCATAATTTTAATTGACTTTTAATGATTCTGTAATGTCCACTGCGCATGCAAAGTTTTTGTTGTCTTTTTTTGTTTTTTTGTTGTCTTTTTGTATTTAGGGTTAGGGTTAGAGTTAGGGTTAAAATTAATGAAGGACGTGTATTTATTTTTATTTATTTTATTCAACAATTTATTCCTGCCACATAAGAAGGGTTTACAGGAAGGTTTTGCCATGTCAATATAAGCAAGCCACATAAAAAATTTAAAAAAATTTTTTTTTAAAACATTAAAAAAAAAAAAAATTTTCATTAACCCTAACATTAACCCTAAGTTTGAGTGGCAATACTAAAAAAAAAAAAAAAAGATGAAAACGGCGCATACACAGTGAGCGTAACGGACACTGTTAATTTTTTAGAAACCATTAACCCTCTTAGTGCAGCTGTCAAAAAATTGCGAAAAGTCTACCACTTTTAATAGCAGACGATACTACATGCAAAACTGGTTTTGCTTGCAATATAAGTCACAACAGCACAACTATACACGATAAATTCAGCAAGTGACTAATATGTGCATGAGAAAATGATAATTTCCCATGAACGGATGGTCACCCTCATTATAAATTCAAGATGGCCGCCATCACAATGTGCAAATTAGTCAAATTTTATAATTTACTAGACCACCCGTGACCCGTTGGGTCAGTTTGTTATATTAGCTATGGAATTCATGTATGAGCGTGACACTAGTGGCATAAAGAAAATAGTTTTTTTTTACATAACAGAAGCATTTCTATGAAAGTATATTAAAATGAAAAAAGAATATAGATAGATTTCTATGAGTCGTTCTGTTTATTATAATTGTTTTTTTTTTAAATTACAGTTACTGAATTATAAGTGGTTGGTTAGGGCGATTTGAGAAAGGAAGGGGGTACAGCAGGCTTTCTCGCGTACGTAACGAAAACAGAGGGAGTAGGAGTGGTGAAATCTATGAGAGGGAAAGTGGGAGGTGGTTTCGTTCACCGACCGCTAGTATGGCTGATATTAATAATGAGTGTTGTTTTTTTGTTTGTTTGTTTTTGTTTTTTAAAAGGGAGGAGTTTTTTTGAAACTGCGACAGACTTTACGAAGTCCTCCCATTGAATGTTTTTAGCCGTGAAGAAAACAAATAAACTATTTGATGAAATTAAATGAAATTGTTTAAAAATTTCCAGAATGAAAAATTTCATGCGTTCGTTAATCATAATAGAGAATAACGGAATTGGAATAACAGATTGAAGACGATGCTATTTACGCATGCGCAACCGGATGTTGAAAACCGGAAAGCTGAAAGCTGATTGCAAACATACAAGAACAATAGACTTTTAGTATTATATAGATTTTGACTAGCAAATATATGAATTTTACAATCTTCAGGGTTGTGGACTATGCACCTAAAATGTTCCCCTAAAATAAAATTGACAAATTATTTTCTGCAAAACTGGTTTTATTTGCAATATAACACACAACAGCACAAATATATACAATAAATTCAGTAATTGACTAATATGTGCATGAGAAAATGACAACCTCATTATAAATTCAAGATGGCCGCCATCACAATGTGCAAATTAGTCAACTTTTATCATTTATTTTGATAGTCCTATTTATATGCTACAGATGTCATATGCATTGTTTTGGCATACAATGAAAAGTTAAGGTGACAGTCATTTTAAAAATAGTTTAAAAAACAATTTGTTTACAAAAAAAAAAAATTCAGCGCCGAGAGGGTTCAAAGTCAATTTCTCCAAAATAAAATCTTGAAAAAAGATTAAATTTACTTTTACTTACAGTTAGTTTTTAGAAAACTTATATTCGCAGAACACCACCGAGTGATGGCCTAGAATCGATTGGCGTACCAGTGTTTAAGCCCTCCGTTCAGTCTAGAGAGACTATGGATACCCCTATAAGGGGCTGGCTGCATGTGTAATTATGAAGCAAGGGTTGCGCAATCCCTAACAACACCTCTCCTGAGTCGGCACTGCTTGATTCCAATGGCAAGCAGTTCAAGACGACTGGAACCAATGCCGAGATAAACAGAGAGCACATACAGCACCTGGTAGTCCCAAATGGTCACCCATTTAATACTGACCAGGCTCGACGTCGCTTAACTCCGGTGATCTAACGGGAACCGGTGTGTCAACGTGATGTACCAAAAAGGGTGCAACTTCAGAAAAGCCTCAATAAGGAAAAAACAAATAATAAATACATACGTGTATTATTTATGTGACCGGGACGGAACAAAGATATTGTACACCAAAAATTACGTCAATTGATCAAGTAGTTTTTTTTTATCACAGAAAATCAAAATTTGTTATTTTTTTTTTTCCACGCTTGCTTGTCACGACAAGCTGGGCTTGTAACGACAAGCTGGGCTGAGATGACTTACGTCCCTTGTTTTTCAAAGATGGCGACGCGACAAGCGAGCATGGAAAAAAATGACAAAATTTCATTATGTATGATAAAAAAAAAAAACTACTTGCTCAATTTACGTAATTTTTGGTGTACGATGTCTTTGTTCCGTCACGGTCGCATAATACCAGTATGTCTTTATTTTTTATTTGTTTTTCCTTATTAAGGCTTTTCCGAAATTGCACCCCAAAAAGGAATTGTATTTTCTTTATCACACGTAAAGGCAACTCGTGATTTGGTGTAAAAAGAAGTTTAATGATATATCTGATTAAACATTTTCTGGTCCATAATCTACAACCTTCTTAATTAAAACAATAACATTCAAGATCAATGGTGTTGTATAGGGTGAGGTTAGAGTGTTGTATAGGGTGAGGTTAGGGTTAGGGTGTTGTATAGGGTGAGGTTAGGGTTAGGATGTTGTATAGGGTGAGGTTAGGGTGTTGTATAGGGTGAGGTTAGGGTTAGGATGTTGTATAGGGTGAGGTTAGAGTGTTGTATAGGGTGAGGTTAGGGTTAGGATGGTGTATAGGGTGAGGGTGTTGTATAGGGTGAGGTTAGGGTTAGGATGTTGTATAGAATGAGGTTAGGGTGTTGTATAGGGTGAGGTTAGGGTTAGGGTGTTGTATAGGGTGAGGTTAGGGTTAGGATGTTGTATAGGGTGAGGTTAGGGTGTTGTATAGGGTGAGGTTAGGGTGTTGTATAGGGTGAGGTTAGGGTGTTGTATAGGATAAGGTTAGGGTTAGGGTATTGTATAGGGTGAGGTTACGGTTAGGGTGTTGTATAGGGTGAGGTTAGGGTTAGGATGTTGTATAGGGTGAGGTTAGGGTGTTGTATAGGGTGAGGTTACGGTATTGTATAGGGTGAGGTTACGGTATTGTATAGGGTGAGGTTAGGGTTAGGGTGTTGTATAGGGTGAAATTTTATTGATTTACCTAGTGTTGGGACGATTAATTGGAATCGGAATCGAGAATCGAGAATCGAAAATAATCGGAACTTTTTTTGGGGTATCAGAAAAATTTTAGCCTAATTTTTTATTCCAAAAACGATTCTTTTAATTTTTATTTTGTTTAAAACTTAATTTTCAATTGCTGGTACGAATGATAAATTGAAACTACCAGCAAAACTAAAATCGGCGCTTGTACAGAGACACGCCCGTATTAAATTATCAATACCACACAAAAAAAAAAACAGTATTCTATACTTACGCAGCAGATTTAAATAAGTATCGTCACCAAAAAATGATCGAGTAGAATTTTAATTGTAAATAAAAATCAGTTTCATCGTATTTTGATTACTGCCATTGATGTAGTACTTGTTAATATGACAGACTGAGTTATCTCCCCCTGAATTTCGTGTTTTTCGCTCGAATCAATATCCGAACCCGATTAAACGATATAACGGATTTTTATTTTTTATTACAATTCTACTCTATAGTTTTTTGCTAATTTTTGGTGTACAAACCTATTTTTGCTTGATACATAAGTATTTCAAAGAGTTTTCCGGTTAATTTAATTGGAACTGTGATTTTCAGCGTTTTTCATATGTACCTGTCTCTGTAGAAGCACCCTAAAATCTATCGATAACAAATTAAGGCAAAAATGGCACAAGTAAAAATGGCACGAGTGAAAAATATAGATGAAAATGGCACAAGTGAAAAATATAGATGAAAATGGCACAAGTGAAAAATATAGATGAAAATGGCACAAGTGAAAAATATAGATGAAAATGGCACGAGTGAAAAATATAGATGAAAATGGCACGAGTGAAAAATATAGATGAAAATGGCACAAGTGAAAAATATAGATGAAAATGGCACAAGTGAAAAATATAGATGAAAATGGCACAAGTGAAAAATATAGATGAAAACCTTACAATGAGTTTATCAAAATTTTGCATGCAATGCATAAAGATAAAAACATTAAAAACTTTGTCAAATTAAAAAAAAAATTATATTTACATTTAAAAGTAACAGAGGATCCCCCACCCCGCCGGACCCAAATGAAATTCTACCTTTTAAGGGGATTTTAGAATCGGAATCGGTAATTGTATCGGAATCAGGAATTTAGAACAGAATTGGTAATTGGATCGGAATCAGGAATTTAGAACAGAATTGGTAATTGGATCGGAATCGTGAATTTAGAACAGAATTGGTAATTGGATCGGAATCAGAAATTTAGAACAGAATTGGTAATTGGATCGGAATCAGGAATTTAGAACAGAATTGGTAATTGGATCGGAATCGTGAATTTAGAACAGAATTGGTAATTGGATCGGAATCAGGAATTTAGAACAGAATTGGTAATTGGATCGGAATCGTGAATTTAGAACAGAATTGGTAATTGGATCGGAATCAGAAATTTAGAACAGAATTGGTAATTGGATCAGAATCGTGAAAAATATTGGAATCGTCCCATCACTAGATTTACCCCTCTTTTCTATTTTTACTTTACAGAAATCAAGGGGGCCCTTTCCTGGAGCTAACTCGAGATGCATAGATATCCGAGTGTTCCATTAAGTCTCTCCTTTACCTCCCAAACGTCGAACACCAATTTTTTCCTCTCCCCAATTGACCACAAAACTATGCTTATGTATCGTAGAACCGAAAAAAATGTTCTATCTTTCATTTCGAAGAATCAAATGACAGGGGGAGATAACTCAAAGTTTTCAACCACGGTTTATCTAAAAATGGATTTTAACGCAAGATATTTTATATTTAACCAGAGATAATGCCAAACTAAAAGACTTCTTGCAATTGCACCGATTAATTTTCCAACAAATCGCTGAATTTTACCCAGTGTAAAACTTTCATATATTTCAAAATATTTATTTCTCTTGTTTCATTTTTTTCCTTCCGTTTTTGTATTTTTCTATTTTTTTCTTCTTCTTCGTCGATAATTAATGGATTTTAACGCTCCGAACTTGAAAGATATTTTATATTTAACCAGAAATAATGCAAGGACACTGCACTGGGAACTATTTTCCAACAAATTGCTGCATTTTACCCGGTCTAAAATTCATTTACTTCAAAAACTTTATTTCCCTTGTTTCAGGTTTTTTCCCCCCTTTCCATTATTTTTCTATTTTTTTCTTCTTTTATAATTAATTTATTTTAATAAATCATTTAATTTTTTATTGGTGCCAAATACCATAAAACGTTGTGATTGGTTGATTCCTAAATTATCTTCTTATGTATATATTTTTAAAACTTTATTTTACAGTAATTACAATACTCAAATCTATTTCAGGATAAACCTTGAGTTATCTCCCCCTTATTTGACTCTTCAAAATTAAAGATATTTTTTTGGCCCAACGATACATAAGCAATAAACTATATTATAATTTGTTTTTTTGTTTTTTTTATTCTGAGATTTTTTTGGTTTTGCCAGTTAATCATCTAAGTCAGGGGCGGACAACCTCCGGCCCACGGGCTGGATGTGGCCCGCGGGCCGGATGTGGCCCGCGAAAGCTTAGCGTCCGGCCCGCCACCTTGCTATGCTTTATTATTGCAATCCGGCCCGCGGACCTCCCAGTAAAACTCATATCATTTTGTGATATAGACGTAAAAGTAGGTTTCAATTAAGATTTACAGTGGGATAAAAATGTATAAATATCAGCGAGCGATGATGCATGTATATTTCATTTTTCTTTAACTATTAATTTCAAATCCTTGGCCTGAGATAAAAATAGAAAAAGAGAAAGAGAGAGGCAAAGAGGAAACGAGAGACGAGGAAAGGGCATGAAACAGAGAACTTATGTGAGGTGTGTCAAAACGAATGCTGGATCAACTTGCTACTTCCTCCGTCATTATTTTTTATGATTCCAAAATGGCTCTTTGTCGGCGCCTTTTATAACATCACATACAGAAGTCTCTTGAGAAAAAATATCAGATTTGTAGAGTGTTCAATGCAATTTTTGTACAATTTATTCATGTAAACAAAATATAGAAATTCTGAGATTTCGTTTTTCACTCCGGCCCGCGATCTCCTTCCAAAAGTCTCATCTGGCCCTCATTCTGAAAAGGTTGCCCACCCCTGATCTAAGTGAAAGTAAGGACACAAATTTTGAAATAACAAAACTTACAAATTGTTTCCAAAAGTTCAAACCTAACAGGTCGATAGAATATTAAATTTTCTATCGTTTGGTAACAGTTATTTGTTGTCTATTTATTTATTTTTTACCCCTTTTGGAGGAATCTTTTACTATAATGAACAGAACGAAAAAAGGGTAAAAAAACAAATGTGCAACAAAGAAATGTTAGCAAAAGCAAGTGAAGTTATTCATCTACCTACGTGGATAATTTTATTTGTGTTTTAACTTATTTTAAAGGGTGGTTTTCTTGTTCAAAACAGTCGGTGTTGAAAATCGATAAAAAAAAATCGAAAACTAAACAATATACTGATAGAAACTGATAGAACATTACATTTTCGCATGATTATTGACATTTATTGTATGCGTTTCTATCAGTATATTGTTTAGTTCTCGATTTTTTTATCGATTTTCAAGCCCTGACCATGGGCGAGCCTTCATTTTGAATTTCTTTTCGAGCCGTCAACACCGACTGTTTTGAACAAGAAAACCACCCTTTAAAATAAATTAAAACACAAATAAAATTATCCACGTAGGTAGATGAATAACTTAACTTGTCTTTGGTAACATTTATTTGTTGCACATTTGTTTTTTTTGTTTTTCACCCCTTTTTTTCGTTCTGTTGATTGTAGTAAAAGATTCCCAAAAAAAGGGGTAAAAAAAAAACCCAAATCAAATGCGCCATTTTTTGTTTTCAATTTTAACATGACATCTCGACACTATTTTTAAATCGAACTAAAAAAACGCTTTAAAATAAGTTATACACAAATAAACTTATCCAGGTAGGTAGAAGAGTAACTCATCTTGCCTTTGGTAACATTTATTTATTGCCTATTTGTTTTTTTACCCCTTTTTTTCGTTGTTAGCTGTCGTTATAAATGCCCGGAAATTGTTTTTTTTTCATTTTGCCAAGAAAAAAAATTACAGACCAAGAGTTATTAAAAAAAATTTTTTTTTTTTTTCAATTTTTAAAATTAATTTATTTTTGCGTTGGTGGGCTTTTGTCCGTGTTTGAATTATTTTGGTGGGCTTTTGTCCGCGTACCGTACCTACATCCTCTTCACTAAATCAATGCGAAGTATCTCTTTGAGCCCCACCCTAAAATTTTAATTTAAAAAAAAATAATAATAATTTTTAAAAAAAAGGCTACATCCGTAACGTTAGGTATATCTGTTAGTGGGTAAAAGTACAGAATAGTTAACAATCGAGAAAGCGTAAAAAAAGAGAAAAACTATATACAAAAAAAAACGCAGTAGAATTCAATTTTAACGTGCTAAAACTTTTGAGGTTTAAACGCTGTTTTTACGACACACAATAAAAAAAAAATGGCCACCTGTCGCTTAATTGTTGGGGAGATGGGGGGGGGTCTTTATTCCTTAAAAAAATAGTAAAAAACAATAATGACTTACCCTACCTTAAGTTTGGGGGAGGGGCTTGGGAATAGGGTAAGTAATTTTTATTTTTACTACTTTTTCAGTAATTCAGTCCCACTAACAACAATTGGCAGACGGGAAGGACATGGAGGACCGCTGGCTTCCGGTGAAAAAAAAAGCTTGAAGAAAGTGTGTACGGATGCCTGAAAGTGATACAACAATTTTTTTTATTCATATTAATTTCAGACTTTTCTTTCATCATAATCTAATAATTAACATAATAGAGACTATTTGAAAAATAATTCATTTGTTTTTATTTGATTGTTTTCAAAACATTTTTTTTTAATAATAGTGAAAACCTTTTTTCTTGGAAATGGAGTAACTTCTGGAATCAAACTTTTTTCTTAGAAATGGAAATGCCCTAACCCTAAACCTAAACCCTAACCCTCCCAAAAAACATTATTTTCACTAAATATTTCCAAAAAAACATTAAATAAAAAAATCATATTCCGTTGCTCAAAAAGATTATTTCTTGAAAAAGAAAAAGATTATTCTATTTTGTTTATTTTCTTCAATGAAAATTTTTTTAAAGTTTTAAAAACAATCAAATAAATTATTTTTGAAATAGTCTGTATTATGTTAATTATTAGAATATGATGAAAGAAAAGTCTGAAATTAATATGAAAAAAAGAAAAGTCTGAAATTAATATGAATAAAAAAAAAATTTTTTAATTGTTGTATCACTTTCAGGCATCCGTACACACTTTCTTCAAGCTTTTTCCACCGGAAGCCAGCGGTCCTTCCCATCTACCACAACAGCTATAAGCGGACATTTTCCCATGTGTCGAAAAGAGAACTTTGAAGGAATTAAAAAATATATATATTTTTTTTATAATTTCAGACCATTTCAGAACGTTATTGATGAAAAGCCTTGGTGTCAATAAAGACCGATATCGAAACTTGTTTATGTTGAATTCTTGGAACGGATGTAAATGAGGATGTCATAAATTGGGAATCTTTTACGACGCTCAACAGAGTAAAAACGCTAAAAAAACAAATATACAATATATAAAAGTAACTGTAGGCTGTAAAAGTTATTTTCTAACTTGCCTGTGGCATTTGTTTGTATTTTTAGACCATTACAACCGCTATTTATTAGAAATCAATAGTTTTGTCACCGTAACTTGGGGGGAAAATGGCCGATTTGAGGGGGGGGGGGAGTTACTAACGAATGCACCTGAATCGGCCATATTGAATTTGTGAAAACGAGTGGGAAAAAAAACAAGAATTTTTTTTTTTTACATCTAATGAAAACTCATTTTTATAATACGTAAAAATAAAAACAAATTACATAGGTAAGTAGAAAAATATCTATTCTCGTCGTAGGTCAACTTCACTTGTTGCAAATTTATGTTTTTAAACCCTTTCTCGTTCTTTTTTTGGACCCCGTTCGCGACTCTGCTGGGCGTCGTAAAAGAAACCCATTAGTACAACATTCGTACCGTCGGTTTCAAGCACAGAAATACTTAGCCATCCGTCTCTCTTCAGCTTCTGTTGTCATCCGGATGGCTAAGTCCTTCTGTGCTTGAAACCGACGGTACGAATGTTGTACTAATTTTTCTCTAACAAAATAAATAAATATTACGCTCTTAATTTTTAATTTTTAACTCAATTAATTCTCAATTAATCGAGCACTCTGCTGGAATTTTTCCTGCTGTAGGTACGTGCAAAAATGGCGCCTTCTTGTACGGACTATGCTTATTAAAAAGCGCTTATCATTACTTATTTAATTAGTTTCCGTGTAAACTTTGATTGTGTTTGAAAGATAAAAGCCTAAACTTAATCTCTAAACGAAAAAAACTGCATATTTACGTGTGAAAAATAAATTATAATAAAATATGTAATTACGACGGTCAAAACCCCCAAAAATTCAATGAATTTTGAACTTTGAAAAAATTACTTGTAAAAATCCCTTAAAAGATAAATATAAGTTTTTGGGAACTATTTCAAAGATAATTATTAAATTAAAGTCATAAGACACTGAATTAAAAAAAAAATCCCACGTTTGACTAAAAATTAGCAAAATTATCCCTTCAAATGTGATAAATGAGTAAAATCCGCCATAACTTCATCGGAAAAGGACGTTGTTTACAAATTGACTATTGCTATACAAAATATATGGGAGACAAAAAATGTCATAATTTATCATTTTTAACTTTATATATAAAAATGTAATAATAGTTTATAGAAGTTGAAAAATTATTATCTATTAATTTCTTTATTCTTTTTAAGGTTATAAACAAATTTAAGTACCCTTATTTTGTTATAATAAAAAAGGAAATGCTTATTTAATTATTTGTGAGTGTACGCAATTATTTTTAACTGAAAAGGTTCAGTTTTTAATTTCGTAATACTCTGAAATTATTGATGACGTCTGTTTACTAATGTTTTTCCTTAGAATTTGAAATAAAACTATTTTTTAAATGTTAAAAATATTTTTACATTACGAACTGCGTCAATTTTATCAATTTTTTTTACATGATTTAAAACTTTACTTACTCGATTTATTCTTAACGTGTCGTAACGATAAATTACATTGATTCTTTTAAAAATAAAGTGTTTTTATTTTTTTTATTTTAAGTGTGAAAAAGTAAATTAAAGTCAATGACTACACTGACAATTTATTCATTGAAAAAAAAGTTAAAACCGTTATTTATTGATAAACAGAATTCAATTTTGAAAGAAAATGTCATGTTTGAATTCTCTTTATTTATTAATAAATAATTGTTTTTAACTTAAATATTTATTAATGAAAAAACAAAAAAACAAATACAAATCTTTCCAAATAATTGACGATGAATTGTGAAATGAACGAAATTGTTGAATCTCTAAAAAAAAAAATTTTGCGCTGTAAAAGTGAGTGATTGCTAATCCCACCTGGTTATTACAGAACGGGGCTACCATACTAATGAAAGTTCATCGTTAGTAGAAATTATTCAATTTTTAAAATTCTTTTTTTCGTTAAGTTCCTGGATCTCAAATTTGTCAATTTTTGGTTTATTTTCAAGATTATCAAAAAAATTTCTTGCGCTGATGATGCCACGTTCCTCTATGAAAGAGAAATATAATTATGTCGCATTTTTTTAAATCATTAAAATCACATGAAATATTTTTTGCAATTATATTATTTTTCTGCTGAAAATATTGATTAAACAATGCTTTATTCAATAATAATATCGCTAATTCAAAAAATAAATTTTTCTTCGAGTTATAGTGATTTTATTAACACGGTATTTACTGGCCTTTTTCGTAATATATACGAAATATTTTGAAAAATTTTTTTAATTGTTAACATCTACGACCCTTTATTTACATAAGCAACAGTTAAAAAATCATGCATTTTTTTTATTAATATATAAAAATATAACTTTAGTAAAGGTGTATTTTCTTTTTAAAAAATAATACATTTTCACTAAGATTTTTAAAAAAATAATGGTTTCATTATATTCCGTGATTGTTGATTAATAAATATTGAAAATTTCAGTAAAATTGGTTGATTTCCTGAATTTTAGTGTATTTTTAAGTAAAGGGGGGGTACAAAAGGTTTTTTTTAATTTGGGGAATCGGCCATTGATTTTGCACGTACCTAAATTATTACAAAGAAGTTATTTCTCGGCTGTTAACTATACAGCACGTTTACCCCCCTGTATCCACATCCCCTTTTTTCACCCAATCAATGTGGGGTGTGTCATTGGACACCACTCTAAAATTTGAATGTTATAAAATTATTTAAAAAAACAAGGGTGCTTCTCCAGATTAGGGCCCGAGCTAAAAATCGACTTGGCGTCATTTTTTTTTTTTTTTTGATAGGATTTTCAAGTTAAATTCAATTTTTACGATATCTTTTGTTTATTAAATTGTTGGGTGAAAGTACAGAATAGTTAATAAAGGCCGCCCCTCCCATATTAAGAATGGTTTTCTAAATAATAACGTTTTTATTTCAGCACGGTCCGTAAACTGCATAAGTACCGGGTCAGTGTTAGGATTAGGCTTAGGGTTAGCTTGGGTCCTAATCTGAAGAAGTACCGAAATAAGAATAAAATAAGCCGAGGGTCGCAACGTTGGTTATATCTATATCTGTTAGTTTTTTAAAAAAATGTTGTTTTTGTCTTGAATAGTAAGTAGCTCCTCCGTAATATACTGTTTTTCTTTTGATATTTTTAACACAAGCGAATCATAATACTTGACTTTGGCCTCTAAACTTTCATTCTGAACATAAATTATTTTCTCGTTAATTTAAAATAAACTTCAAAAGTCACTTTCGAAAGTCGAAGGTTACAACGTAAACATATTTCGGCCATCTTTTTTTTTTCTTTTCTTTTTTCCGCCTACTTTATAGAAAATAAACAATATGGTCGCCGTAACTTTTTTTTTTTTTAAAGTAATTCAGAATTCTTTAAACGGTCATTTCTGTCTAAAATTAAAGTTTATAGATCACACTCATAATATGGGGCTTCGGGCATTTATAACGACAACAAACAGAACGAAAAAAAGGGGTGACAAAAAAACAAAACAAAAAAAACCAATAGACAACAAATAAATGTTACCAAAGGCAAAATAAATTACTCTTCTCCCCGGATTAGTTTATTTGTGTTTTAACTTATTTTTAAACGATTTTTAGTTCGATTTAAAAGTAGTGTCGAGACGTCACGTGGTCAAATGGGTCCGTTTTTTTTTTGTTTTCAATTTTAACACGACGTCGAGACACTACTTTTAAATCGAACTAAAGATCGTTTTAAAATAAGTTAAAACGCAAATAAACTTATCCGGGTAGGTAGAAGAGTAACTTATCTTGCCTTTGGTAACATTTATTTGTTGCCTTTTTGTTTTTTTTGTTTTTTTCCCCCTTTTTCGTTCTGTTAGTTGCCGTTATAAATGCCCCACTTTTTTTTTTAGTTTCTTTCTTTTTTTTTTTAATAAAGAAACTACACACAAAAAAAAAAATTTTTTTAATTAAAGCAATATTTATTTTTTTTTTAATTTCAGCAAAAGATCTAAAAAAAAAAAAAATTTAAGTACTAAAATAATATTTACAAGATGTAAAAAAAAAATATATATATATTATAAAAATAAAGAAAGCGTAAAGAAAAGAAAAATAAATTATTATAAAATAAAACTAAAACAATCTTTAAAAGAAAAAAAAAAACGGAACTATATTATTTTTTTTTCAGTTGTGCCAAATCTAAATACGAGAACAGATATAAATAAAGTTGAACGTTTCGTAAATTCTGGGGTTGAAAATGACGCGCTTTTTTTCTGTGCGTGTTTTTGCGTGTTTTCTATATTATTTAAACGCCATAAACCGTTGATAAAATAACAATCGTACCTTTTACTGGTCGGAGTTTCTTGTTGCTCGTTTGAATTGCTGCGAGAATGGATAAGAAGTGACTAACAAGGGGAAACCTAACAAAACGATTTCCTGATTGCAAAAACGGGAATTCCCCGCAAATGGCTTCCTTAAATACAAAGAAACATTTGAATATTTCAATAATTTCTCCTGCAAATTTCATCTAAATTATTAGCACAATTGATTTCTTTGCCATAAATATTTCATATCCTGAAATGAAATTCTACTATTTACTTTTCAAAATATCGAGAATCTGATCTTTAATTTCATATTTCAATCGCTGGCGGCCATGTTAGTTTTCTTCTTTTACTGTTTCGATTTTTTTTTTTACTTTCCTCCCAACGAGGGCAGACTTAGCCACAAGGTCGGTTTCTTAATGTGGAGAAAACCCGAGCACCCCATCTCCCGTTGGGAAATAAATAATTAAGATTGTCTCAGTCTAGAAGGATTTCTCCTTCACTGACAGAAAATATGAAGTGTAGTATTTGAACGGATACTACACTTTGCCCCTAGCCAAAAGGGCAAGGAGTTGGCAGGACGTTAAGAGAGGGGTTTTTTTTTGGGGGGGGGGGCTTACTTTTATTAAATTTTCAACATGAAACCCCCCCCCCCCCAAAAAAAAAAAATAAATAAACGCACAGAATTTATCTGGCTTTAAAAAAAAATTTTGGTTAACTGCCCTAAAAACTGAAAATTGGGGGATCATTTTATGTTAAATTTATATGTGAAACTGATCCCTCACCCTAATTTTAAAATAATTGTTTTATTCGATTATTTTTTTTTCACCATGTTTTTTTTTTTTTTCCACGATGTCCATACGTAATCGCTTTAAAAAAAAAGTAGAATCTCATTATTAGGGGCGGGGATTTAGCAAATAGTGTTAATCTACAAATTTACACAAAACATGCCCTTTATTAATCCAAACCCTAACCCTAAACCTTTATTAATCTAAATCCTAACCCCAACCCCTAAGTCCGTGTTGGCAATAAAGGCCAGCATGACGATACGAAAATATTATTTTCGTATCTGTTTCCTTTTAGACATTAACTTAATGCTTTTATCTTTCAAACACAATCAAAAGTTAAACGAAAACTACTTTAAAACATCAAGAAAAGACACTTTTAAGAACTATAGTCAGTACACGCGACGGCCATTTTTGCACCTACCTAGAAAATAAACTAAAATTTTAACGGGACCGTTAAAACTCAATTTCATCTCGTGTGTCTGTATATATGACTTACATAATATTGCCTCAATAATTTTGTGTGTGTCTCTCTCTGTGTCTCTCTCTCTCTCTTTCTCTCTCTCTCTCTCTCTCTCTCTCTCTCTATATATATATATATATATATATATATATATATATATATATATATATATATATTGATTTTATTCCATTAGTTGCGGCAAAACAAGTTTTGTTTCATTGGTGCAAATAGCGACCAACTCATCGGGCTGGCGATGGAATTCAAATGGCATAAGTTTTAACTTCACCTTAACGGGAAATTGAAAATTGAAAATACATTGGAGGGGAGGGGGACAAAGTTGGGGCTTTGTCTATAACGGTGACATGGGACATGAGAGGGGGGGGGAGGACCCCAACAAGTCGTGTTTCAAATTATTGCGTAGGAGGTTTTCCCGTTTGTGCTGTGATGATCTCAATTTCGGCCGGGGTGGGAGGAAGGGAGATGGGGCGACGGCCAGAGTGAGTTAAATTTAAAATGAGAATAAAATTATGATTATAACCGTCATTCCTATTTTATTTTAATTCTAATAAGTAATTATCATGTGGATAAAAATGTTTGATAATTTTAATTTAGGGTATTAATTGCTACTTCTGCATTTTATTTATTTGATTTTAATGTTTTGTTTATTATTTGTAGTGAATTTTGTTGTGATTATATTTTTTAAAATTGTGATTATATTATACCGAGATCAATACTAATGGAATCATTTTATAAGAGAAGTTTAAATTTTAAAAAAATATATATTTTGCTCTGAATTTTCATTGAGCACTCTCATAAACCCGGTTTCAACTTCCTTCGGATTCATACCCCCTGGATATTTGTAACAAGTTAATTATATATATATATATATATATATATATATATATATATATATATATATATATATATATATATATATATATATATATATATATATATATATATATATATATATATATATATATATATATATATATATATATATATAGCTGATGATCCCCGTGTTAATATTAGATGCTTACGTTAAGGTCTCCTGTTTTTGTTTCACTGTTAGATACTTAATCCCCCTTTTTATTTTATTTACTTACTATTATATATTTTATTTATTTATGAATTTTCCAACGAATGTTAAGTCTGCACTATTTTGGATTTAGTTAGTTTCTGTGGGAATTTAAACTGCATTTTCCTTTTTTTTTTTTGTCTTTTTGTTTAAAATGACTCAAAGCTTCTTTAGACTGTATATATATATATATATATATATATATATATATATATATATATATATATATATATATAACGTTCTGTTATTATTGTTTTAGTGATAAATTGCTGGCCTCAAGCACATAGGAATTACCGAATGACGCCTCATTATGGACATTATATATATTTTATATGAATTTATAGAGCGTGTTAGCAGAAGCGACCAGGTCGTGTCGCAATTCCAAATTCGAATTTAGGAAAACTCGGCAATGGAAAATTCGTCAACGGAAAACTCGGCAATTTTGGCCAAGTAGGAAAATTCGGCAATTATCGAATAAATATCGATTGAAAATAGATTTTAGAACCGTTTTTACAGGAGATATACTTGTAAATACGGGGCTACCCCCCCCCCCTCCCCAGTGAAGAACATTTTTTATATTATTTTTTTGGTACTTGTGCAGTTTACGAACCGGGCTATTTTTTAGATAAGATTTTCAAGTTTAAATTAAATTTTTACGATATCTTTTGTTTATTAAATTGTTAGGTGAAAGTACAAAATAGTTAACAAAGCCCCCCTCACTCCATGTTAAGAATGGCTTTCTAAATAATGTTATTTCAACCCGGTTCGTAATTACGTTACGAAATTAAAGGTTTGGACCGGGTTGTTTTTTACATAAAATTTTCAAGTTAAATTCATGACAGATGGAACGAGAGCATGCTACCCCCGTGGATTAAATAAAGGGTTCCGTTCGAAATTCCGTCCAGATTCCCGAGTTCGACAGAAAGATTCCCGAGATCGACAAGGTACACCTGAAGAAGGTCGGAGGTTACATCAAGAAGTAATATATAATTTTCATCGTAATGAAAATAGTATATGACTTCCTTATTAGGTTTTTAGAGGCTACGGCATTGGAGAATTGCATGATTATAATTGTGCACTGAACACCAGGGGTAATGAAAGAAAAAACATGCCCGTTCATGTAAAAAAAAAACTAAAAACGTTAACTGCTTTCTAGAAAATCGTACAACAGGATGTGAAATAAATGATGCCTTAAAGAGAAATTTTAATCTAAATCGTAACAATTATGTGTTGTTTTTACACAGTTTCAAGGGTAAATTTCATATATATATATATATATATATATATATATATATATATATATATATGAAGCAATCCAACAAAAGATATAAGCGTCAACTAATATCTTATAATTAGTGAAACATCCGGATAAAAAAACTGAAGCTCAATATACTGGATAGAGCATTAATATTATAATATAAAATGAAGTAATAAAATAAGGTGTCAATCAAATTTTATTAGAATTCAAAGTTCATGCAAAGCATCCTTAAGTCCTTAGCTCATGAGTTTTCAAAGATAATTCTTCCTTCAGAGGACCATTACCGCAGTTATACTACTACAGGCAATAAAATTACGCTTTGAAAATATATAAAATTATATACACAAATATATAAAAATACATAACATCAAACATATCAATCCAAAAACATACTTTTGTTGAATCCATACAGTCCATCCAGGTCATACAAGTTGAGAAGCATAATCAGGGAGGACATTACTCCAAGATACAAACAGCAGTCCAAATATGTGAAATTGAAGGGGCCGATTGAATATGGACACATTTCGCGACTGGATAACTTTGCCGGCCCCTTCAATTTCACATATTTGGACTGCTGTTTGTATCTTGGAGTAATGTCCTTCCTGATTATGCTTCTCAACTTGTATGACCTGGATGGACTGTATGGATTCAACAAAAGTATGTTTTTGGATTGATATGTTTGATGTTATGTATTTTTATATATTTGTGTATATAATTTTTTATATATTTTCAAAGCGTAATTTTATTGCCTGTAGTAGTATAACTGCGGTAATGGTCCTCTGAAGAGAAGAATTATCTTTGAAAACTCATGAGCTAAGGACTTAAGGATGCTTTGCATAAACTTTGAATTCTAATAAAATTTGATTGACACCTTATTTTATTACTTCATTTTATATTATAATATTAATGCTCTATCCAGTATATTGAGCTTCAGTTTTTTTATCCGGATGTTTCACTAATTATAAGATATTAGTTGACGCTTATATCTTTTGTTGGATTGCTTCATATATATATATATATATATATATATACAGGGTGTCTCAAAAAAATGTACTCACTCGTAGAATGACGAGAAAACTTTTATTTATGAACATAGAGTGAAATGAAATAGCATCGAATACATGAGACAGATGTAATTGAAGAATCATATTCGCAAATGTTCAAACTGATGACCATTATTGTTCAAACAAAGCTGATAACGCGCACCAAGGGATTCGCAAACGTCGCGAAACATGTCATTAGGAATATCACGACAGTGTCTTTCAATTTCCAATTTCAATGCATCAATTGTCCTTGGTTTGTTGCCATAAACTTTGTCTTTTAAGTATCCCCACAAAAAAAGTCCATGGGTGTTAGGTCTGGGGAACGCGCAGGGTATTCATTGGGGCCCCTTCGTCCAATCCATGTGTCAGGAAACACTGCATCGAGGTAAGCTCGTACATCGCGATGGTAGTGGGGAGGAGCTCCATCTTGCTGAAAGTAAATATCGCCGTCATCACCAAACCTCTCTGTAATTTGTGGACCAACAAATTCCTGAAGCAAGTTGAGGTAGCTCTCACCATTGACAGTTTCGTTGAAAAAGAAAGGTCTTATGATGCCCAATGCGGATATCCCACACCACACTGTTACTCCTGGTAAGTTTACATGGTGTTCAATTGTTACGTGAGGATTTGCAGGACACCAGTACGTGCAATTATGACGGTTAATGGTACCATTTAATTTGGAAATTGCTTCATCGCTCCACACAATTTTGTGTGCAAACTCGACACATTTTGCCAGGTACCATTCACAAAATTCGACTCTCCGGTCAGGATCGTCTTCGTTGAGAGCATGACACAGCCTTGGAATGTAGCATTTCCAATGCAGACGCTTCATTATGCGGTTGACGCTATCTTTTGAGATGTGGGTTTCCCGAGCAGTTTGGCGAAGTGATTTCTGTGGTGATCGAAGGAGTGTTTCTTGCACCTGCAGTTCTTTTTCAGGGGACGTAGATGTCCGTGGTCGTCCTGAACGTTGTTTGTTGGTATTCTGTACGGTTCCATCTGCTTCAAATTTGTCTCTGATGCGCACAATGGTCCGGCGCGTGGGTGGCGGTTTTGCGAATTCCCTTGTGAACCGGCGTTGCACTTCAGTGGCGTTTTCGGTCTTCCAATAGCATTTCAGGACAAACTTTCTCTCTTCGAAACTAAGTTGATTTCCTGCCATGGCTTCATTAATTCAGAATATCTGAAACAAAAAAAAAGAGTGAGTAAATTTATAATGGACATCAATTTGAACATTTGCGAACATGATTTTTCAATTACATTTGTTTCATGTATTTGAAGCTATTTCATTTCTCTCTATGTTCATAAATAAAGGTTTTCTCATCATTCTAAGAGTGAGTACATTTTTTTGAGACACCCTGTATATATATATATATATATATATATATATATATATATATATATATATATATAAAATGAAGTAATAAAATACGGTGTCAATCAAATTTTATTAGAATTCAAAGTTCAAGCAAAGTATCTTAAAGTCCTTAGCTCATGAGTTTTCAAAGATAATTCTTCTCTTCAGAGGACCATTACCGCAGTTATACCACTACAGGTAATAAAATTAAACTTTGAAAATATATAAAATTATATACACAAATACACAAAAATACATAACATCAAATATATCAACCCAAAAACATACTTTTTGTTGAATCTATACAATCCATCCAGGTCATACAAATTGAAAAACATAATCAGGAAAGACATTCAGAGGGTTAACCGAGGATTACTCCAAGTTATAAACAGCAGTCCATATACGTGAAATTGAAGGAGCTGACAAAGTTATCCAGTCGCGAAATGTGTCAATAATCGATGAAGTGAAAAGTATTCAATGTTAATGATAAATAAATCAAATAATATAGAAAGTTCAATAAACTCACTATATGTATATATATATATATATATATATATATATATGATAATTTTATTTACACAGACATGTACAAAATCTGCGACACTGGCATGTCGATGTTATCGATCATGCCAGTGTCGCAGATTTTGTACATGTCTGTGTAAATAAAATTATCATATATAAAGCTCTATTTTGATATTGAGCACTTTTTATAAACCCGGTTAAAATTCTCTGGATTACCACCCTGTGGATATTTTTCACCTGGATTATTACCATTATTATATATATATATATATATTTAAGTGAAATATTTTTGAAAACCAACAATTTAAATGAAAAATCATTTATTTATTATTATTTTTTTTTTGCAAGCTTTCGTTGTAAAACATCATAAATAACCGTGACACCTCCAAAGCTTGTGGACCTGATCTTATACCCGTAATAGTAATAAAGAAATGCTCTGCTGAACTGGCCCCTGTCCTCTCCAAACTCTACAACAAATGCCTAGCTGAATCTTGCTTCTCCAATTGCTG
Source organism: Sepiola atlantica (assembly GCA_963556195.1). Taxonomy (NCBI): domain Eukaryota; kingdom Metazoa; phylum Mollusca; class Cephalopoda; order Sepiida; family Sepiolidae; genus Sepiola; species Sepiola atlantica. Next base: position 6,123,468 of record OY744552.1, read on the forward strand.
GAAAATTGCCTCTGTGGTACCAGTCTACAAGAATTCTGGGAATAGAACCGATCCTCAGAACTACCACCCAATCAGTCTGCTGCCGATCTTTGCTAAAATCATTGGATCCTTAATCAATCTAGCTATAGTACGGCACTTAGTTAATGCTAAACTTCTTTCTGACCGCCAGTATAGATTTAGACAAGCACGATCTACTGCAGACATCCTAACGGTCATCTCAGAACGCATGTATCATACACTCGACAAGGCAGGTGAAGCTAGGGCAGTAGCACTTGATATATCCAAGGCCTTTGACAAGGTATGGCATAAAGGGCTTCTCCTGAAAATACGCTCATATGGTATTACTGGACAATTACTTAATATAATTAGATCCTTCCTAACCAAAAGAAAAATCCAGGTTGTCCTCAATGGCCGTTCATCTAAGCAACATGACATAAATGCTGGTGTGCCCCAGGGATTTATCCTTGGACCTTTGTTGTTCCTGATCTACATAAACGATCTCCCTGATGACATAGAGTCTGAGATTGGTTTATTTGCTGACGACATCACGCTTTACTCTCGCCATGTTGGCAAAATAGACGTGATCATATCCAAGGCAATGGCTGAATTCTTAAAAAATGACCTCCAGGCTGTAGTGGATTGGGGTCATAAATGGTTGGTAACTTTTAATGCCGCAAAGACAAAGCTCCTTTCCTTCAATAACTACAAGAAACCTCTCCAACCACCGATTGTCATGGCAAATAGCACCCTACCTGAGAGTTCATCTTTCAAACTCCTCTGCCTAACCTTCACACGTAACATGAATTGGAAGAAATACATTGAGGACATTGCCAAGGCTGCCGCAAAGAAGGTGGGCTCTGTTATATCTACATATTTTGCCCCATAAGGCATAAAAAGGGGAGCAGGGGACTTGTCGGCACATGTTCCCCTACCATTACAGAAAGGGGGTGCAGACAGCGAAGTTTGTCAAAAACTGGGTCAACAAAATGCTTGGCAGACGGAGTCAGCCCACGCATTGGCGTGGGCGAAAGACTCAACCAATCAAAGGAGGGAATGCTGCTGCTATACAGGAGAGCGGGAAATTTGAAGCGAGAGGAAACACGGGGAGTCGATCTTGGGTCAGCGGCAAGAGAGCACGTCTCTGAGGAGATGGGCCTAGGCCCGGAGAGGAGTCGAGCTTCTGTCAGTGGCAAGAGAGGACGTCTCTGAGGAAACGGCCTCGGCCCGGAGAGGGGTCGAGCTTCGAGCAGAGTTAAGAGCGGACGCCCACACAGGAGAACGTCCCGGACCGGTGAGAAAGGACACCTCTGAGAATCGACCGCTCACCAAGCCGTCAGATTTAGAAATTTATCCCCGCACAGCAGAACGTCCCAAACCGGCGTCAAGAGAGGATGCCTCTGAGAATCGACCGCGCACAAAGCCGTCAGATTCAGAAAATTTATCCCCGCACACAAAACCATGGAGAAGGTCTCGAACCGACGTTAAGAGAGGACGCCTCTGAGAATCGACCGCTCACACAGCCGTCAGATTCAGAAAATTTATCCCCGCACACAAAACCATGGAGAAAGTCTCGAACCGACGTCAAGCGAGGACGCCTCTGAGAATCGACCGCTCACCAAGCCGTCAGATTCAGAAAATTTATCCCCGCACACAAAATCAAAAATAAATAAATAGGAATTTGAAAACTAACGCAGAAGAAATGCAGCGACATTTAATACGGCTGTCTACCGGACACCTAAGAAAACCCTGTTCAACAGAATTGATATTGACCGACCAGTCAATCAAATGGCCTCTCCAACGTCGAGATTACATATATCTCAGGACCCTAAAACAGCTCGTTAAAGACGGACCACAGAATCCAAAATTCTATAAAATATCCTTCTCTCTGCCGTCAAAGCAAAAAAGGTATGTGTTTCGACATAAGGACAAAACAAAAAACAAAAAAAAAGAATTACCATATTAATTCGTCCTAAATCAACTTTCATTTTGTTTATGTTGTGTCTTCTCATTTGTTTTCCTCGAATTTCAGAAGAAAAAAGAACTCTCCTATTTTCATTTTTAATTGATATATTTGAACTCGTTACGGTCTCTTCACAAAAGAGCAATGTACCCGCGCAGGAACGCGTGAAAATAGGTTTAACAATTATAACATTTGGTTTTCGACACAATTATAACTTTGGTGTCGGGAAAAAGAACTTTTCTATTTTCATTTTTATAAAGGCCTTCATAATTGCTCCAAATGAACTCTTAATTCTGATCGACTTTCTCAGAATAACAAAACCAGCCTCTTTTAAATAAATAAATACTTGTTATGTACTGTTAATTTTGTCTTGGTTGTTTATATAATATATGTTTATAATTTGTGATAGGATGTGTGTTCATTTTTATGGAGTACAGGTTGATTTCCTTTCATCGGGTTTTCAACCTGTGCACATTTTTCATTTGTGGCTGAACTACGTGAAGGTAACGTTCAGAGTCTTAGTACCACAATTATAACAGCTCCCTCTACCGTGCTAGTAAACTCCTCACACCTGACATTATCCTGTATCTCTACAAAGCCACCATCCGCCCATGTATGGAGTATTGTTGCCACATCTGGGCTGGTTCATCATCTACTACTCTCTTCCTCTTTGACAAGGTCCAAAAAAGAGTCGCCAAGCTAACAGGTCCCTCACTGTCAACCAAGCTCCAGACCCTGTCCCATCGCCGCAATGTAGCATCCTTGCGCTTGTTTTACAAATACTTCAACGGATTATGCTCCGATGAATTGACTACACTGGTGCCCTCTCGACGTAAATTCACTAGACCAACTCGACAATCAACTAAATCCCATCCATTCACTGTGGCGGTACCCAGATGCCGGAGAGCGTTCTACTACGTGCTGGCCTCTGGAACTCCCTCCCTTCCCCCTGTTTCCCCGACAGTACTGACATGCAGAAATTTAAAATTAATGTAAACAGACATCTCGCTGCGCAGATCCCAGTTTAGCTTGACACCCCCCCCCCAACCTTCTCCCCTTTTCTTTCTTCTCTGTAGCCCCTTACGTCTACAGTGGCGGCCTGCCTTGTTTGGGATGAACTATGTAAAAAAAAAAAATTAAATAATTAAGATTTTAGAGTGGGGGATCACTTTTCGTTTATAAATTTAACGTAAAATGAGCACCCATTTCCTGGCCACTTAGCGTAAAACAAGACATGTAACCGACTTTTTTTTAATAAAAACACGTAAAAATTTAGCCAATTTATTATTGGGGGGGAGTACTTATTTAATAAACACTAACCCTACCCCCACCCCCACCCCCCAAAAAAAAATTGGCTAAATTTTTACGTGTTTTTATTTTTTTTTAAATGCCCCCCCCCCCCACAAAATGTAAAACTCAAGTCGGTTATATGTCTCGTTTACGCTAAGTGGCCAGGAAATGGGTGCTAATTTTACGTTAAATTTATAAAGAAAACTGATCCCCCACTTAAAAATCTTAAATATTTTTTTTTTTTTTTTAATTCCTTCTTTTTTTAGGCTGTTTAAATGTATTTGCACAAAAAAAGTATAATTTGAACTTTTTTAGGAGGTAAACTGTGCCGGGTACGATAGTAAAAATTTACCCAAGTTACTCTTCTAACAACCTGGATAAGTTTATTTGTGTTTTAACTTATTTTAAAGCGTGTTTTTGTTCAAAACAAACCTGGTGTTTACCTCTTCAGTTAGAACGGGAGAAAATGTCTGTTCATGAACCCAGCACGGGGATCCTTGATAATTGGTGAAAAATCGAAAAATAAACAAAATAGTGTTAGAATAGAAACACATCCAATAAATGTCACCAATCGTGAGAAAATATAATGTTCTACGAGTATTTTGCTTAATTTTCTTCTTTTTTTTTTCTTTTTTTTTGAGCGATTATCGAAACTCTGTAACCGGGCTATTTTTTAGATAAGATTTTCAAGTTAAATTAAATTTTTACGATATCTTTTGTTTATTAAATTGTTAGGTGAAAGTACAGAATAGTTAACAAAGCACCCCCCCTCATTCTCCCCATGTAAAAAATCGTTGTCTAAATAATGTTATTATTTCAAGCCTGTTTCGTAATTAAGTTACGAGATGGAATCCATCATAATTCATTTAGATTTCTTCGTAAACAAGTCAGCTATTTTAATTGACAAAACATCAATTACTTCGTGTGTGTGCAAAACTTGAAAGGAATTTATAAACTATGAGTAAAAAGTCATTTAAACTGGCTTTAAATTCTTAGAAAATTTCCATGTATTTAAAAAAGCAAAATTGTAATTCAGTGTTTTTTTTTTTTCATCCTGCCTAAAACTTGTTTTAACTAACAACTTTATTTAATACTTAAAAAAAGAAATTCTTCTTTCAGACAACGATTTTTTACATGGGAGAATGGGGGGGGGGTGCTTTGTTAACTATTCTGTACTTTCACGTTGTAAAGAATAACCCGGTCCAAACCTTTAATTTCGTAACGTAATTACGAACCGGATTATTTAGAAAGCCATTCTTAACACACAAAACTGCACAAGTACCAAAAAATAATATAAAAAAATGTTCTCCACTGGGGAGGGGGGGTAGCCCCGTATTTACAAGTATATCTCCTGTAAAATCGGTTCTAAAATCTATTTTCAATCGATATTAATTCGATAATTGCCGAATTTTCCTACTTGGCCAAAAGTGACGAATTTTCCTACTTGGCCAAAAGTGACGAATTTTCCGCTGACGAATTTTCCGCTGACGAATTTTCCGTTGACCAATTTTCCGTTGCCCAATTTTCCGTTGCCCAATTTTCCTGTGACGAGTTTTCCGGACACCGAGTCAACATATGAAAAAAAAAATAATGTTGACGGTTGGTTGTCTGTCCCTGCTTTCAAAAGAGGAAAGCAAATTAAGTTCAAGTGACGGTTGAAATGCAGAAGTGCCGGGGTTTTTTTTTGTTGGTTTTTTTACTCCTTTTTCGTTCTATTAACTGTCGTTATAAATACCCAATAAACTGGTATTGTCCGGGCCTTTGGGTCTGGATTTACGCCGGTCTATTGGGGGTTGTCTGGTCCTTTGCAGTTCTAGGAGGTGCACCCTCCCAGGCTTTGCCACCACTCTTTGGGGAGGAGTAAGTTTATTGCTTACTGTCTGAGGCGCCCCTACTGGGGAATGCCGATGGAGCTGCCCAGGCAATTTTTAAATGGCCAGAGTGCTCACCTCTCGAGCGCTGGCTTATCTAATCCCACTTTCCCGACCTTGTGTCACATCTTACCTTGTGGGAGGTAGATAAATAAACCCAATAAGTGTTCTTTATTGATGGTGGTGGTGTGTGTGGGGGAGGGGGTAATTATTATTCACAACTATGCACCTCTCCCGCAAGAACGGTTCTAAAATCTATTTTCAATCGATATTTATTCCATAATTGCGCAATTTTTCATACTTTGACCAAATTGCAGAATTTTCTGGACATCATAAAAACCGAGATTAAACTTGGCTCCGAGCAGAAACGGTGTTCTTACTTTCACATTCGGATCCGTTTTCGCTTTCTGAAAGTTAAACTTTGTATAGATTTAAAAAAAAAATCCCCCTCGAAAACTCGTACAAATTGCATTTTTATTTCTATCCAGTAAATAGTTAGTAGGTTTGTCATATTTAATGAGACGGGGTGGGGGGTGGGGTAGACAGGTAATTGCGTGTCAATCTAGCCAATAAACCTTTCACTTTTGGTGCGAAACGCCCCCCTCCGCCAGGACATTCTACTTTTGGGGGGCGTTTAAGTTTAAACACCCTAAAAAAACTTTGTGAAAAAAAAAAATTATTATTATTTTCGCATTTAAAAGGGATCAGTTTTGCATATAAATGACCCCCTCCCCCCCCCCAAAAAAAAAACGAAAAAACAAACAAATAGGCAACAAATAAATGTTACCGTATACAAGAAAAGTTGGCACTGTTTCGGAAAATACAACTAAAAATGTTCAGGCGTCACCTACAACGAATGCTACGAAAACGAACGGAAAAATACGAAAGAAGGTACGCCGTTCCGAATGTTACCGACCCCACCCCCTCTCCATGTTAAGAATGAATTCTGAAACTTAGCTTTTTCTTTCTTTTTTTTTAGGACCAGACGACTTTAATGATAAAAAATTGGTAAACTACCACTAGAAACGACGATTTTTTGACGCAATTAAAACGAAATAAAGAGCAATTCTTTTTTCTCCACCTATTTTTAGAACCAGACGACTTTAATGAAATAAATCTTTAGGAAAACAGTCAGCAGGAAGAGAGTTCCACAAGCCTGTGGTTCTTGTAAAAGAGCTACTTAAATAGGAAGTTGTATTACAATGAAGTATCTAAACAGCGAATTGATGAAGACCAGTAGACCAACGAGTCAAACGAGCTGGAACAAAAGAAGCAGGGAATAGATCACATAATTCTGAAGAACACATGTCATAATAGTATTTATAGAAAAGACTGAGACTAGCAACATCACGTCTGTAAGAGAGAGGGTGCAGAGAAGAAGAAAAGGTAGGACCAATCAAATTACAAATACGTTTCTGCACCTTATCAAGAACCCTCAAATGGGACAGAGATTTATCAGCTCGAATATGACAACAGTACTCCATACATGGTCTGATTGTGGGTTTGTAGAGATAGAGAATAGCCTCAGGTGTGAGAAAGTGTTTGAGGCGATAGAGAGAACTGACTTTACAAGAAGCAGAAAGAGCAATGGATCTAATATATGAACTCCAAGAAAGATTTGATGAGAAAGAAAGACCAAGAAGTCTCAGAGTCGATTTCTCCTCAAGAGCAGAGTCATCCATGCGAATCTCAGGAAGAAAAGGGACACGCCTACGATTGAAAGACACGAGCTGAGTCTTAACTGGATTTGATGAGTTTATTTGAGTTTTAACTTATTTTAAAGCGTTCTTTTTTTTGTTCAAAACAAACTTGGTGTCCACCTGTTCAGTTAGAATGGGAAAAAATGGCTTAAATTACAGAGTTTCGATAATCGTTCAAAAACCGAAAATTAAGCAAAATACTGGTAGAACATTACATTTTCCCACGCTTAGTGACATTTATTGGATGTGTTTCTAACATTATTTTGTTTATTTTTCGATTTTTCGTCGATTATCAACAGTCCTCGTGCAGGGCTCATAAATAACCATTTAGTTTTTCGTTCTAACTGAACAGGTGGGCACCAGGTTTGTTTTGAACAAAAAAAAAACGATTTAAAATAAATCAAAACACAAATAAACTTATCCAGGTTAGTAGAAGAGTAACTTATCTTGCCTTTGGTAATATTTATTTGTTGCCTATTTGTTTTGTTTTTTTACCCCTTTTTTGTTCTGTTAGCTGTCGTTATGAATGCCCAATGGTTCTTCTGCAGCAATGTTTACGTATGAAATATTTTCGTCTTTAATTTAAAAGCGTGACATGAAAAGGGGAGATAATTCAAACTTTTTTGTCAAATTTGATTTCTCTAAAAATGGAAGTTGGAAATAACCAATTTTCATGCACGACTTGCGCGCGCACACACACACTCCGCTTGGTGCTGTTCGGCACAGGCTTTTTAATACAACATCAAATAAAAATTCAGATGATACGTCAAAATTAAATAGATTTTTTTTATATAAATATAAACATCAAATAATAAATAAACCAGTTTGGGGGGGGGGGGAATCTCGGTTACATGTTGATAAGTGAAACAGCCGGTCTTTTAACGGGCAGCTGTATTATTGCGGATGGAGCCGCCTGGATGGGAATAAGTATGATGATGATGATGATGATGATGAGCAATTGGGTATAAGTATGACGGTGATGATGATGATGATGATGATGAGCAATTGGGTATAAGTATGACGGTGATGATGATGATGATGATGATGAGCAATTGGGTATAAGTATGATGATGATGATGATGACGATGATGATGAGCAATTGGGTATAAGTATGACGGTGATGATGATGATGATTATAGTGATGATGATGATGATGATGATATTATCTAATATTTTTGTCACTTTTATTTCAGCTGGTCCAGTTTCCAAGGAAGATATCCTAAAAATCATCCCAATACGAAAGATCGGCACGAGATGTGACATTGCCAACATAATCCTGTTTGTTGTGAGCGAAACGGCCGGTCTTTTAACGGGCAGTTGTATTATTGCGGATGGAGCCGCCTGGATGGGAATGTTGGCCTCAGTGTTCGACCAAATTCCACCCCCAAAACTATGAGCGACGCGCGTCTACGTTCCATTTATTAAGATTAATATTTGTACCAAATTCTATTTTATGTTCATAAAATATTTTTTAAATCAAAAAAGTTTTTTTGATTTGGTTCTTTTGCAGATTATCAGAAAGAACTCATATTTTTTTTTTAAATTCTGATTTCTGTTTTAATTTAAAAAAACAAAAATGCACAAAATCTGTTTTTTCATAAATTTGTCTGGTTTCTAGGGGGAATCTCGGTTATATGTTAATACTACAAGCAATGTCACAGGCAAGGCAAAATAATAATTCACAGGCAATAGGTTGTTTAAATAAAGCGTTTATTGAACGTGTGTAACGACAATGAAACAGAGTACATTAATACGTATACAGTGTGTATGTGGAATGATGAATGCTGTATGTATGTATGTATGTATGTATGTATGTATGTATGTATGTATGTATGTATGTATGTATGTATGTATGTATGTCTGTGGAGTTGAAATAGTTCATATGATTGAAACGCACTTGGGAAATTTGTTCAATAAAGAAATTGTGTATTTGAAAGTAAAATGTTCGGGAGAAGAAATTGTCTCTGTAGGAATATGAATGCGTGTATGAAGAAAAATCTCCTACCGAGAAAAACGTGTTTATGAATTTGAACACGTGTGATTTTGTGGGTCAGACAAGGAGACGAGCAGCGTCTCTTATGCCTACCATCTGCCGTGGCCGGAACTGAAAAAGAGCCGTGTCTGACGTTGTGCACCGGTTTATATAATCAAGAAGGGCAGATAACTCTGTGGTCGTCCTCCAGCGCCACCTGACAGAAAATTATGAAGATAAACGCATGGTATTAAAAAATGCACCTTCATCAGTTAAAATGTAATGAACGGAGATATGCGTACTAACCTCAACCTTAACCCCAACCTTAACCCCTAACCCTAAACCTAATCTACGAAGCATCAAACATAATAAATAAAACAATCAATAAACCAATAAACAACAAAAATCAATTGACCTAAATACATTCAAACATACAATAATGAAAGGAAAAATAATTTTTAAAAACTAATTACAAAAGAAGGTGATCTTCTTCTTTTTCTTCTTTTTCTTTTTCTTCTTCTTTTTCTTCTTCTTCTTTTTCTTCTTTCTTCTTCTTTTTCTTCTTCTTTTTCTTCTTCTTCTTCTTCTTCTTCTTTTTCTTCTTCTTTTTTTCTTCTTCTTCTTTTCTTCTTCTTCTTTTTCTTCTTCTTTTTCTTCTTCTTCCTTTTCTTCTTCTTCTTCCTTTTCTTCTTCTTTTTCTTCTTCTTCTTCCTTTTCTTCTTCTTTTTCTTCTTCTTCTTCCTTTTCTTCTTCTTTTTCTTCTTCTTCTTCCTTTTCTTCTTCTTTTTCTTCTTCTTCTTTCTTTTCTTCTTCTTTTTTTTTCTTCTTCTTGCTTCGTCTTTTTCTTCTTCTACCGTTTCTTCTTTTTCTTCTTTTTCTTCTATCTTTTTTTCTTTTTCTTCTTCTTTTTCTTCTTCTACCTTTTCTTCTTCTTTTTCTTCTTCTTCTCCTTCTTCTTCTTTTTCTTCTTCTTCTCCTTCTTCTTCTTTTTCTTCTTCTTCTACCTTTTCTTCTCCTTCTTATTATTCTCCTTCTTTGTCTTCTTCTTTTTCTACCTTTTCTTCTTCTGCTCCCTTTTCTTCTTCTCCTTCTACTTTTTCTTCTCCTTCTTCTTCTTCATCATATTCAGTTTAACGCCCATTTTACATGCTGGTCAGCTTTTAGAAATTGATTTCCAAACTAACCTATCTCTGACCAGGTCTTTATTTATGCCTCTTCCTCTACAAATTCATCCTTACCACTTCCTCCCATGAACATCGCTCGTCTTTTTGGCTAACTTCAAAGAACCCTGCTCCTGAGGAACTTCCTCCCGAAAACACTAAACCACCTGAGAACGGGAACGGGGCGATCAAAAGTTGCTATGAGTAGATGAGGGTACAAAACTGACCCAACCATCTGATAATGTGGAAAGGAGGACCATCTTGCCTCATCAGTGCAGCTTGAAAGACCTTTCAGAGAATAACACTAATGCAAAGGACTACATAAAAAAAAGGTGGGAAACTGTCGCATGACCACATGACACTTCAAAGACACGCAAAGAAGACGGTTTTTAGAAATTAACTTCCAAACTAACTTATCTCAGCCCAGGTCTTTATTTATCTGTCTTTCTCTCAAATCCATCCTTATCACTTCTTCCCATGTTTTCCTTGGTCTTTCCCTGCTAACCGCCCCTGCTACCTCAACTGTTCTACATCTACTAAGCGAAGCACTCTCATCCATTCTTTCGTCATATTGTTCAGTTTAATGTCCGTTTTACATGCTGGCATGTGTTGGACGGTTTTTAGAAATTAATTTCCAAACTAACTTATCTCTGCACCAGGTCTTTATTTATCCGTTTTTCTCTCAAATCCATCCTTATCAGTTCTTTCCATGTTTTTCTTGGTCTTTCCCTGCTAACCGCCCCTGCTACCTCAACTGTTCTACATCTACTAAGCGAAGCACTCTCATCCATTCTTTCGTCATATTGTTCAGTTTAATGTCCGTTTTACATGCTGGCATGTGTTGGACGGTTTTCAGAAATTAATTTCCAAACTAACTTATCTCTACACCAGGTCTTTATTTATCCGTTTTTCTCTCAAATCCATCCTTATCAGTTCCTGCCATGTTTTTCTTGGCCTTCCCTTGCCAACTGCCCCTGCTACTTTAACTGTTCTACATTGTCTTTCTCTCCACACCATCCTTAAGAGTCACACACACACACACACAAAAAAACATATATAAAAGATTGGACAGCAACACTTATATTAAGTGCTTACAGCATTTCCTTAATAATGAATCACAAATAATTAGGCGTGCCGGATAACAAGTGGTTTCATAAATATTTATATTAGCAAAACAGTCACATTTATTTTATCCATTTTTACGTTTCCGATCGGAAGATACAGACAAAGCAAAAATTGTTTGTATATTTCCAGGAAATTGCGATAGAGTGATTTTATTTTTGCCTCGTTCACCATTGACTAAAAACGGATAAAACTAGTCATGAAAAAAATGGCCGCGTCATTTGAGAGTTAACATCTTCAACATCAACTCGTATGTGGACATGTCCCGACACTCACCAATCCGATCCCCGGCGACAGGGCATGTTGCAAATGCTATCTTTGGATGGCCTGTCACAACTTGGGTAATAGTAGTGTATGCGGCAACTCACAGGTAATATGTGACATCGGTGGATGCTCGGGTTAGATGGAAATGGTGGAAATCTTTGACTTCAAGTTGGTGAAGGATAGGCATCCAGCCGTAAAACTGCCTTAAAACACTATGTCTAGTCGAAATACGACCAGACAATCAGACCCTCATCAGAGGATTAATTGTGGCCTGATTCAACAAATAAACCTGCTGTTGTTGTTGTTGTTGTTGTTGATGATGATGATGTGGTTGTTGTTGTTGTTGTTGATGTGGTTGTTGTTGTTGTTGATGATGATGTGGTTGTTGTTGTTGTTGTTGATGATGTGGTTGTTGTTGTTGTTGATGATGATGTGGTTGTTGTTGTTGTTGTTGATGATGATGTGGTTGTTGTTGTTGATGATGATGATGTGGTTGTTGTTGTTGATGATGATGTGGTTGTTGATGATGATGATGATGATGATGATGATGTGGTTGTGGTTGTTGATGATATTGTTGATGATGATGATGTTGATAATGTTGATGATGATGTGGTTGTTGTTGTTGATGATGATGATGTGGTTGTTGTTGTTGATGATGATGTGGTTGTTGATGATGATGATGATGATGATGATGTGGTTGTGGTTGTTGATGATATTGTTGATGATGATGATGTTGATAATGTTGATGATGATGTGGTTGTTGTTGTTGATGATGATGATGTGGTTGTTGTTGTTGATGATGATGTGGTTGTTGATGATGATGATGTTGATAATGTTGATGATGATGTGGTTGTTGATGATGATGATGATGATGATGTGGTTGTGGTTGTTGATGATATTGTTGATGATGATGATGTTGATAATGTTGATGATGATGTGGTTGTTGATGATGATGATGATGTGGTTGTGGTTGTTGATGATGATGATGATGATGATGATGATGATGATGATGATGATGATGATGATTCTGTATGCATGCATGAATAAAGTTGAAATCTTGGAAACGTGTGTACACGTAAAGGATCTGTTAGAATATTTATTTTCGGAACTTGATTTGGGTTGGTGGCATAAAGTAGGGACGAACACCTTACCCAAGGGTGTTCGAGGCAATTGTTCTTTAATTTAACCCACAAAATTTTTTTTTTAAACTTACATGTTGTGATTTCATAGTTTGCATAAATTTGACGGCTCGGTCATGCGAACTTCCATCGTTGAAAAACACAATCAAGCTCGACTTGAAAAAAAAGAAAAGATAACAAGAAAACAAATTGAAAAAAAAAAAAAAGATTTATTTTTATGAACTTTCAAAATAACGAATTAGATGAGGGGGGGGGGGGGGCTAAAAGCGGAAGTCAGAAAAATCAGGAAACGTAACTGCTGGCAATAGAAAAGATTTTGAAATTAGTCCCAAACAATTTATTTGGGTTTACCTACTCATTTGTGTTTAAATTTAATATAAGCATGTGAAGTTATCGTTGAGAGAGAGAGAGAAAGAGAGAGAGAAAGAGAGAGAGCAATGGTAGGGGGAAGAGAAAGCAAGGGGGGGGGAGAAAAAAAGAGAGGGGGGAGAAAAAGAAAGAGGGAGGGAAGAGAGAGCTCGACTTGAAAAAGAGAAGATAACAAGAAAACAAATTGAAAAAAAAGATTTATTTTATGAACTTTCAAGATAACGAATTAGATTGGACGGGGGGGGGGGGGTTAAAAGTATGAGGAGGAGGTAAACCCTTACCCTAACCTGATTCAACAAACCGGTTGTTGTTGTTGGTGGTGGTGGTGTTGTTGTTGTTGGGGTTGATGATGATGATGATGATGATGATGATGATGATGATGATGATGAGGAAAGAGAATAAAAAGAGGGAAGGCGAGAAATCAAAGCAACAAATTTTAAATAAATGAGAAAACTCTCTTAAGATGATTAAGAAGATGAAGAATACAATACGCAGAAAGAAAACCAAAAAAGGAACGGAAAAAAAAAAATCAAGAACTACTAGAAGCATCCAGCCGTAAAAACTGTCTAGAACGACAAGCCAATCAGGCCGACCCTTATCAGAGAATTAATTGTAGCATGATTCAACAAATAAAGCTGATGATGATGATGATGATGAATATAGCCAAATAAATATTATTACAGGAAGCCTTCCTGCTCTTCGTGTTGGGGATAAACGAGAAGGACTTCACGCAGACCAGATAATCCTGAGGCGCGATCTTTGTGAACTTTAAGCAGAAGTCCGACTCACCTAACGAACAAACAAAAACGTCGTTTGCGATAGAGTGGGTTTTTTTTTTTTTTTGTTTGGCCTAGTTAACCATTGACGAAAAACAGGCAAAACTAGGCATAAAAACATGGCCGCCTTAATTTGGGAGTTAACATCTTCAATATAGCCAAATAAATGGTATTACATCATACAAAACGAATACGAACACATTCCAATTCCAAAAAACAGAACCCAAAGTAGAAAAATTATAAACACTGTTCAAATACAAAGAATAAAAACAATTATCTATATATAAATAACAAGATTAGACCACACGCATACGGACACGCGCGTGCACACAGACACCACTTCATTTTTGGAGACGACAAAAAGCAATAAAAAGTATTAAATTTCAAAAGAAATTCTCCGCACCCTAGGAGGCTGGGATGACCGATGGATCATGGATGGGTAACACGCACTTGACCAAGAGAAGCAGGGAAAATGACAAATAAAAAATAAAAATAAAAATCAAAGATACCCACACACCCACAAACCCACGCATGCGCAAAAACAATAACAAATTCCTCAAATGAAACAACATTTGCTCGAATCGAAAGACATTTCTTCAAATGGATTTTCATATCTGATGAAAGCGGGCCACCGCTTGAAACGCGTTATATATAAAATCATAAAATGGTAAAACAACAAAATAATAAATAAATGTTGAAAAAAACAACAAAATAATAAATAAATGGTGAAAAAAACATTCTACAAATGTTGGTAGCCTTACTCCTTTACATATAAATAACAATATACTAACACTATATATCACTATATAAAACGATATATTAATAACAGTATGTATTAATAACAATATACTAACACGGTATATCACTATATATCATAACACTATGTATTAATAACACTATATATTAACAAATATACAAACAATACATATACAAACAATACATATACAAATAGACTAACAGTGTTACAGTACTGTAGGGCCCCATTATGCAAGGCACAGTAGGTTAACTAGTATCAAATAGCTAATTTTGTTATTGAAAAATAGGTTTTGTTTCTGGACTCAGAAGTGAGTTCAGATAAGTGTTTGATCCAAGAATAGTCATAATAAATTTAGACACCTGACGTGACCTTTGAGTCAGAGATCAGAGTGAGTCGTTTTTGTCCCCATCTCGTGCGTGGGAATGATGATTACGTCACCACGGAGAACAAGGACTTAGCTTTATCGAGATCAGTCCGCTATGGGAGCTCGAAACGACAACGTCGTTTCGGAAAAGCGAGCGAAGTTTTCCCAAGAATGTAATCGCTCGTGATAAGGGCTGTATCCAAAAGAGATCACCATGGAAGCTTGTGGCGAGCGCATGAGGTAGCTCTCGAATGCAAGAGTTGAGGTGTGAATCGAAGAGATATGGGCCAAAGCTACTAAGAAAAACTAACAGCGTCTAACGTCCCACACAGTACGAACTTAGGAAGATGTGAATGAAGAACCAATAATGGAAACCCCTCCACTCGAATGAAAGTATGAAATAAAAAGAACAAAAGAAATCTCTCAGAAAATCCGACTTCGAGTGTCTCTATCCTCTGCTTAAAGATAGAATTTGCCCACAAAAACAGGTGCCGCGCGGCGATCACAGCCAGTAACAAGACGAGGGCCAGCGACGAACAAAGGTAACCTTCTTATAATGTAAAATATCTGGAAACTGTGTTTCAAAGTGACTTTTGGACTCTTGAAAAATGTGTTTAGAAATCTGTTTAAATGACTCTTAAGAAAAGTGTGTTTAAGGTCCCTGTTGAAAAATGACTCTCCAAAATGTGTTAAAATTACTGAGAAACATGTTTGCTTAAAGAATGACTATGAAAATGTCTATGAAAATTGTATCATCAGAAGTATTAAGAAAAAAGATTGAAATCACTATTAATCCTCTCGTGAACTTTTCACGTTGTTTTCGGCCGGAGAGGATGTAATAGCGAACTGTTGAGGTGGTTTTGGAGAACTGCCTCAGTCGGAAGGATTTCTGCCTGTAGTAATAAATAAGCTCTCTCCCCCCCTTTGCTTCTCGTGACGTTTAATTTCGGTAGTTATACAATAGATGCTTCTTTTTGGTGCTTAGTGACCAGCTGTTTCGACATGGAACAGATTGAATTCGAACCATGGGTACTAACAACGTTTGCGGTCTAAAATAAAAAAATTAAATATTAAAAAAATAAGAAAAAAAAACCACGTTCGGTCCGATAAAATAAAGGGAAAAAGAAAGAGAGAGAGGCAGAGACGGACAGAGTCGGAGACAGAGAAAAAGTGATATGCCGATGAGTAAAATGTTTTAGTAAAAAGAAAAAAAAAAACAGAAAAAACACGATTGGATTTTTGAGGTAACAAAACCTTAAGGAAGAATAGGTTGTGGTTTTCATTTACGTGTTAATTTGTGTTTTAAATGTATTTTTTTATTTTACGTATATGTTGTGGGTTGCGTTTGATGCAGAAAAAAATGAGAGAGAGGATAAAAGTGAGTGATGAGTTATATGCTGGTAGAGAGAGAGACAGTGTAAAAGAAAGAGGAAAAAGTATGAGATGGAAAGAGAAAAAAAAAAGTGAGAGAAAGGGAGAAGGAATGTGAAAAAAAAAAGAGTGAGTGAGAGGCACATGTGCTGACTGGTGCCGCATAGTGTTTTGTCTACGAATCCTGTTTTGTTTCGGGACGGACATGAGTAAAAAAAAAAAAAATGTTTTCAGTTGTTTGGTTGAAACATGGTTGGACTTTGAGGTAACGGAACTTTAAGAGAGAGATAGGGAAAGGACTGCGTGCGAACAGCTGGCGGGGTCGCCTGATGTCGCCCCGGGATAATTGTCTTTGTTTTTTTTTTGTTCAATTGAATTGTATTGCATGAAATTGTTTTTTTAAAATATAATATTGTACTGCATAATTTGTAATTGTATTGTGGAGAGGGTTTGCCATTAATTCATTGGTTCGACTTTTATTTTTTTTATTATTGTTGTTTTTGAATGAATTTTGGAGAAGTTTAGTCGGTTAAGTGAGAATGCTATACCAGTTACGTAAAAGATTTTTAAAAAAAAGGCAGATAATTTAATGGGTATAAGTTTGGGTCAGCCGGGCGATTTGAGTTGATTAGGTTCGGGCAGCTGGCGGCAGCTAGAGTTGGTTTGGGTCGGTTCGCGGAAACCCTTGGACAGGGTTGATTTTATCCGGAATAATCCCCGTGTACAGAGTATGTACAGGCTTGAAAAGTCAATGAGGGATTCCCGGCGTTTGCTCGTATGCTCTCTTTTATAGAGTACCCATGGGTTAGTGGCGAGGCTTGTGGTAAAGCCTGCATACGTTAAAATTGTGAACGGGAGAATGACGGTGATATGGTCATTCTGTGAGACCACGAGAAAAGGACGGTGGTCAGTTATGGAAATCGTTGTTTTTGTGACCCAGGTGTGCCCAACTGCGCCGATAGAGTGTGTGAAAGTTGTGTAAAATGTTAAGCTTTGAAATTGTGGTCCCATTTTTTTTTGTGGATTTTGGATGTTTGCCGACGGGTGTGCTGCGAAGATACCCCACCCCCTTACCGCATAGATAGGGACACGGGAAGGGAACGCATGGAATTGGTGTCTGCTCAACACCAGTGGGGATGGAGTTAAGCTGGGCGTGGTGTGACTCGGGTGCGCGCGTCGGGGGCGGATAGAACCATGGGGATCGATTTTTAAAAAAAGGAGGTACCGGGTGTTAATTGGATTTAATTATAAGATTATAGGTTGGGCCTAGTTTGTGGTCATTCGGCGTGTGCCGGGAGCAGAGATGATTCGATGTGACATTTCGCCCAATACCGTATCGACTAGATAGATCCATGGGATGGGGTCCTCGACGTTTAATGAACAGGGTTGGGAGTTAGAAACTGGGTGTTTGTTCGCTGTCATTCGCGACGGGAGCACGGGCGTGTCAGAAATGTATGGTCCATATATAGCAAGCAGCATAGCGACGGTACCTTCAGTAAGCTTCGAGGCTGACCATTAGAGAATAGGTTAATGAAGGGTTTTTTTTTTTTCTGTTTTTTTTATTCCCCTATTTCGCGAGAATAAAACGCGCAGTTAGTTTTAATCGGTTGTGTGCCGACCGTTTGTTGAAGTAATCTAAGAAAGTGATGGTGGCCCGAAAGTGTAACATACCGGGAATTCTTGGGAAGTGGTCGAGCACGGAGAACGTGTGTGAGCAAGAGCGAATTTATGTGGTGGATTTTGCAGGAGATATAGGCGAGAAACGCCTGATGTTGATTTATGACAGGGGATGGCTTTTTTTTAGCCGGTAACGACCGTAGGGAGCAAACTCTCCCACATCCCGGAAATATTGTCATGTGGTGCCGAAGGAAATTCCAGCAAGGGTTGAAATGATGGTAACCCCAGGAGTGCTCAGGCTCGGATTTTTACCAGTCCCAGGGAAGGGTTGTTTTTTTAAAAAAAAGAGAAAATCTTGGGATTTTTTGTTTTTTTTGTTTATAGGGAAGGAAGGAGTGTTACAGTACTGTAGGGCCCCATTATGCAAGGCACAGTAGGTTAACTAGTATCAAATAGCTAATTTTGTTATTGAAAAATAGGTTTTGTTTCTGGACTCAGAAGTGAGTTCAGAGAAGTGTTTGATCCAAGAATAGTCATAATAAATTTAGACACCTGACGTGACCTTTGAGTCAGAGATCAGAGTGAGTCGTTTTTGTCCCCATCTCGTGCGTGGGAATGATGATTACGTCACCACGGAGAACAAGGACTTAGCTTTATCGAGATCAGTCCGCTATGGGAGCTCGAAACGACAACGTCGTTTCGGAAAAGCGAGCGAAGTTTTCCCAAGAATGTAATCGCTCGCGATAAGGGCTGTATCCAAAAGAGATCACCATGGAAGCTTGTGGCGAGCGCATGAGGTAGCTCTCGAATGCAAGAGTTGAGGTGTGAATCGAAGAGATATGGGCCAAAGCTACTAAGAAAAACTAACAGCATCTAACGTCCCACACAGTACGAACTTAGGAAGATGTGAATGAAGAACCAATAATGGAAACCCCTCCACTCGAATGAAAGTATGAAATAAAAAGAACAAAAGAAATCTCTCAGAAAATCCGACTTCGAGTGTCTCTATCCTCTGCTTAAAGATAGAATTTGCCCACAAAAACAGGTGCCGCGCGGCGATCACAGCCAGTAACAAGACGAGGGCCAGCGACGAACAAAGGTAACCTTCTTATAATGTAAAATATCTGGAAACTGTGTTTCAAAGTGACTTTTGGACTCTTGAAAAATGTGTTTAGAAATCTGTTTAAATGACTCTTAAGAAAAGTGTGTTTAAGGTCCCTGTTGAAAAATGACTCTCCAAAATGTGTTAAAATTACTGAGAAACATGTTTGCTTAAAGAATGACTATGAAAATATCTATGAAAATTGTATCATCAGAAGTATTAAGAAAAAAGATTGAAATCACTATTAATCCTCTCGTGAACATTTCGCGTTATTTTCGGCCGGAGAGGATGTGATAGCGAACTGTTGAGGTGGTTTTGGAGAACTGCCTCAGTCGGAAGGATTTCTGCCTGTAGTAATAAATGAGCTCTCTCCCCCCCTTGGCCTCTCGTGACGTTTAATTTCAGTAGGTATGCAACAACACTATATATTAACAAATATACAACCAATACATATATAAACAATAGACTAACACTATATATTAACAAATATACAAACAATACATATACAAACAATAGACTAACACTATATATTAACAAATATATAAACAATACATATACAAACAATAGACTAACACTATATATTAACAAATATACAAACAATACATATACAAACAATAGACTAACACTATATATTAACAAATATATAAACAATACATATACAAACAATAGACTAACACTATATATTAACAAATATATAAACAATACATATACAAACAATAGACTAACACTATATATTAACAAATATACAAACAATACATATACAAACAATAGACTAACACTATATATTAACAAATATATAAACAATACATATACAAACAATAGACTAACACTATATATTAACAAATATACAAACAATACATATACAAACAATAGACTAACACTATATATTAACAAATATACAAACAATACATATACAAACAATAGACTAACACTATATATTAACAAATATACAAACAATACATATACAAACAATAGACTAACACTATATATTAACAAATATACAAACAATACATATACAAACAATAGACTAACACTGTATATTAACAAATATACAAACAATACATGTACAAACAATAGACTAACACTATATATTAACAAATATACAAACAATACATGTACAAACAATAGACTAACACTATATATTAACAAATATACAAACAATACATATACAAACAATAGACTAACACTATATATTAACAAATATACAAACAATACATGTACAAACAATAGACTAACACTGTATATTAACAAATATACAAACAATACATATACAAACAATAGACTAACACTATATATTAACAAATATACAAACAATACATATACAAACAATAGACTAACACTGTATATTAACAAATATACAAACAATACATATACAAACAATAGACTAACACTATATATTAACAAATATACAAACAATACATGTACAAACAATAGACTAACACTATATATTAACAAATATACAAACAATACATATACAAACAATAGACTAACACTATATATTAATAACAACATACAAACAATACATATACAAACAATAGACTAACACTATATATTAACAAATATACAAACAATACATATATAAACAATAGACTAACACTATATATTAACAAATATATAAACAATACATATACAAACAATAGACTAACACTATATATTAACAAATATATAAACAATACATATACAAACAATAGACTAACACTGTATATTAACAAATATACAAACAATACATGTACAAACAATAGACTAACACTATATATTAACAAATATACAAACAATACATATACAAACAATAGACTAACACTATATATTAACAAATATATAAACAATACATATACAAACAATAGACTAACACTGTATATTAACAAATATACAAACAATACATATACAAACAATAGACTAACACTATATATTAACAAATATATAACCAATACATATGCAAACAATAGACTAACACTATATATTAACAAATATACAAACAATACATATACAAACAATAGACTAACACTATATATTAACAAATATACAAACAATACATATACAAACAATAGACTAACACTATATATTAACAAATATACAAACAATACATATATAAACAATAGACTAACACTATATATTAACAAATATATAAACAATACATATTAAAACAATAGACTAACACTATATATTAACAAATATACAAACAATACATATACAAACAATAGACTAACACTATATATTAACAAATATACAAACAATACATATACAAACAATAGACTAACACTATATATTAACAAATATACAAACAATACATATATAAACAATAGACTAACACTATATATTAACAAATATATAAACAATACATATACAAACAATAGACTAACACTATATATTAACAAATATACAAACAATACATATACAAACAATAGACTAACACTATATATTAACAAATATATAAACAATACATATACAAACAATAGACTAACACTATATATTAACAAATATACAAACAATACATATACAAACAATAGACTAACACTATATATTAACAAATATACAAACAATACATATACAAACAATAGACTAACACTATATATAAACAAATATACAAACAATACATATATAAACAATAGACTAACACTATATATTAACAAATATATAAACAATACATATACAAACAATAGACTAACACTATATATTAACAAATATACAAACAATACATATACAAACAATAGACTAACACTATATATTAACAAATATACAAACAATACATATACAAACAATAGACTAACACTATATATTAACAAATATACAAACAATACATATATAAACAATAGACGAACACTATATATTAACAAATATATAAACAATACATATACAAACAATAGACTAACACTATATATTAACAAATATATAAACAATACATATACAAACAATAGACTAACACTATATATTAACAAATATACAAACAATAGACTAACACTATATATTAATAACAACATACAAACAATACATATACAAACAATAGACTAACACTATATATTAACAAATATACAAACAATACATATACAAACAATAGACTAACACTATATATTAACAAATATACAAACAATACATGTACAAACAATAGACTAACACTATATATTAACAAATATATAAACAATACATATACAAACAATAGACTAACACTATATATTAACAAATATACAAACAATACATATATAAACAATAGACTAACACTATATATTAACAAATATATAAACAATACATATACAAACAATAGACTAACACTATATATTAACAAATATATAAACAATACATATACAAACAATAGACTAACACTGTATATTAACAAATATACAAACAATACATGTACAAACAATAGACTAACACTATATATTAACAAATATACAAACAATACATATACAAACAATAGACTAACACTATATATTAACAAATATACAAACAATACATATACAAACAATAGACTAACACTATATATTAACAAATATACAAACAATACATATACAAACAATAGACTAACACTATATATTAACAAATATACAAACAATAGACTAACACTATATATTAACAAATATATAAACAATACATATACAAACAATAGACTAACACTATATATTAACAAATATACAAACAATACATATACAAACAATAGACTAACACTATATATTAACAAATATACAAACAATACATATACAAACAATAGACTAACACTATATATTAACAAATATACAAACAATACATATACAAACAATAGACTAACACTATATATTAACAAATATACAAATAATAGACTAACACTATATATTAACAAATATATAAACAATACATATACAAACAATAGACTAACACTATATATTAACAAATATACAAACAATACATATACAAACAATAGACTAACACTATATATTAACAAATATACAAACAATACATATACAAACAATAGACTAACACTATATATTAACAAATATACAAACAATACATATACAAACAATAGACTAACACTATATATTAACAAATATACAAACAATACATGTACAAACAATAGACTAACACTATATATTAACAAATATACAAACAATACATATACAAACAATAGACTAACACTATATATTAACAAATATATAAACAATACATATACAAACAATAGACTAACACTATATATTAACAAATATATAAACAATACATATACAAACAATAGACTAACACTGTATATTAACAAATATACAAACAATACATGTACAAACAATAGACTAACACTATATATTAACAAATATACAAACAATACATATACAAACAATAGACTAACACTATATATTAACAAATATACAACCAATACATATATAAACAATAGACTAACACTATATATTAACAAATATACAAACAATACATATACAAACAATAGACTAACACTATATATTAACAAATATACAAACAATACATATACAAACAATAGACTAACACTATATATTAACAAATATACAAACAATACATATACAAACAATAGACTAACACTATATATTAACAAATATACAAACAATACATATACAAACAATAGACTAACACTATATATTAACAAATATACAAACAATACATATACAAACAATAGACTAACACTATATATTAACAAATATATAAACAATACATATACAAACAATAGACTAACACTATATATTAACAAATATACAAACAATACATATACAAACAATAGACTAACACTATATATTAACAAATATATAAACAATACATATACAAACAATAGACTAACACTATATATTAAAAAATATATAAACAATACATATACAAACAATAGACTAACACTATATATTAACAAATATACAAACAATACATATACAAACAATAGACTAACACTATATATTAACAAATATACAAACAATGCATATACAAACAATAGACTAACACTATATATTAACAAATATACAAACAATACATATACAAACAATAGACTAACACTATATATTAACAAATATACAAACAATACATATACAAATAGACTAACACTATATATTAACAAATATACAAACAATACATATACAAACAATAGACTAACACTATATATTAACAAATATACAAACAATACATATACAAACAATAAACTAACACTATATATTAACAAATATACAAACAATACATATACAAACAATAAACTAACACTATATATTAACAAATATACAAACAATAGACTAACACTATATATTAACAAATATACAAACAATACATATACAAACAATAGACTAACACTATATATTAACAAATATACAAACAATACATATACAAACAATAAACTAACACTATATATTAACAAATATACAAACAATACATATACAAACAATAGACTAACACTATATATTAACAAATATACAAACAATACATATACAAACAATAGACTAACACTATATATTAACAAATATACAAACAATACATATACAAACAATAGACTAACACTATATATTAACAAATATACAAACAATACATATACAAACAATAAACTAACACTATATATTAACAAATATACAAACAATACATATACAAATAGACTAACACTATATATTAACAAATATACAAACAATACATATACAAACAATAGACTAACACTATATATTAACAAATATACAAACAATACATATACAAACAATAGACTAACACTATATATTAACAAATATACAAACAATACATATACAAACAATAGACTAACACTATATATTAACAAATATACAAACAATAGACTAACACTATATATTAACAAATATACAAACAATACATATACAAACAATAGACTAACACTATATATTAACAAATATACAAACAATACATATACAAACAATAGACTAACACTATATATTAACAAATATACAAACAATAGACTAACACTATATATTAACAAATATACAAACAATACATATACAAACAATAGACTAACACTATATATTAACAAATATACAAACAATACATATACAAACAATAGACTAACACTATATATTAACAAATATACAAACAATAGACTAACACTATATATTAACAAATATACAAACAATACATATACAAACAATAGACTAACACTATATATTAACAAATATACAAACAATACATATACAAACAATAGACTAACACTATATATTAACAAATATACAAACAATACATATACAAACAATAGACTAACACTATATATTAACAAATATACAAACAATACATATACAAACAATAGACTAACACTATATATTAACAAATATACAAACAATACATATACAAACAATAGACTAACACTATATATTAACAAATATACAAACAATACATATACAAATAGACTAACACTATATATTAACAAATATATAAACAATACATATACAAACAATAGACTAACACTATATATTAACAAATATACAAACAATAGACTAACACTATATATTAACAAATATACAAACAATACATATACAAACAATAGACTAACACTATATATTAACAAATATACAAACAATACATATACAAACAATAGACTAACACTATATATTAACAAATATACAAACAATACATATACAAACAATAGACTAACACTATATATTAACAAATATACAAACAATACATATACAAACAATAGACTAACACTATATATTAACAAATATACAAACAATACATATACAAATAGACTAACACTATATATTAACAAATATATAAACAATACATATACAAACAATAGACTAACACTATATATTAACAAATATACAAACAATAGACTAACACTATATATTAACAAATATACAAACAATACATATACAAACAATAGACTAACACTATATATTAACAAATATACAAACAATACATATACAAACAATAGACTAACACTATATATTAACAAATATACAAACAATACATATACAAACAATAGACTAACACTATATATTAACAAATATACAAACAATACATATACAAATAGACTAACACTATATATTAACAAATATACAAACAATACATATACAAACAATAGACTAACACTATATATTAACAAATATACAAACAATACATATACAAACAATAGACTAACACTATATATTAACAAATATACAAACAATAGACTAACACTATATATTAACAAATATACAAACAATACATATACAAACAATAGACTAACACTATATATTAACAAATATACAAACAATACATATACAAACAATAGACTAACACTATATATTAACAAATATACAAACAATACATATACAAACAATAGACTAACACTATATATTAACAAATATACAAACAATAGACTAACACTATATATTAACAAATATACAAACAATACATATACAAACAATAGACTAACACTATATATTAACAAATATACAAACAATACATATACAAACAATAGACTAACACTATATATTAACAAATATACAAACAATAGACTAACACTATATATTAACAAATATACAAACAATACATATACAAACAATAGACTAACACTATATATTAACAAATATACAAACAATACATATACAAATAGACTAACACTATATATTAACAAATATACAAACAATACATATACAAACAATAGACTAACACTATATATTAACAAATATACAAACAATGCATATACAAACAATAGACTAACACTATATATTAACAAATATACAAACAATACATATACAAACAATAGACTAACACTATATATTAACAAATATACAAACAATACATATACAAACAATAGACTAACACTATATATTAACAAATATACAAACAATAGACTAACACTATATATTAACAAATATACAAACAATACATATACAAACAATAGACTAACACTATATATTAACAAATATACAAACAATACATATACAAACAATAGACTAACACTATATATTAACAAATATACAAACAATAGACTAACACTATATATTAACAAATATACAAACAATACATATACAAACAATAGACTAACACTATATATTAACAAATATACAAACAATACATATACAAATAGACTAACACTATATATTAACAAATATACAAACAATACATATACAAACAATAGACTAACACTATATATTAACAAATATACAAACAATACATATACAAATAGACTAACACTATATATTAACAAATATACAAACAATACATATACAAACAATAGACTAACACTATATATTAACAAATATACAAACAATACATATACAAACAATAGACTAACACTATATATTAACAAATATACAAACAATACATATACAAATAGACAAACACTATATATTAACAAATATATAAACAATACATATACAAACAATAGACTAACACTATATATTAACAAATATACAAACAATAGACTAACACTATATATTAACAAATATACAAACAATACATATACAAACAATAGACTAACACTATATATTAACAAATATACAAACAATACATATACAAACAATAGACTAACACTATATATTAACAAATATACAAACAATACATATACAAACAATAGACTAACACTATATATTAACAAATATACAAACAATACATATACAAACAATAGACTAACACTATATATTAACAAATATACAAACAATACATATACAAACAATAGACTAACACTATATATTAACAAATATACAAACAATACATATACAAAATAGACTAACACTATATATTAACAAATATACAAACAATACATATACAAATAGACTAACACTATATATTAACAAATATATAAACAATACATATACAAACAATAGACTAACACTATATATTAACAAATATACAAACAATACATATACAAACAATAGACTAACACTATATATTAACAAATATACAAACAATACATATACAAAATAGACTAACACTATATATTAACAAATATACAAACAATACATATACAAATAGACTAACACTATATATTAACAAATATATAAACAATACATATACAAACAATAGACTAACACTATATATTAACAAATATACAAACAATACATATACAAACAATAGACTAACACTATATATTAACAAATATACAAACAATACATATACAAATAGACTAACACTATATATTAACAAATATATAAACAATACATATACAAACAATAGACTAACACTATATATTAACAAATATACAAACAATAGACTAACACTATATATTAACAAATATACAAACAATACATATACAAACAATAGACTAACACTATATATTAACAAATATACAAACAATACATATACAAATAGACTAACACTATATATTAACAAATATACAAACAATACATATACAAACAATAGACTAACACTATGTATTAACAAATATACAAACAATACATATACAAACAATAGACTAACACTATATATTAACAAATATACAAACAATACATATACAAATAGACTAACACTATATATTAACAAATATACAAACAATACATATACAAACAATAGACTAACACTATATATTAACAAATATACAAACAATACATATACAAATAGACTAACACTATATATTAACAAATATACAAACAATACATATACAAACAATAGACTAACACTATGTATTAACAAATATACAAACAATACATATACAAACAATAGACTAACACTATATATTAACAAATATACAAACAATACATATACAAATAGACTAACACTATATATTAACAAATATACAAACAATACATATACAAACAATAGACTAACACTATGTATTAACAAATATACAAACAATACATATACAAACAATAGACTAACACTATATATTAACAAATATACAAACAATACATATACAAACATAGACTAACACTATATATTAACAAATATACAAACAATACATATACAAACAATAGACTAACACTATATATTAACAAATATACAAACAATGCATATACAAACAATAGACTAACACTATATATTAACAAATATACAAACAATACATATACAAACAATAGACTAACACTATATATTAACAAATATACAAACAATACATATACAAACAATAGACTAACACTATATATTAACAAATATACAAACAATACATATACAAACAATAGACTAACACTATATATTAACAAATATACAAACAATGCATATACAAACAATAGACTAACACTATGTATTAACAAATATACAAACAATACATATACAAACAATAGACTAACACTATATATTAACAAATATACAAACAATGCATATACAAACAATAGACTAACACTATATATTAACAAATATACAAACAATACATATACAAACAATAGACTAACACTATATATTAACAAATATACAAACAATGCATATACAAACAATAGACTAACACTATATATTAACAAATATACAAACAATACATATACAAACAATAGACTAACACTATATATTAACAAATATACAAACAATACATATACAAACAATAGACTAACACTATGTATTAACAAATATACAAACAATACATATACAAACAATAGACTAACACTATATATTAACAAATATACAAACAATACATATACAAATAGACTAACACTATATATTAACAAATATACAAACAATACATATACAAATAGACTAACACTATATATTAACAAATATACAAACAATGCATATACAAACAATAGACTAACACTATATATTAACAAATATACAAACAATACATATACAAATAGACTAACACTATATATTAACAAATATACAAACAATACATATACAAATAGACTAATACTATATATTAACAAATATACAAACAATACATATACAAATAGACTAACACTATATATTAACAAATATACAAACAATACATATACAAATAGACTAACACTATATATTAACAAATATACAAACAATACATATACAAATAGACTAACACTATATATTAACAAATATACAAACAATACATATACAAATAGACTAACACTATATATTAACAAATATACAAACAATGCATATACAAACAATAGACTAACACTATGTATTAACAAATATACAAACAATACATATACAAACAATAGACTAACACTATATATTAACAAATATACAAACAATACATATACAAATAGACTAACACTATATATTAACAAATATACAAACAATACATATACAAATAGACTAACACTATATATTAACAAATATACAAACAATACATATACAAACAATAGACTAACACTATATATTAACAAATATACAAACAATACATATACAAACAATAGACTAACACTATATATTAACAAATATACAAACAATGCATATACAAACAATAGACTAACACTATGTATTAACAAATATACAAACAATACATATACAAACAATAGACTAACACTATATATTAACAAATATACAAACAATGCATATACAAACAATAGACTAACACTATATATTAACAAATATACAAACAATACATATACAAACAATAGACTAACACTATATATTAACAAATATACAAACAATACATATACAAACAATAGACTAACACTATGTATTAACAAATATACAAACAATACATATACAAACAATAGACTAACACTATATATTAACAAATATACAAACAATACATATACAAATAGACTAACACTATATATTAACAAATATACAAACAATACATATACAAACAATAGACTAACACTATATATTAACAAATATACAAACAATGCATATACAAACAATAGACTAACACTATATATTAACAAATATACAAACAATACATATACAAACAATAGACTAACACAATATATTAACAAATATACAAACAATACATATACAAACAATAGACTAACACTATATATTAACAAATAAACAAACAATACATATACAAACAATAGACTAACACTATATATTAACAAATATACAAACAATGCATATACAAACAATAGACTAACACTATATATTAACAAATATACAAACAATACATATACAAATAGACTAACACTATATATTAACAAATATACAAACAATACATATACAAACAATAGACTAACACTATATATTAACAAATATACAAACAATACATATACAAACAATAGACTAACACTATGTATTAACAAATATACAAACAATACATATACAAACAATAGACTAACACTATATATTAACAAATATACAAACAATACATATACAAATAGACTAACACTATATATTAACAAATATACAAACAATACATATACAAACAATAGACTAACACTATATATTAACAAATATACAAACAATGCATATACAAACAATAGACTAACACTATATATTAACAAATATACAAACAATACATATACAAACAATAGACTAATACTATGTATTAACAAATATACAAACAATGCATATACAAACAATAGACTAACACTATATATTAACAAATATACAAACAATACATATACAAACAATAGACTAACACTATATATTAACAAATATACAAACAATGCATATACAAACAATAGACTAACACTATATATTAACAAATATACAAACAATACATATACAAACAATAGACTAACACTATATATTAACAAATATACAAACAATACATATACAAACAATAGACTAACACTATATATTAAGCAAATATACAAACAATACATATACAAACAATAGACTAACACTATATATTAACAAATATACAAACAATGCATATACAAACAATAGACTAACACTATATATTAACAAATATACAAACAATACATATACAAACAATAGACTAACACTATATATTAACAAATATACAAACAATACATATACAAAATAGACTAACACTATATATTAACAAATATACAAACAATACATATACAAACAATAGACTAACACTATGTATTAACAAATATACAAACAATACATATACAAACAATAGACTAACACTATATATTAACAAATATACAAACAATACATATACAAACAATAGACTAACACTATATATTAACAAATATACAAACAATACATATACAAACAATAGACTAACACTATATATTAACAAATATACAAACAATACATATACAAACAATAGACTAACACTATATATTAACAAATATACAAACAATACATATACAAACAATAGACTAACACTATATATTAACAAATATACAAACAATACATATACAAACAATAGACTAACACTATATATTAACAAATATACAAACAATACATATACAAACAATAGACTAACACTATATATTAACAAATATACAAACAATACATATACAAACAATAGACTAACACTATATATTAACAAATATACAAACAATACATATACAAATAGACTAACACTATATATTAACAAATATACAAACAATACATATACAAACAATAGACTAACACTATATATTAACAAATATACAAACAATACATGTACAAACAATAGACTAACACTATATATTAACAAATATACAAACAATACATATACAAACAATAGACTAACACTATATATTAACAAATATACAAACAATACATATACAAACAATAGACTAACACTATATATTAACAAATATACAAACAATACATATACAAATAGACTAACACTATACTATTAAACAAATATACAAACAATACATATACAAACAAGACTAACACTATATATTAACAAATATACAAACAATACATATACAAACAATAGACTAACACTATATATTAACAAATATACAAACAATACATATATAAACAATAGACTAACACTATATATTAACAAATATACAAACAATACATATACAAACAATAGACTAACACTATATATTAACAAATATACAAACAATACATATACAAACAATAGACTAACACTATGTATTAACAAATATACAAACAATACATATACAAACAATAGACTAACACTATATATTAACAAATATACAAACAATACATATACAAACATAGACTAACACTATATATTAACAAATATACAAACAATACATATACAAACAATAGACTAACACTATATATTAACAAATATACAAACAATACATATGCAAATAGACTAACACTATATATTAACAAATATACAAACAATACATATACAAACAATAGACTAACACTATATATTAACAAATATACAAACAATACATATACAAACAATAGACTAACACTATATATTAACAAATATACAAACAATACATATACAAACAATAGACTAACACTATATATTAACAAATATACAAACAATACATATGCAAATAGACTAACACTATATATTAACAAATATACAAACAATACATATACAAACAATAGACTAACACTATATATTAACAAATATACAAACAATACATATACAAACAATAGACTAACACTATATATTAACAAATATACAAACAATACATATACAAACAATAGACTAACACTATATATTAACAAATATACAAACAATACATATGCAAATAGACTAACACTATATATTAACAAATATACAAACAATACATATACAAACAATAGACTAACACTATATATTAACAAATATACAAACAATACATATACAAACAATAGACTAACACTATATATTAACAAATATACAAACAATACATATACAAACAATAGACTAACACTATATATTAACAAATATACAAACAATACATATACAAACAATAGACTAACACTATATATTAACAAATATACAAACAATACATATACAAACAATAGACTAACACTATATATTAACAAATATACAAACAATACATATACAAACAATAGACTAACACTATATATTAACAAATATACAAACAATACATATACAAATAGACTAATACTATATATTAACAAATATACAAACAATACATATACAAATAGACTAACACTATATATTAACAAATATACAAACAATACATATACAAATAGACTAATACTATATATTAACAAATATACAAACAATACATATACAAATAGACTAATACTATATATTAACAAATATACAAACAATACATATACAAATAGACTAACACTATATATTAACAAATATACAAACAATACATATACAAATAGACTAATACTATATATTAACAAATATACAAACAATAAATATACAAACAATAGACTAACACTATATATTAACAAATATACAAACAATACATATGCAAATAGACTAACACTATATATTAACAAATATACAAACAATAAATATACAAACAATAGACTAACACTATATATTAACAAATATACAAACAATACATATATAAACAATAGACTAACACTATATATTAACAAATATACAAACAATACATATACAAATAGACTAACACTATATATTAACAAATATACAAACAATAAATATACAAACAATAGACTAACACTATATATTAACAAATATACAAACAATACATATACAAACAATAGACTAACACTATATATTAACAAATATACAAACAATACATATACAAATAGACTAATACTATATATTAACAAATATACAAACAATACATATACAAATAGACTAACACTATATATTAACAAATATACAAACAATACATATACAAATAGACTAATACTATATATTAACAAATATACAAACAATACATATACAAATAGACTAATACTATATATTAACAAATATACAAACAATACATATACAAATAGACTAATACTATATATTAACAAATATACAAACAATACATATACAAATAGACTAACACTATATATTAACAAATATACAAACAATAAATATACAAACAATAGACTAACACTATATATTAACAAATATACAAACAATACATATATAAACAATAGACTAACACTATATATTAACAAATATACAAACAATACATATACAAACAATAGACTAACCCTATATATTACAAATATACAAACAATACATATATAAACAATAGACTAACACTATATATTAACAAATATATAAACAATACATATACAAACAATAGACTAACACTATATATTAACAAATATATAAACAATACATATACAAATAGACTAACACTATATATTAAAAAATATACAAACAATACATATACAAACAATAGACTAACACTATATATTAACAAATATACAAACAATACATATACAAACAATAGACTAACCCTATATATTAACAAATATATAAACAATACATATACAAACAATAGACTAACACTATATATTAACAAATATATAAACAATACATATACAAACAATAGACTAACACTATATATTAACAAATATACAAACAATACATATACAAACAATAGACTAACACTATATATTAACAAATATACAAACAATACATATATAAACAATAGACTAACACTATATATTAACAAATATATAAACAATACATATACAAACAATAGACTAACACTATATATTAACAAATATACAAACAATACATATACAAACAATAGACTAACACTATATATTAACAAATATATAAACAATACATATACAAACAATAGACTAAGACTATATATTAACAAATATACAAACAATACATATACAAACAATAGACTAACACTATATATTAACAAATATACAAACAATACATATACAAACAATAGACTAAGACTATATATTAACAAATATACAAACAATACATATACAAACAATAGACTAACACTATATATTAACAAATATACAAACAATACATATACAAACAATAGACTAAGACTATATATTAACAAATATATAAACAATACATATACAAACAATAGACTAACACTATATATTAACAAATATATAAACAATACATATACAAACAATAGACTAAGACTATATATTAACAAATATACAAACAATACATATACAAACAATAGACTAACACTATATATTAACAAATATACAAACAATACATATACAAATAGACTAACACTATATATTAACAAATATACAAACAATACATATACAAACAATAGACTAACACTGTTCTAACATATATAAAAATACATCTAAACCAATAAAAGAAGGATGCACAACTAGATTGTCTCCCCTTATAACTTATATAATGTCGGTATTAACTTTTATAAAACAACTAAAAAATGCTGTTCGGTGTTATTTAAAAAATTGGATACGTACATATAAACACTCTGTCCAAATACAAAGAATAAAAATAATTATCTATATACTAGCAAGGCTACCTGGTGTTGCCCGGAGCAAAAGTGTAACGTATTTCTATTAAAACTTCTATATCTCTCTCTTTTCCAGTTTCCCCCTCCTTCTATCCACCCCCTATTCTCCGCCCAGCCCATTCCTCTCTCTCTCTCTGGACATACACTTTTTATAGATTACTCGAGTCGGCGTAAAAGAAATAACTCCTTGAAAAAAATCAGAGTTAGTTCCCTTTATTTAGTATATGAAAATGACTGGAAAACCGAAACCCCCCTGACGAAATCGGCGGCAGTTTAATGTCAAAGAATGGATATTTTTGCTCTAAATTTTAGATATTATTAATTCCAGGCAACGCTGATCAAGATAATATCAACTTTGATTAATAATAATATGCTAATACTGTTCTAACATATATAAGAATGCATTGAAACCAATGAAAGGAAGATGTTACATACACAAGTAGGTTGTCTCCCCTTACTAATTGTGTTTATATGAAGTTCTTCTAATATATACAGGGTGATTCATAAGTCACTTCACTTAGCTATTTAAAATGATTACCATATGAAGCACAAACATACTATGAACTTTTGATAATTGTTATCTTACTCTCTAATTACTGCTATTTGTTATTTTAAATTTGTTCGTTGTGAACAGAAAGCCTCCTTCGCACAACACCATAATCAATCAAATATGCTACAAAGAGTCGTACATTCCTTGCAAAAAAGAATGGAGCTATGCATGCAGAATGAAGGTGGAAATTTTGACAATTTGCGGTAATTTTAAACTCCCATAAATGAATTTGTTGAATAAACTTTCTGATTTGTATTACCGTATTTTTTAACTTTAGAATTTCAAAAATAAATAGCTAAGTGACTTATGAATCACCCTGTACATTCAATGTACATACATTGATGTTTTGTGTGTACATCGAAAGAAGGAGCAGCAGAAGCCGCAGCAACACCAATGCGTGCTGATGTTAAAGCATCACCAGCAACTCCCCATTAGAGTCCAATCGTTCCTCAACATGGTAGTGTCGGAACTCTGTGATCTGGAACTCAGTTTACTCGCAGAACCCCCTATGATGGATAGTGTAGCAGAATGTTCAGATCGAGGGTCGTGTTCCCCCGATTATAAACGTGTTCAGTAAATCAAGCAATGTTGCATGCAAAAGACAGAGTAATAATTAATAAACAAAAATGAAGTAGTTCAAATAACGTTTATTGAACGTGTGTGTACGTGGAATGGTGAAGTGTGTGATGTATGCATGTGTGTCGATGGAAAAACAGTTCTTGAAAAAGGTATAAAAGGAAATGAATCCGGCGAGAGGAAAGTCTTTGAAAGCCGTACACAAAGAAAATGAGTTGAGAACTCTTACCGTTGTTTGACCACGTGTTGACGGAAGAAACGTGTGTTGGTTGTTGTTTTGCCGAGACTAGTTGAAGAGAAAAGCGTGGGACGAAACGCTAGTGTATTAGCGTCGTTCTGCCGAGGCCAATCGACCAGAAGAGAAAAGTGAAACGAAACGCTAGTGTCAGCGTCGTTCTGTCAAGGCTGGTCGGTGAAAAAGAGAGATGGATTTTCCGTTTGCAACGGTTTTTATA
Source organism: Sepiola atlantica (assembly GCA_963556195.1). Classification (NCBI taxonomy): domain Eukaryota; kingdom Metazoa; phylum Mollusca; class Cephalopoda; order Sepiida; family Sepiolidae; genus Sepiola; species Sepiola atlantica. The sequence continues at coordinate 6,160,844 of OY744552.1, forward strand.
GTTAGAAGGGCAGATAACTCTGGTGTCGCTTTACAGTGCCACCTGTCGGTGAAAAAGCGACACCTACCGGCAAACCGGTGTAGTTATGTTTTGAAAGGAGGAGGTAACTGCTACAATAGGTCTGGCATCAAGTGGCATTAGGCCACAGTCGAGACCAACGAGAAGGACTTCACGCAGACCAGACAATCCTGAGGCGCAATCTTCGTGAGCTCTAAGCCAAAGTCCAATTCACCTAACAAACAAAGCAGCAGCAGCAGAGCCAATGTTTGCTGATATTAAGGTATACGCCCCAACCTCAAATCGGACATATACGACAAAACTGATTTCTATTTTTAATTAAAATTCTACTCGATAATTTTCCGTAATTTTTGGTGTAGATATCTATTTTTGCCTGATATGTAAGTATATCAAAGAGTTTTTTTGTGTTAATTTATTTTTAACTGCCTTATTTCACCTGTGCATGTGTTTCATGAAGCATGATAAAATCGTTTTTTTTTTATTTTTTATTTAATAAATACTGGATGAATTTGCATAATTTTTGGTGTACAGTCTTCGGTTCAGCTACCACGTAAGTACATAACAAAGTTTATACATTTCTTTAGCTATTTTCTTTTTAAAGAGAGGCCTAACATGTCGGGGCTAAACAGCAGAAGCACCGAATTAATTAATGTAAGTGAGTTATCTCCCTTGTCTTTTTCATAAGTGAAAATGTCTCATGATACGTAAGATCGTTTTTGTTTCTTTTTCTTATAATTTAATAAATACTGGATGAATTTGTGTAATTTTTGGTGTACAGTCTTCTATTAAGCTACCACGTAAGTACATAACAAAGTTTATACATTTCTTTAGCTATTTTCTTTTTAAGAGAGGCCTAACATGTCGTCGTAAAATGGAAGAAGCACCGAAAAAAGACATAAAACTTTAATGTAAATCCGTCAGAATCGCTACGAATGTAAGGGGAGAGCACTCTATATAAGATTCCTTAAAACTGGACGAAATGAAGTAAGATTTCTGGGCATCTTTTACGAGACTCAGCAGAGTAAAAACGCTAAAAAAACAAATATACAACAAATAAAAGTAACTGTAGGCTGTAAAAGTTATTTTGAAACTTGCCTGTGGCATTTGTTTGTATTTTTAGACCGTTACAACCGCTATTTATTAGAAATCAATAGTTTTGTCACCGGAACTTGGGGAAAACATGGCTGCTTTTGGGGGGGGGGGGCATTTGGTAAGGAAGCACGTAAATCGCCATCTTGAATTTTGTGCGAGCCTTTGGTAAAAAAAAAAATACATTTTTTTTTTTACATCTAATAAAAACCCATTTATAATACGTAAAAATAAAAACAAATTACATAGGTAAATAGAAAAATATCTATCCTCGTCGCAGGTCAACTTCACTTGTTGCAAATTTATGTTTTTAAACCCTTTCTCGTTCTTTTTTTGGACCCCGTTTGCGCTTCTGCTGAGCGTCGTAACATATACCCAGATTTCTTTCACATGAACACGGTTCTAGTCTGAATCAGTTTCAGAGTTGAAACTGCCTCACAACCAAAAAAAACAAAAACACCTCGGTCTCAGTTTTGTTGCGATTCATTTGTTTTTATTAGTATCTAAGGTGCAACTCCAGTTTAGCGGATACTTTCGAAAAAAATAAAATAAAACAAACTGAGGAATATCTGTTTGATGTATGTACCTGTCATGGGCTGAATATATCCTATACCAAAAATCACGTAAATTAATCAAGTAGTTTTTTTTTTAATATAATATATACATAATTAAATTTTAGCGATTTACAAAGAGGAAGTGCAAATATGACAGCCATTTTGATTTATTCAAAGGGGTATAAGCGTAATTTATTTACAGTAATCCCCCTTTCAATAATCCCAAAAGTCTACAATTACATACATAATAAAAATCAAAAATCAAAAAAATCACACACATACAGAAATTGTATACAAGTGACTTGTTGAACACATATGTGTGGGGTGTAGGAGGGTCTCGTTGTTTGAGTTAAATCTCCCATCTCACAAATTTAGGATGTCAGACAAGGCTGACTCCGATATCTCTTGTTGAGCCCTGTTGCTGATCTTTCCTCAACAGCCAGTGCCCCACAAATATATTTACTTTTGACCAGTTTTGTTGCGTTTTTTTTTATGGCAAACCAGAAGAGTACCCGACTTAAAGTCAGCAGCAAAGGGTGTCCGGTCAGATTTAGTTCCTGATATCAAAGACTTCTCGTTTTGGGCCATTTATTCTTTTGGTTTGTGAAGTTTTGTACTATTTTTTATTTATTAATTTATTCATTAAATTGTTAGGTGAAACTACAGAATAGTTAACAAAGCCCCTCTCTCCATGTTCAGAATGGTTTTCTAAATAATCTTCTGCAGTTTACGGACCGTGCTGAAATAATAACGTTATTATTTAGAAAGCCATTCTTAACATGGAAGTGTGGGGGGGGGGGGAGCTTCGTTTTTAAAAACTATTCTGTACTTTCACCTAACGATTTAATAAATGAATTAAGTTTGGGAAAACCGAAATTCTTGCCGGGAGTTATATTACGAATGAAGTTTAATATCAGGAACTAAATCTGACCGAACACCGTTTGCTGCTGACTTTGAGTCGGATACTCTTTCGGTTTGCCATTTTTATTAGAATTTAATGCAGTAAGATTTCACCCCCAAGTTCTTAGCATCCTCAAATAAAAATTTATTTGGTATTAGTTATTCAGAATAAATGTTATGCATACACCACCGGAGACAGTTTTGTGATATCATCAGGACAGAGTTAATATAATCCATAGACGAAACCCTGACAGGTACTACCAATCCAGGCCAGAGCAGACCTGGGGGCAGTTATAACTAAGGAGTGGCTCCACACTCCCTCAAACTCCTAAATTTGAGGCTAACCACCGGATGCAGTTTAATGTCTTTCCGCGGACCCTTTTTCGTTTTTGACAAAAAACTATGTGTGTGAACATGTGCGTATGCACGCTTTTCGTGCGTTCACTACACTGTCCGTAAATCGTCCCACGCGTTGTGCCGGTTGAAAGATGTCGTTCGATCCCACTCAGTGCTGTAACAAAGATTCTCATGCCAAGTAAAAACCATGAGTCTAATTTATGAACAAGTAACAAATGTCTCTAAATTGAGATCTCTCTATCCCGGCGAAATGGAAACAAGTCCCCCACAGTCCTTTGGCCAAGAGACCCAAATAGGTCATCCTGCCTCCAAGGGGGAGAGATTAAAGATGTTTTTAAATATGCAAATATAGTGGTGTTCGAAGTAGCAGTGACAGTGAATGTTGTTTTTTACGTATTGACTCTCGCCTAGCTGAAAGCTCAAATTAGCAGTGTCTTTCAACCAATCACAGCACAAGAAATCTTGTGCATACTATAAAAACCCAAATACAGCGTTTCTCTTTCTCTTTCCTATTTTTCCTTCCACAGACACCACATATGCACGCATCATAATCCAGCCAGGACCTTTGGACCAATAGGCAAGTAACACAAACATAGATTGTGTGCAAAGTGATTAGTGTGTGGTTCGGTTGGCTAAAACAGGCATGTCCAAACTCGCGTAGAAATACATTGGGCGATTCATTCATTCATACCTTATGATTCTATTGTTGGCATTGGTTTCCCTGTTATCTTTCTAGTCAGAATTCTTTCTAGAAAGAAATCAGATACTTACTGGGGGGACCATGTGAAGGTTGCCAACATCCTAAGTGTAGCGTTGCTGCTTTGTCGGTTGTTATTGTGTTTCCATTAGTGTCCGGCTCGTGGGGTAACGGCTTCACATACATAACAATTCAAGTAGGAACGCAGAAATAAATAAGAGAGACAAACGGTTGATGTGTGCGCTCAGGTCGCTTCCTTCGTAAGAGGTCGGTTGGCACGTAAGCATTTATTTATATAGCATGAGAAATATACAAGGGAGATAATTACAGATAATTACAGAATGACTAATGTAAGGGAGGTAATTAGGATACTCTTTGGATTCGCGTATCTCGAGTGTAAACATTGTTGTCGTTTACAAATGCACGACACTACATTAAGTGAAAGAAATCAGATACTTACTGGGGGGTGGGGGGGGCATGTGAAGGTTGCCAACATCCTAAGTGAAAGCGTTTCTGTCGCGATTAGAACACTTCTGCGCATGCATGCCTTTTCTAATTTCCACCCAGCTTACGAAAATACCTAAGCAGCCCCTCAGGCAATTTGCAATAAACTAACCCCTTCTCAAAGACAGAAGGTAAAGCCTGGGAGAGTGGACCTCCTAGAACTGCACAGAACCATACCTCAGCGCGACAGAATAAAGGCCATCTAACTCAAATAGCTCAGACTGGATAGTGAGGAACCTATTAGATTAACAACTCTTTTTTTAACCTTGTCTAAGTGGGAGAGACTAGTGAATTGTGCATAAGCCCAGATATTTGCTGTAAGAAAAAATAGTCGACCATAATGCATCATTAAGGAATCTTGTGTTGGTAAAAGTGTAAACGTGACAGGCCCACTATACTAGAAATGGTGAATTTACTTCGGAAATCACTGATGGTAACTTTTTTTTTTATATACTAAGTTGAAGAATATTCGTCTCAGGACAGGTAATTCCCCCTAACAGAACAGTTTTGCACCACTTTTATGTCCCCTTTTGAAGATTAAAATTAATATATAATGCGACTAAACCTTATGTCTAGAATCCTTATTCCAATTCTGATCAAAAACCATTACATGATTTTGATTCTAGAAATACTGAAACCATATGAGGGAGTTATCTACCTTACATTGTCGTATCCTACATGTGGATTCGTCTAAATATTATTTTACGACAATATAAGGGAGTCAATTCCCTCATAGGATTCAGGTGAACGCTTCACATAGATAAGCCTCTATCGCCAAAACAATATCAACCAAAATTAATGTCTACGCAATTATGAGCGATAAAATGTCCAGTAATTCTGTCGAGATTCCGTAGCCTGATCGGTAAGAGCGCCCGAGTACAGTAACTGTGATCGCGATTTTGAATCTCAGCAAAAGTCCAGCCACACTGAAGAACCGTAGACAGCGAAATGCGTGCATCCATGAATAATTATTTGTATGCAGATGAAATTTTTTTATTTTAATTTTAGAAGAGTCAGTTGAAAGGGGAGATAATTCAAACTTTTTTTTTTTGTAACCATAACCCATAAGGAAAATCCAGAGAATTAATAAGAAAATAAATTTTAAAAAAGGGTACTTCTGCAGTATACTGACCGTGCTGAAATAATAACGTTATGATTTAGAAAGCCATTCTTAACATGGGGAGGTGGGGGTTGATTGACTATTCTGTTTATCAAATAATTAGGTGAAAGTACATTGTCAGTGTAATGAATAGCCCATCTTTATATTATTAAACTAAAAATAAAATAAAGGAAAACTAAAACGAATTAAAAAAAAAAAAACTATTTAAAAAAAATTGGTACTGGTGCAGTTTACGACCCATACTGAAACCAACGTTTCGTCGGAATCTTCTGGCAGTTTACGTAAACAGCAGAGAAAAGCAAAATGAAAACTTTGTGATCTCAAAATCAAAACGAGGCGACGCTAGCAAACAGGAAAAGTTAATTCAAAAATAAGTATTTTTTAATGAAAACAGGAAAAATTAACGAAACAATATTTAAAGCAAAAAAAAAAGTCATCTTATTGTAATTTAAAAATTTTAATGAAAATATTTTTTTAACGAAGCAATTATAATGAAATAACTCTTTCTGTTTTGCTGAATTTTTTTTTTATATACTGGTACAGCTTTTTACCTGACCGACTTATTCAGGGTTATTTTTAAAAAAAAAAATTTTATTATTATTATTTTTTGTAGGGTTAGGGTGAAAATGAAAAGCAGTTTCTTGAATTGTTTTGTTTTTTAGTTAGTAACCCTAACTAAAAAAACAAAACAAAAGAAAAAAACAGAAAAGAAAGAAAACAGAAAAGAAAGAAACAGTTTTTAACATTTTATTCACCCTAACCCTACAAAAAAAAACATAACCCTAACCTAACCCTAAGCTAGTCGGTCAGTTTCAAAAGCTGTACAAAAAACAAAAAAAAAAAACAATTTATCGAAACAATTTTTTTTATATAACAGTTGTTTCATTATATTTTTGCTGGTCGTCTGCTGCAATCTGATTGGCTAAGCGTTTCGACATCTTCCGGCGGTTTACGTACACTGCCGGAAGATGCCGACAAAACGTCGGTTTCAGCACGAGTCGTACCAATACCCAAAATTGTAAACACTACTATATTTTCTATCATTTCTCTCCAAGCCATCCAACCGGCAATATCTCTCCACCCGGGCAACGCCGGATAAAAACAGCCAATTTTTACTATAAAATAATTTTCATTCATTTTTAATTTTTTATTTTTTTAAAATATGATCGCTTAGAAAACAACTGCAATTAAAACGTAAAACACGAATGGTAAACCCAACAATGCAATTCCAATATTTTAGGTCGATGAATAAATTTATGATGGCGTATAATAATCATCGTCTGCTAATAGCAGACGACAGCAAATTGTAACCAGTTTAATGAAAAAATGGTTACTTTTTATTAAAAACAAAAATACCATTGAAACAGTAAAATATTTGAATAAATAAAACAATAGCCATTTTAGTTATAATGATCGAAAAGAGACCGGCATTGTTTTTATTCTTTTTTATTTTTCTCCTTTTTAATTTTCTGCGAACCTGTTCTTTTCGGCCACCATCTTGAATTTTCATTCGAAATCTCTTCACTCAAAACTAAACACCAACGTTTTTAATTAACATATTTTATAGACGTTTCTTTCTTTAAAACAGGTTATAAAAAGTAAGTATTTCTTTGAAATTTCTTTGTTTTACGATTTAAAAAAAAAAAAGTTTTCGATTAATTTTGCAAAATGTATCACGTTTTTTGGTATAATTATCATTTGGGAAATCCTTAAAAAAATGTCGCTGGTCAGTATTTAAAAAAAGATGTTTTATTAAAAAAAGATTTATTATTTAAAAAAAACAAAAAACTTTATATTTAATGTTTTCGTTATAATTGAAGATTTTGGCTTTAAGATGGCTGCCATTGAAACAACATCATGATAATGTCATCATCTTAACCAAATGAGTTCTAATTTGTTTTCAGTTAATAATTTAATTACTAAATAATACCGTAATAAATAATATAACTATTATAATATAATTAGTGTTTGGTTAATAAATTATTAATTGAAACAATTTTAAAAAAAAACTATAACTAATTGGTTAAGATAATGTTATTTCAATGGCAGCCATCTTAAAGCTGAAATCTTCAATATAACCGTTTTTGTTGACAAATGTATTTTTTTAAAAATTCAATTATATCACACTTTTTTTTTGTCAACAAAAACAAAATAAAAACATTAAATTTAATAATTTTAGGGAATAAGTTTTTTGTTTTTTTTAATACTGCTCAGAAGGTATTTTTTGAGGATTCCCCGAAAATTAATATTAACTTTATTACTACTACTACTACTATTACTACTACTATTACTACTATTATATGTTTGTTTGTTTACTTTTGCCGACCCCAAACAAGGGGGCACAACGCCACTGAGACGTAAAGGGGCTACTATGAATTAGGGGAATCCTAAGTGGGGAGTTGCGCAGCTAGATGCTTGTTCACATTACATTTAAACTTCCGCATGAGGTACACTCAGTCAGGGAAACAGGAAGCAGGAAGGGAGTTCCAAAGGCTAGCAGTTATTATTATTATTTTTTTTTCATTGAACTACATTTGTCCCCATTTTTATATTTATACTTGGTGATTCTCCAGATTAGGACCCAAGCTAAAATCGGTCAGTGAAGGAGAAATCCTTCTAGATTTTGTTTCACTCCAGAGCGCCCCTTTTTGGGGAGCTGGATTTTTATCCACATTAAAGACCAAAGGTCCAGGTTAGCTTGGGTCCTAATCTGGAGAAGTACCTTCTACTTTAAACATAATTCAATCAAACACAGTTCATACCTTTGATTAATGTTAGTACTCCCATAGTGCTCCTCATCTCTCAGCTGACTGACTATCATTCCGTCTAATTAATCCTTATCCTAGAGTGGCTTTTGGCCTTGATAAGTGATCCCCCCAATCTTTATTTGCTAATCCTTATTATTCCATTGGCTAGGAGGAAAGTGTAGTATCTGTTCTGGACTAAAGCAACTTATATTTGTGTCCCAATCTCGAGTGCCCCTTTTTGGGGAGCTGGATTTTCCTCACATTAAAAATCCGGCCTTGGGTCTAACTCTGCCCTTGTGGAGAGGCAACTAAATAGAGACACAACAGAAGGTTTGGGTATCTTTTACAATAATCCGCAGAGTCACGGACGGGGTCAAAAAAAACGAACGAGAACGGGGTAAAAAAAAATTAAATATACAAAAAGTGATGATGACCTACGTCGAGAATAGATATTTTCCTACTTACCTATGACATTTGTTTGTATTTTTACGTAGTATACATGGGTTTTTATTAGATGTAAAAAAAAAAATTTCTTGTTTTGTTTTGGCACGGATTTTTACTAAAAACAAAATGGCGGCCCAGCCTTACCTCGTTACGATACCCCCCCCCCCCCATCGCTTGTCTAATGTTCGTGTGACAAAAATATTGATTTCTAATAAATAGCAATTGGAACGGTTTAAAAATACAAACAAATGTCACAGATAAGTTGGAAAATAACTTTTATCGGTTACAGTTACTTTTATTTGTTGTATATTTGTTTTTATAGCGTTTTCACTCTGCGGATTATTGTAAAAGATACCCGAAGGTTTTTACGGTAAGTGAGACCTCGGCCTTGGTTTGGCTAAGATCAAAGTGTAGTATCTGTTCCGATGGATACTGCACGCCTGTCCTGTGCAGTTCTAGGAAGTCCACCCTCCCAGGCTTTACCTCCCCTCTTTGGGGAGGAGTAAGTTTATTGCTTACTGTCTGAGGCGCCCCTACCGGGGAATGCCGACGGGGCTGCCCAGGCAATTTTTAAATGGCCAGAGTGCTCACCTCTCGAGCGCTGGCTTTTCAAACCCCACTTTCCCGACCCGATCTTGGGTCACATCTTGGCACATGTTCGTCTTTTCTCACAGTCCGTTTTTCACAACTTTTTAATGACCAGTTTTGTTTTCTTTTTTCGGTGTACACTTACCTATCAGGCTGCTAGAGAATTCCGGGGTTTTTGGAAAAAAAATTCAAATATTTTACATTTTAGGAGCGGGGATCAGTTTCCAATGTTAATTCAACGTAGACTGATCCCCCACTTTTTGACCATCTCAATTTTTGTAAAAGTCTTTTTCGGTGTACAATTACCTATCATGTCAGTAGAGAATTCAGGAGTTTTTGGAAAGAAATTTCAGAAAATTTAGATTTTAAGACGGGGGATCAGTTTTCAATGTAAATTCAACGTAGACTGATCCCCCTCTTTTTGACCATCTCAAATTTTAAAAATTATTCTTCTGCTTACAAGTACCTATCATGTCGCGAGAGAATTTCGGGGTTTTTGGAAAGAAATTTAAAAAAATTGAGATTTTAAGATCTAAAAAGTTGTGAAAAACGGACTGTGGGAAAAGACGAAGAAGACTGATCCCCCGTCTTAAAATGTAAATTTTGTTAATTTTTTTTCCCAAAACTCCGGAATTCTCTCGCGACATGATAGGTTATTGTAAGCAGAAGAAGAATTTTAAAGATTTGAGATGGTCAAAAAGAGGGGGATCAGTCTACGTTGAATTTACATTGAAAACTGATCCCCCGTCTTAAAATCTAAATTTTCTGAAATTTCTTTCCAAAAACTCCGGAATTCTCTACTGACATGATAGGTAATTGTACACCGAAAAAGACTTTTACAAAAATTGAGATGGTCAAAAAGTGGGGGATCAGTCTACGTTGAATTAACATTGGAAACTGATCCCCGCTCCTAAAATGTAAAATATTTGAACTTTTTTTCCAAAAACCCCGGAATTCTCTAGCAGCCTGATAGGTAAGTGTACACCGAAAAAAGAAAAAAAAACTGGTCATTAAAAAGTTGTGAAAAACGGACTGTGAGAAAAGACGAACATGTGCCCACATCTTACTTGTGGGAGTAAGATAAAACTGGCCTTGTGCCTAACTCCTGGGGAGGAGTAAATAAAACCTCGGCCTTTTGGCTAGGAGCAAAGTGTAGTATCTGTTCTGAGGCCACACTTTTTTTTTCTGTCCTCGGTCAGTGAAGGAGAAATCCTTCTACACTTTGTCTCAATCCAGTGCCCCTTTTTTGGGGAGCTGGATTTTCCCCACATTAAAAACCAACTCTGCCCTCGTGGGCAGCTCGTTCTCATTTTCCATAATCTGAAAATAATGAGAAGATAGAGAAAGTGAAACTCTCTCCGGCGGTTTGCGACTGTATTTGGTGACGCGATCAAAATGGTTTTATAATGTTTGTTCTGCTTTGTTTTGTTTTTTTAAATAATAATATTAAATGATGAACCATTTAGGGTGCTTCTCCAGTTTAGCGGATACTTTCGAAAAAAATAAAATAAATAAAACAAAACTGAGGAATATCTGTTTGATGTCCGTACCTGTCATGGACTGAATATATCCTATACCAAAAATCACATAAATTAATCAAATAGTTTTGTTTTATAAAAGAAAATTACATTTTAGCAATTTACGAAGATGAAGTGCAAATATGACAGCCATTTTGATTTATTCAAAGGGGGATAAGCGTAATTCATTTACGCTTATCCCCCTTTGAAGTACCAATGTTTTTGTGTTTTTTATGTTACAAATACTTAATCGAATTGTTTTTTTTCTCAGGGTTTTTTTTTTATAAAATAGTTTATAATAAAAATATATTTGATGCTTCTGCTGTTTCACAATGACATTAAAATATTTTTTTTAATGTATAAACTTTGTTATGTACTTACGTGGTAGCTGAAAAGAAGATTGTACAGAAAAAATTACGCAAATTCATCCACTATTTATTAAATTATAAAAAAATTAAAAAAATAAAAAATATCTTACGTATCGGTAGACATTTCATCTAAGTAGGCAAGGGAGATAACTTTTGAAAAAAGTTTTTAAAATGGAGACATAAATAAAATCGTTTTTTTTTAATTTTTAATTTAATAAATACTAAATGAATTTTCGTAATTTTTTGGTGTACAGTCTTCTTTTCAGCTACCACGTAATTACATAACAAAGTTTATACATTTCTTTAGCCATTTTTTTTTTTTTAAAGAGAGGCCTAACATGTCGTTGTGAAATGAAAGAAGCACCAGATATTATTATTTTTAAATAGTTTATATTAACAATAGTTTTTTTTGGGGGGGGGAGGGTATGTTTTTTTTTTTACAAATACTCAAATGAATCGGAAATATAGTTGTTTTTTTTCTTAAAAGAAAACAAAATTTGGCACTTCTGCATTCTTTATGAACCCGCAGCCGATTAAGAAATCGAAATTGAAGAGTTCCGTTTTTTTTCTCCAAGTACCATTCATTCAGAATTCACCGGAAGTTGAATTTACCGGGAGTTGAAGTAGAATTTAGTTTTTAGAAAATGGAGTTAAATGAGTTGAATTTTCGCGACATTGGTAATTTAATGAACCAGACGCAAAAAACAATCGATTTTTTACAGGCACATCGCCATCCACAGGTGCCACAACAAATCATGTGGAAAACATGTGGCAAAAGGCCAAAATGCGTTAGAAAATAGAATGTGGCACCCACACGCAAATGGTGGAGTCTTACTTAATGGAATTTATGTGGCGGCAGAAGTTTTCTGCTAACCCCATGGAAGCCATTATAAGTCAAATTGCAGATAAAAGAAAAAGGACAAAAAAATACAGTCCCCCCCCCCATGAAAACTTTTCATTTAGATAAAAAAAATCTCACCAAACAAAACTTTTCAACTACAATATATTTAAAAAAAAATAAAAGCAAAATCAATGTTGACCAAAAAATTCATTCCCCCCCACCCCAATCAAAACTTTACATTTTTATTTATAAAATTTTTAATTCATATAATAAAAAAAAACAATTGTTAATTGTTTCTTGTTACCCAAAAACAAATCAGTCTTGCATTTTTTTTAGGTTGTAAATAAGTCACTTCCGGTTGAATTACTTCCCTTTATTTTCAGTAGAAGGACAGAAAATCTGCGGGTTCATAAAGAATGCAGAAGTGCCCAAAATTTTTTTCTCCCCTGAAAACAGTTACAAAATGAATTATATTAGTTTTTGTTTTGGAATGTTTTTTTGGTTAATTTATAGAAGTGCACCCCTCGTATTCCGCCCCCTAAAACAAAAAAGTTTCTATTTTTTTTTTGGGGGGGGGGGGGCAAATTACATGTAAACAGCCTCAAATATCCGGTACGAAAAAAAAAAAAAAATTAAATTTTTATTATTTTAGATTTTAGGAGGGGGGATCACTTTCCTATATAAGTTATACGTAAAGTGAGCATCCATTTCTTGGCGCCCCCCCCCCCAAAAAAAAATAAAATCTAAATTAACGTTTTTTGAATATTTCTTTCAACACGTGTACGCTACGGTGCGATTCTAAGTGGCCAAAAAGTGGGTGCTCATTTTACGTATAACTTATATAGGAAAGTGATCCCCCACACCTCCTAAAATCTAAAATAATAAAAAAATTAATTTTTTTTTTCATAGCGGATATTTGTGATGGCTGTTTAGGTCAAAATAGAGCGTAGGGGCCCCCGATCAACCGCCCGAGAAACCACCGGAAGTGACGACAGGAAGCGCACAATTTAAAATTGATGTAAAATGAAGATAGAACAATTGTTTGAACGCTTATCTACTACTGCGAATTTATTTATTTTTCTTAAGGAATTAAAATTAATTAAAGAATCCAGACTATGTGTTTGTGGGTCTACCATGAAATGGATTGGTAGTGAAAAATTAACTGATGGTTATATTCTGCGATGCGGAGTTAAAATATGCAGGAAGAAAGTCTCCGTTAGGAAAGACTCTTTCTTTGAAAAGTCAAGAATGAGTTTGAAGAAATTAGTAATACTCATGTATCTTTGGGCAAAGAAATACCCCGAAAAACTAATTTTGGACAATTACAAATCGGAGGAGTAGAAAAAATCGTCGAAATCGACGAAACCATCATTGTTAAAAAAGGAAGAATACGGGAACACGAAGACGTTTTCAACGCTTTAGTAAATAAAATTAACCATTTGTATCCTGTAAAAATTTACGTGTTTGTTTTTTATTCTACATTTTCATTCAATAGCGTTTTCAGTTTTGCGAAATTTAGATTTGTTTTTTTTTTATATATTTTTATATTTTAAATTGTGCGCTTCCTGTCTACATTGGTGCATGCGCACATGTGGTTTCTCGGGCGGTTTTGCGCATGCGCACAGGTGGTTTCTCGGGCTGTTGATCGGGGGCCCCTACGCTCTATTTTTACCGCTGTTTACATGTAATTTGCAAAAAAAAGTAGAATTTTTATTTATTTAGAGGGATAAATGTGAGGGGTGAGATTCCGTGGCCAAGAAATGGGTGCTCACTTTACGTATAACTTATATAGGAAAGTGATCCCCCTCCTAAAATCTAAAATAATAAAAAAAATTTAATTATTTTTTTTCGTACCGGATATTTGTTGAGGCTGTTTACATGTAATTTGCCCCAAAAAATAGAAACTTTTTTTGTTTTAGGAGGCGGAATACGAGGGGTGCACTTCTATAAATTTACCGTTTTTTCTTCCTTTTTCAAATACTCACATGAATCAGGATCTTTTTTCAAAGAGTGTTTATAATTTAAAACGTTATCTGAGAGGAAGATGATCAGAAGGGACAGTTTCTGCCCTGTCACCGTCTTCCCGTCTGCGAAGCAGCAACCGGAACTGAATTTCAGCAACGAAACTTGACAATTACCGAATTCTGCTCACGAGGAGTTATCACACAAGTCATCGTCAGTGATTGCTCACCGACAACAACCAGTGGTGTTCCCTGGAGTCTGAGTGACAACAAGCCTCCCCAGATTTCCAGTACTCTCCACCTCTTTTCGATTACCACCGCAAATGACCTTGCGGTATCGCAACAGCCGCCTACCATTGATTTCTCGCTGGGTGGCAATAAGCCTTCCCAAGGTCGAGAGGCGAAACTGATTCAGGAACAACAAATTGAGGTGCTTCTACGGAACTGAACAGAACCCATATCGACACGAATGTTTGCGATTTACTGAACAGACCGGAAATGACTGAAGCAGTTTACGATTTGGATGCCTCGAAAAAATGTAGAATGGCAGACGACACTAAGCATGCGAAGGGGTAAACAAAATTTAGCCCCTAAAAAAAAAAAAAAATTAAAATTGATTTACCCTTTACTGATTTGAAGAAGATAGTCAGTCCTGGAAATAGCCGAAGAAGTTTAAGATTTGGGGGTACTTGTGCAGTTTACGGACAGTGGTATTTTTTTAGATAGGATTTTCATTAACTTGAAAATCCTTTACGGTATTTTTATGGTATCTCTTATTTATTAAATTGTTAGGTGAAAGTACAGAATAGTAAACAAAGCCCGGCCCCTCCCTATGTTAAGAATGGGTTTCTAAATAATAACATTATTATTTCAGCACGGTCCGTAAACTGCAGAAGTATCAAGAAAATTATTAAACCCATTCTTAACACGGAGATGGGCGGAGGGTGATTGACCCTAACAAATCAGGGAACAAATGAAAAAGTTGTTTTATTTAATGTTGGTATACTAATTGACTGTTCGGCGACGGCTCTCGGCCATTTCCGGTCTAGCTCCGTAAATCGCAATCAGAAACGTGTCGATATGTCAAAGTACCTAATTTAATATTTGTAAATAAAGATGGATACAAAATGTGGCACAAGGCCAAAAAAAAAAGAGGAAGTCGGTGATGGTTAGTCTTATCTATCTTAACTAACATAGCTAGTCGCAATCATTAACAATAACAAATACCGAAATACCACGACCGTACTAGTCATTCATTCGCCATTTACCAAAACAAAATTACTCAATGAATTGTCGACTTAAACCACATATGTAGTGGGGAATTTGGGAACATATAATACGAATCTTATATACAAAATAAAGTACTTGTAAGGAATGGGTACCCATGTAGTATCATGCAGGGCTTAATAAAAATGACAACACATGTATCTTATGAAAATATAAGATGTATCTTTATTTGTTGGTGACGATGAGGGTGGTGGTTGGAGAGGATTTGTGCACATGGAATCAGACAGTTGATTCTTTTCCGACGCTCGATCGTCAACTGACTTCTTTCAATTTTCGGTTGTTATTATATAACAATTTCGTGGCCACCTCGACGACCTCATCGAGGTTGCACTCAGTGACGGCTTGAATTCAACAAATCAACAAATCTGTCTATCTTTTCTTGGCATGATACAATTGCACCTGGTAAAATGGCCTTTACCCCTTCCGACATATCTCTTTCTTTTGACATTGGCTTCTTACCGTTTAAGTGATTCAACTGCAGGTGCATATCTTTTTGTCAACATCATTTTACATTATCACAATTGATCAGTCTATGTCGCTTCTTCTGCTGCAGGTGTTTCATGTTTTGGTACAGTGTTTCTTATCAAAACTGACCTTCATGTCATCCGATAGTTGCCTCTTTCTGTGCAGGTGTTTGTCTGGTTGTGAGTTTTATTTTATTTTTAAATAACTTTTGTGAGTCATCCGATAATTATCTTATCTTTTGACAAGCGCCAGGTGCATCTGTTTTATCAACAACTTTTTCGCACACCGACTCGGATATGTAACACCCAGAGGATTTCAGTACTTACGAAAGTACTGAAAGTTTACGAAGCCAGTCCCGAGCATTGATGGAGAATTCCAAATCAGTCCTGAAAATGATCGAAGCAGTTTACGATTTGAATTGCGTTTTATTCTTAACATGCTTAGTATTGTCCGTTTTTTTACATTTTTTTTTTTTCGTGACTTTCAAATCGTAAACTGCTTCAGTCATTTCCGGAACTGACTTGGGATTCTCTGTCAATACTCGGAACTGACTCCATACAGAACTGAAATCCTCTGGGTGCCCGTTCCTTACAAGTGCCTTTTATTCATTGCACCCTTCTTTCGAAATTATGGAAGCAGACCTGCATCTCTGACAAATCAAGTCATCCGTCACACTATGGGGAAGGGAAAAGTGAATTATCCAAAGAAGACCGATGTAACCTCCGACTTTCTTTTGGTGCATCATTTCACGTTTAGCAATCTTTATGTTGAACTCGGAAACCTAAGCGGACTTTCGAGCTGAACCCTTTATTTAATCGACGGGGGCAGATTGTTCTCGTTCCATCAGCCATGATCGGGTAAAAGTGTTCAGTAATTTTTATTTTATTCTGTATATTCTTAATTATTATCTCTCATGGCTGACGGAACGGGAACATTCGCTGGAGGTACAGAATAGTTAACAAAGCCCCCTCCCCACTCCTAATGTTAAGAATCGGCTTCTAAATATTATCGTTATTATTTAGAAACCCATTCTTAACATGAGGAGAGTGAGGACTATTTTTCAGTGAAAGTACAGAATAGTTAACAATCTAACCTCGTGCATTAAATAAAGGGCTAAGTTCGAAATTCTGTATAGATTCCCGAGTTCGAAAAGATTCACCTGAAGAGGGTCGGCATTTGCATCGGCCAAAACGTTTTGAGAATAACAACTAGGATGAGAATAGTAGTCCGAATAATCCAAAATACATAGTCTAATAGGGTCGAAAAATTAGTTCTGTTCATTTGGGAATCCTAAAATCCGGTTATATTGAAGTTTTTAGCTTTAAGATGGCTTCCATTATCTTCACCGAATTAGTTATAGTTTTTTAACAATTTGGTTCAATTGTAGCAGGGGTAAAAGCAGCAGCAATTTTTCCCCCTTTGTCAAAAATATCGCTCATGGAATGTGAGGACTGAAGGATAAACTAAGGGAAGCGAGAGTCATGAGGCTGCCGAAAGTAAACCCAAGGTCCACTTTCTACTTTCCTTTGTTAGATGGATAGATTCCGACTCAGAAAACAGCAATTCTTCCCCCTTTGTCAGAAACATCGCTCATGGAATGTAAGGACTAAGAGACAAAATAATGGAAGCGAGAGTTACGGGGCTGTCGAAAGTAAACCCAAGTTAGTCACTTTCTACTCGTTTACAAGAATAAATAGTAGTTGTCGTGACCCAATTGGTCATGGGTACGTCTAGTGTACGTACCAATTAAAATATCATATTTTGTAATAAAAAGGTACTTATGATGTTCAAAATATTTCATATTTATACAAATTTTGGTACTCTTTTCAATGACGCACCATGTTTCTGTGATTTCGTGTCGTCAACGTTCGGCCAGGTTACAGAAGCACCCGAGAGTTGACGAGGCGAAAACTGCCAAAACAATAAATTGAAGACTGGCAGCCAATAAATTAAGACAGAGAAAATCAAACACAAAATATATATATATATATATATATATATATATAATTATAAAAAAGAAAAAACTATACACACATTAAGGTTGTATACATTATAACTTATTTCGACCCCTTAATTAGGTCTCCTCAGATGTATAAACAACCACAGTTATAATGTATACAACCTTAATGTGTGTATAGTTTTTTCTTTTTTATAATTCTGTTTTGCTCTGTTTAAATTATATTGAGCTCTGTTATTCAGATTCTCAACACAAAATTGAAATCTACACACTATATATATATATATATATATATATATAAACCATAGCTAAACAACTGTTATTAATTAGATGTTTATTTTCGTTTGTTTTTTTTCGTCAAAGGAATCATTGTTAATCAAATGTTTTTAAATAAAATGTTTTTTTGTTTGTGAAAATTTCAAGAGGATTTTGGTTTGATTCGTTAAGCAAATGGTTTATTTAAAAAAAAATTTTTCAATGTTTTTTTTTTTAGTCTTTTGAAAAATTCAACGAGCTGACAGAGATTATAGAAATTCTTTTTTTTTTTGTTATTGAACGCGATTAATTTCTTCCAAAAGTTATCCGCTGCCTGCTGCAACCTGATTAGTTAATAGTTTCGTCAACTCTTGGACACTTCTGAGACCTGCCCGAACGTTGACCACTCAAAGTCATGGAAACATGGTGCGTCAGAAATAAGAGTACCCAAATTTTAATCTGTTAAACATTTATTAAAATTGTTTTTAGCATTTTTCATCAAAAAAACATGGATATAGACAATATATTTTAGTTAACAGATTTATTATTTTTATAATAAAAATGTTTTTTGTTAATATCAATTAATATATAATGTTTTCTTTATTTTCAGATACAAATTATTGTGAAAAGAAAATTTTATATAGAATACTTAGACAAGAGGAAAACATTTTAAAGAACATGCACAATAAACAACAATGTGAATGTGCAAATCTACATTTCCAAAGAGTTTCTTTATGCAATGCTCATTCTTTTCAATTCCAAAAAAGGATTTCATTGTAAACACAACACACAGTATTTCATGAATTATGTTGATTATATTTTCACAGATTTCATATTGAAAAACTTACATATAAATGCACAAGAAAATAAGTTTTACAGTGAAGTGTGTGGCTATGTATTTTAACAGATTAAACAATCTGATAAAAAGACTACTGTAAAGTGTATTGATGAACGTTTGGAGATCCTGTTTCAGATAACATGGAAGTTCAGACAGAAGAGAAACCGTTTCCCTGTGAATTGTGTGGATCTGCATTTTCTAAGGAATCCTATTTGAAAAAACACATGCAGAGACACACGGGAGAGAAATTATATTCCTGTGAAATGTGTGGATCTTCATTTTTTCAGAATTCGGATTTGAAAATACATATGCGTAGACATACGGGAGAAAGAACATTTTTTTGTGAAGAATGTGGCGCTTCATTCTTTAAGGAGTCACATTTGAAAGGGCACATTCGCATACATACAGGCGTGAGACCATTTACCTGTACAATGTGTGGATCTTCATTTTTGGATAAATCAAACTTAACAATACATATGCGTTCACATACGGGAGAGAAACCATTTTCATGTATAGTTTGTTTTGCCGCATTTTCTGATAAATCGAATTTGAATAGACACATGCGAATACACACGGGAAATAAACCATTTTCCTGTGGTGTGTGTGGATCGTCATTTTCGCAAGGTTCAATTTTGAAAAGACACATGACTATACACACAGGAGAGAAACCATTTTCCTGTGAAGTGTGTGCATCTTCGTTTTCTCGAGAATCCACTTTGAAGACACACATGCAAATACACACGGGAGAGAAACCTTTTGTCTGCGAAATGTGTGGATATGCATTTTCCCAGGAATCACAGTTGAAAAAACATGTGCGGCGACACAAAGCAGACAAAATATATTCATGTAAAGTGTGTGGATCTTCATTTTTTCAGAATTCAGAGCTGAAAACACATATGCGTGGACATACGGGAGAAAGAACATTTTTCTGCGAAGAATGTGGCGCTTCATTCTTTAAGGAGTCACATTTGAAAGGGCACAGTCGTATACACACAGGTGTGAAACCGTTCACCTGTACAATGTGTGGATCTTCATTTTTGGATAAAGCAAACTTAACAATACATATGCGTTCACATACGGGAGAGAAACCATTTTTGTGTATAGTTTGTTTTGCCGCATTTTCTGATAAATCGAATTTGAAGAGACATATGCGAATACACACGGGAGAAAAACCATTTTCCTGTGGTGTGTGTGGTGCTTCATTTTCGCAAGGTTCAATTTTGAAAAGACACATGACTATACACACAGGAGAGAAACCATTTTCCTGTGAAGTGTGCGCATCTTCGTTTTCTCGGGAATCCAGTTTAAAGGTACACATGCAAATACACAATGGAAGTACTTCTTACATGGAGCTGATTGTGTAAAAATGGTCTTAAAAGCATACAGACAGAAGAACCTTAATATCTTGAAAACCTTCCTTTGTTAACCAATACAAAATACATGGAAGACATTGCCAAGGCTGCTGCAAAGAAGGTGGGCTCCTATATGGAGCTGATTGTGTAAAAATGGTCTTAAAAGCATACAGACACAAGAACCTTAATATCTTGAAAACCTTCCTTTGTTAACCAATACAAAATACATGGAAGACATTGCCAAGGCTGCTGCAATGAAGGTGGGCTCCTATATGGAGCTGATTGTGTAAAAATGGTCTTAAAATCATAGACAAATATTTTTCTTAAGAAAAATTTTAATATGTTGAAAACCTGGAAGACATTGCCAAGGCTGCTGCAAAGAAGGTGGGCTCCTATATGGAGCTGATTGTGTAAAATGGTCTTAAAATCATAGACAAATATTTTTCTTAAGAAAAATTTTAATATCTTGAAAACCTGGAAGACATTGCCAAGGCTGCTGCAAAGAAGGTGGGCTTGAAAACCTTCCTTTGTTCATCTATACAGAATGAACGAGTAGAGAAAAAAGCAATTGACCAAAAACGCGACAAATACCAGTTAGCAAAAAGAGAGCTTAAATCCAAGATTTTTAGGTTTTTGTGACTTCCTGTTTAATCGTGCGCGTCATCTGACGTACGGATGACCAGAAATTAAAAATAAAACCTTTTTGTTAGCTTTATGCAAATTTTATTATTATTATTGTTCCTTCGAATTATACTTTAATAATAATAATAATAATAATAATAATACATTTGTTTAATCATTTTTTAATATAGTAATAAACAAATAATATTTACATTGAAAAAAAAAACACATTTTATTATTAATTTAAGTGTTTGAAATAAATTAATTTATTGAATTAATTTTATTGAATTAATTTTAACAAACAAATTATCAACCGAAAGTTATTTTTTTTTTTACATTGAATCAAATTAATTTTATTGAATTAATTTTAAGAAACAAATTATCAATCGAAAGTTATTTTTTTTACATTGAATCAAATTAATTTTATTGAATTAATTTTAACAAACAAATTATCAACCGAAAGTTCTTTTTTTTCTTGATAACGTTAACCAATTCATTGAACTAATAGTGTCTCTTGTTTGTAGCATTAAATCCTGCAAATTTATATTCATACAACATAATTCTGCAGCTGGAATTATATCTGAAACTAACTTCGCCATTACTTTAATTTTAACGTTATCTTATGGGTAGGTAATAAATAATTAGTAATTAAAAAAGGAAGCGGAAGTCGAAATTTAAAAAAAAGTTTTATAAATGTGAAAGTGTAAATATTAATTTTTGTTATTCAGAAATGCTAACAAAAAGGTTTTATTTTTCATTTCTGGTCATCCGTACGTCAGATGACGCACACGATTAAACAGGAAGTCACAAAAACATAAAAATCTTGGATTTAACCAAAAGAGACACTTTATTATTAATAGAGATGCTACTGAAATAGCCACAAAATTAGGTATAGAATACACAGCCAACCATTTTGCTAAGAGAAAGGCATGTTTCACTCTAAAAGACCATAAAGAGAACTTTACTAATGAACCCAGCTAGTATGATTATAATTAGGAATAAAAAGTAAAACCAATCTTAATCTTTGGAGAAATACCAGGAATGAATGGATGCATCTTGAGAATGTCTGTGATTTGTCTGGTTGTCAAATGGCAATCTTGTTCAACTACGGCTTTCACTTATTCACTGTCGATCATCTTTGGTCAGCCAGAGCGAGGAGCATCTTGCACTGATAAAATCCTTTTCAGAATCGAGCAAACCATTTCTGGCACACCCGTTCTATAATAGCATTCTCCCCATACACATCGCATATCTTTATGCAGGTTTCTGTAGCTTTTTTTTTTCCTTTTCTGTAGTAAAAAAAGCATCAGATGTCCCTAGTGCTCTGCTTGATCTTCCATTTCAAGGCCTGAAATACAAGCAAAAATGTAAGAACTCCTCTGCTCGGAGGCTTATTACACTAATTACAGGATTTGAAAAATAGGAATATAAAACAATATCTTTAGTAGGCCGGAAAGATGACATTAAAAAAAAACGTACAAACCTTTTAGCGAACCCAATATATATTTATATGCTATTGTTTGCCAATAAATTTGATTGATTGATTTTGAAATATCGAAACTGTCTGTGGGGATTTCTCGCGGCCGTGTCGGTCTGGGCGTCAGGCTCGTAATTCTAGGCTGAATCTACGAACTGCGTTCGAGCCCATACACTAGATAAGGCATTAAGATTTGCATCCAGTTGCACAGACATTGGTGAATTGGATGAGACGACCATTATGCATGCAAAACAAGGTTTGGAAAAAAGACCCCACATAAGTATAAAGTGTTAGCGCTTGCAGGAAGCTGTTTGACTTTAAACTGGAAAATAAATTATTTATAAAGCATCGAATGCTTTTGTTTATTGTAGACTAGCATTATTCACCGAGCGTTATCTGTGTGAAATCGTTGCGCAGAAACAACCAGGAGTTTTTACCCTGCCTAATAAACCGGTATCGTCTGGGCCTTCGGGTCTGGATTCACGCCGGTCTATTGGTTGTCGGTCCTGTGTAGTTCTAGGGGGTGCACCCTCCCAGGCTTTGCCTCCCCTCTGTGTGAAGATATATTGCTGGTCAGAAGGTTTCTTTTTTGCTTTGAAAGAAAAGTTTAAAATAACATTTGCAATATGAGGTCAAGTAATAAAAAAAAAACTGTTAGCGCGGTGGTGTTTTCTTAAAAAGAAAACTAATCGTTGACGTTGCATTTCTTACAGAAAGCTGTAAAAACAGCTTTAACAAATCGAAACGAACTATTTTAAATCCTAAAAGTACAAATAAAAATAATTATTTAAATGTTTAAACTTTATTTTTTTTAAATACATTCTTCACTGAGATTTTCTTTGTTTAATTTTTAATTTTATTTTTGTTTTACAAAATGAAGAAAATCTATTTGAAAAAAAAAAAATGAATTTCGTTTTTTTTTTTACGTTTTAATATATTTAAGTTATTTTACTGAACTACCCGGAATTGAAGAAAAATAGATTGACATAAACGAGGCCATTAAAATGCTACTAAGTATTCAATAAAATTTAAATCACGCTTTAATAAAAAAAAAATTTTAAACTTGGTAAAAAAGGAGATATTTTGAGAATTTCTGTTAGAAAAAACGTATTATCTTTTTTACCTTTCGCCTGGAATTAAGCGCAATGGTAGATTTTAACGACTTCTTAGTTTTCCAGATGATAGCAATTTCAACACCAACTTCTGGTCGTATGACATGCGTTGCAAATGAACAGAAAAAAAGAACGGCCATTCTTAAAGATACGCGTTTAACGATGAAAATGCTGTTTGTAACTTAAACTTGACAGACTAAATGAAGGATCGTGCCTATAAATTCTGTGAAATATTTAAATGGTGTCTTTAAATTCTGCGAAAATATGAATTTCGTTTTTTTTACGGAATTGAAGGAAAATTTTAATGGTGCCTATAAATTCTGTGAAATATTTAAATGGTGTCTTTAAATTCTGCGAAAATATGAATTTCGTTTTTTTTACGGAATTGAAGGAAAATTTTAATGGTGCCTATAAATTCTGTGAAATATTTAAATGGTGTCTTTAAATTCTGCGAAAATATGAATTTCGTTTTTTTTACGGAATTGAAGGAAAATTTTAATGGTGTCTATAAATTCTGTGAAATATTTAGAATGCCCCCACCCTCTACAATCAGGACCAGCGGGAGAGATTAATTAGAAAATTAAAGACATTAAAAGCGATGAATCCATTGTACCATACAGACAAAGCGACAGCATAACAAT
>OY744552.1:6189553-6224553 GCA_963556195.1 Sepiola atlantica
AAATTTTATGTGCATACATGAAATAGTAATATATCTATATTTGCTCTATTGTCATTAATTGACAATCATCGAGCTGAATCTTTTAAGGAGACTGCAAAATAAAAGGACACTGATAGTATATGCTAATACATATAGTCATTAATAATTATATATATATATATATATGTGTGTATATATATGTGTGTGTGAGGATTCAATGCACGATTTGTTTGCATAATTTACTTAATAAGTGTGTAGATCAGAATTCACAGATTAGGACCCACGCTAACTTTGATCTTGTTGTTAGGGTCAAGGTTAGTGTGGGTCCTAATCTGTGAAAGTACCATAAACGGATACAAACAAGATTTTCTCAATTTCTCACCATATTCTGAAAGGACATAAAATAGAGTCGCTCAAATATACACAGAAGTCATATGCAGTGTGTAAATCTTACCTTAGTGTACGTCTCGGTATTATCTTGTTAATTGAACTATTATCTAATATATAAAGTAGAGACGTTTTTTCCCCTGTACCTGCTCGGAGTATAGGAAAATAACCACAACTAACCACTATACTACACTTATTCACTCGACCGTGTTTTAGTAAATGTGTTATTATTTTTTCCTACCTAACACTAAATATTACATTTGGCCCACCATCAACGTCTCTCCGAAAAACTAACTCCATATAGGTGGTAGCGAAAACTTTTCTCCCTAACAATTATGTACTGTCACTCTACTCATCGACACCGGGAACTAATACACACAGTTTAATTTTCACAAAAGACCGGTTGTTATTTATTATTTGCCTGGTATTAATTTAACACGCATGTCAATAATAAGGTTTAGGTTAATTCGCCTGTTTTCACAAGCGTTTTTAACCCGTGAGCGTGGGGCAGACGGCAAGAAAGTAGGTTTCATTATCGCCGGTTTTAGCGTTCGATCCCATCCCACTCTACCACTTTTTTTTAATTTAAAAGATTCGTCAACACGGTAGACGGGGAAAAAAAATAATTGCCCGTTTCTTTTTTATTCGACGTCATACAATAGGTAGTACTTTCTCCCGTGCAACGCCGGGCGACGGGTTCAGCTAGTTAGCAATAAAGATAGCGAGACGTGTGTTGTTACTGCGGACATTAAGAAATCGTAACGGATGACATCATAGATAATTTGAGATCGAACATTTTAAGATTGACGCAAGTGATGTCTTTTCAAAAAAAGGAAGAGATCTGTGCTGAAATATACAAACCCTGTATTTTCTCCGATTATAATTTTATAATTTCTTTTGAATAAATTATGTAAAAAGTTTAAGAAGGAATGTTTGATGCGTTGATCCCACGGTAATATCAAGTATAATAGTACTCTTATAAAGAACGCACTCCGTTTCCGTGATTTCGTGTCGTCAACATTCGGGCAGGTCTTCGAAGCGCCCAAGAGTTGACGATACTATTAATCAATCAGCAATTGCAGCAAACAAACGATCATTTTTTGAATCAATTAATTTCTACGATCTGCAGCGCATTAAAAAAAATGAATTTCTGCGATCTGCGTTGACTCATTGATTGAGTTCCGTCAGCAATGGTCACTTCTAGCGAAAAACTAAAAATGTCTAATCAATAACAGTTGTTCAGCTATGGTTTGTTCGTTCTATATTTTTACATATGTATTTTACTTGGATTTTCTTCGTCTACTTTTTATTTGCAACTTGTCTTCAATGTATCGTCTAGCAGTCGTCGCCTCTTATGAGACCTGCCCAAACGTTGACGATGTATTTTACTTGGATTTTCTTCTTTTGTGACTCTTATAGATGACGCACCATGTTTCCGTGACTTCGCGTCGTCAACGTTCGGGCAGGTCTCGGAAGCGACCGATAGTTGATAAAACTATTAACCAATCAGGTAGCAGCAGGCATTAGCCAATCAGGCTATAGCAAGCAGACGATAACTTTTGGAAGAAATTCATCGCGTTCAATAAGAAAAAAAATGAATTTCTGTAATATCTGTCAACTCGTTGAATTTCAACCATTCCTCTTCTGCTAGTCGACGTGGTACTTTTACAGATGACGCACAATGATTTTATGACTCAAAAGCATTTGGTTAACAATGATTCCTTTGACCAGAAAAAAAATTAACATCTAATTAATAACAGTAGTCTAGCTACGATTAGTGTAGGAATATAGTGCACAAAAAAAAACATTATTTACAAACCATTGATTTGACAGTAGTTCCTTTGACAAAAATAAATGAATAAACATCAAATTAATAACAGTTGTTTAGCTATGGTTTGTTTGTTCTTTATTTTTATATATGTATTTTAGTTTGATTTTCTTCGTCTACTTTTTATTTGCAACTTGTCTTCAATGTATTGTCTAGCAGTCTTCGCCTCTTATGAGACCTGCCCGAACGTTATTAATTCATCAAAAGTTCAAAACAAGGAATAATCTCATAATCCTTAACCCATGCATTTTCAAAGAGAAATCTTTTTCATCAGAGAATAAAAAAGCAGTAATGTATGTATTACTGGTAAAAAATATAACTTTGAAAAGAGAGAAAAACAATTTTTGTTGTTGTCTTAAAGCATCCTAAATTAGGGCGAACAACCCCAATACAAATAATGTTACAATAAAATGTGGAAATACTCAAATGTTCAAAGGTAATTCATAAAGTCCGAGTATTCCAAGAAATCTGTATATTCCAAATGCGTAGATATCTGTGGAAAATTGAAAAACATAAGAAAATCCAAATCTGTTTATATATATATATATATATATATATATATATATATATATATATATATATATATATATATATATATATATAGTCTCAGAAGTTTCTCAACCATTAAAACTATATTAAAAAAAAAAACAAAAAAAAAACTTATAGTCCCAAGTCTTTCAGTGGAAAATCATACATGTAAGTCAATTTATTTTTTACAGTTATTATATTAGTTTGTTTCTAACACTATTTTAAGGGATCATCAGTTGTTTACCATTAAAAACTGTTTCGGGAATTTAAATATATATATATATATATATATATATATATATTAATTGAATGACATAATAAAATGAGAAATTAATCAGATTTTGTTAAAGTTCAAAAACAAGGAGTGATACTGTGCCCTTAACTCATAAGTTTTCAAAGAAAATCTTCTCCTCAGAGGACCATTACCGCAATGACATTACTGCAGGTAATAAAAGCTTTGAAAATATATAAATATATATAACAAAAATACATGAAGATACATATAAACCATGAAATATATCGGCCAAAAACGCACTTTTTAGTTAAACTTATACAGTTCCTCCAAGTCATAAAGTTTAAAACAATTTCACGAAAGATGACAAAGAAGTCGATTAAAAAACAATCCAGGTGGTGAGTGGTAGTCCAAAAACGAAAAAGTTATCCAGGTGGAAAATGTGCTTGCTATCGATGGAGTAGATGACAGTGAAGAGTGTATTCAGGGTGTTTGCAAATTAATAATAAAATCATAGAAAAAACAAAATCGTACAAAAAATTCAGAAGACTCGGTGTTGAATATTATAATGTCCAATTAAGGGTTCTTAGGAGTTAGGGATGCAGTATCACTCCTTGTTTTTGAACTTTAATAAAATCTAATTAATTTCTCATTTTATTATGTCATTCAATTAATATTATTGCTCTATACACTATATTGAGCTTTGTTTTTATCCTGATAGTCTACTGGTTAAATAGATTATTTATATCTTTAAAGTATCATCTTACTCTCTCTCTCTCTCTCTTTCTCTGTCTGTCTGTCTCTCTCTCTCTCTCTCTCTCTCTCTCTCTCTATATATATATATATATATATATATATATATATATAAGTAAGTATGAAGGTGAGAATTTCGAGGCAGGAGCAATGCAATGTTGAGAACCGGAAGGTGGAATATGGACTGGTTAAAGATATTATTTATATCTTTAAAGTATTATCTTACTCTCTCTCTCTCTCTCTCTCTCTCTCTCTCTCTCTCTCTCTCTCTCTCTCTGTATATATATATATATATATGTGTGTGTGTATATATATATTTATTATTATTATTATTATTATTATTATTTTATTTTTAAAATTTTTTAAAAGTTAATAGAGATCAATAAATTTGAACATTGTCCCAAGAATTCAAATCCAACTATTATTAGGCGTACGATCGTTTCCAAAACTTTTTCGGAATATTTTATTTTTCATTATTTTGATGATTCCAAAACGTCTCTCATAACATACAGAGGAAAAAAAACATCAGCTTTCAGTACTAAAAGACAACACCAGTGAAAGGACAGCATACCAAATCAAGCATTTAAAACATTCACAGCATTCACCATATACGTTGAATCGACAAGAAAAAAATACATCAATCAATAAATAAAACAAACTATTGTTACATTCAACAATATTAATACTAAGAAAAATATTGATAATAACGATAATGTTAAGAAACAATAAAAATTGACAAATAACTTAATTCTACAAAAACATATATATATATATATATATATATATATATATATATATATATATATATGATCCCTTAAAATAGTGTTAGAAACAAACTAATATAATAACTGTAAAAAATAAATTGACTTACATGAGTGATTTTCCACTGAACGACTTTGGACTAAAAGTTTTTTTGTTTTTTTTCTTAATATAGTTTTAATGGTTGAGAAACTTCCGAGACTATATATATATATATATATATATAAAATAAAATATGAAACTAAAAGTAAACTTTTAGTAGATAGAACCTCTAGTGAAATGGTTTAAGCTCAATATACGAGATAGAGCAATTATAAAGATAGATGAAAGAAGAGTGATAAACATGTGCGAATGTCCAGATTTATTTCAAACTTCAATTGTTCAATGCAAGGTATATTCTGCAATAAAATTATGTTTATTATTCTTTCCTTAAGCCAAGGCTTTTCAAAGATCGAAATCTTATCATCAGAGGAATTATACAGATAGATAAGTTGGCAGTGGAAAAGCCAAATTCAACATTTGAAAAAATATTAAGAAGTGGAGAGTGAAAAAATATGGGGTTTGTCCAGATGTTAATTGTCCGTTGATAAGGTGTCCAATATATATATATATATATGAGAGAGAGAGAGAGAGAATTAAAGAAGATCAAGACATTGGTACCGTCGGTTTCAAATCCAAACATTTTAGACATTGAAAGCATTCACATAGATTGAACAGAGAAGAAGAAATTACATAAGAGAAATAAATAAATAAAACAACAAAATATAAACAATAGTTACATTAAACAATATTAATAATAAAAGAATAATACTGATGATAATAATAATAGTAATAATAATGTTAAGAAAAAATAAAATAACATAAGAGAAATAAATAAAACAAAATATAAACAATAATTACATTCAACAATATTAATAAGAAAAATAATAATAATAAATTTTTAAAAAATAATGTTAAAATAAAACTAGATAAAGTGAATAAGAAAAGTAATAATAATAAAATTTTTAAAAAATAATGTTAAAATAAAACTAGATAAAGTGAATAAGAAAAGTAATAATAATAAAATTTTTAAAAAATAATGTTAAAATAAAACTAGATAAAGTGAATAAGAAAAATAATAATAATAAAATTAAAAAAAAATAATGTTAAAATAAAACTAGATAAAGTGAATAAGAAAAATAATAATAATAAATTTTTAAAAGATAATGTTAAAATAAAACTAGATAAAGTGAATAAGAAAAGTAATAATAATAAAAATTTTTAAAAATAATGTTAAAATAAAACTAGATAAAGTGAATAAGAAAAGTAATAATAATAAAATTTTTAAAAAATAATGTTAAAATAAAACTAGATAAAGTGAATAAGAAAAGTAATAATAATAAAATTTTTTAAAAATAATGTTAAAATAAAACTAGATAAAGTGAATAAGAAAAATAATAATAATAAAATTTAAAAAAAATAATGTTAAAATAAAACTAGATAAAGTGAATAAGAAAGTAAAATTGAGAAATAAAATAATAACTGATAAATAAGAATAAAATGAATAAAATAAATAAACAAAATAAGAATTTATTTTTGATTTAAAATAGAAAACAAGATGGAGTATAGTTTAAATTCATGAAAAATTTAAATTATTATTTTATGTATATACACATCTAATATTTTAAGGTTATATATATTGTGCACAGATTTTCAGTATTGACTTCAACAGTGCTCAATACGTGAGTAGAGCTAAGTAGTAATGGTATTAAAATATATTTGTGGCAATTAAGTTGTCTTGGAGGGAAATGACAAAGAAAGATCGCAGAGACTGAAGGCTTTGAAACGCTGATCCCCAGGATTGACAGAAGTGAAGATCTGCGGTGAGGTCTGCGATGCATTCGTGCAGCTAGCCAGCTGTTTGGAGGGGGGAGGGGGGACACCGGTGTGGAGATTGCCTCCAATCCTGCACGATAATCAAAAGGCGACACTACCGGGGAATGCTGACAGGGGCTGCCCAGACATTTTTTTGTAGGCCAGAGTCCTCTTTTTTCTAGGGCGCTGGCTTTTCAATCCCACTTTCCGACCTTGTGTCACATCTTACCGCTGTGGGAGGGAGATTTTTAAAAAAAAATGCAAAGTACAATTTTATTTCAATTAATATATATTTATTTAGTGAAACCTACTTACCCCCCCCCCCCCCTTTGCATTAACAACCCCTTTGACACAAACGCCTTTATTTTATTTATATTTTTGATAAATTTGTTTCTTGGCCTTTTGGTTAAGATCAAAGTGTAGTATCTGTTCCGATGGATACTGCACCCCATAGACCGGTATCGTCTTGGCCTTCGGGGCTTGATTTCTGCCGGTCTATGGGTTTGCCCTGTGCAGTTCTAGGAGGTCCACCCTCCCAGGCTTTGCCTCCCCTCTTTGGGGTGGAGTAAGTTTATCCGCTTACTGCCTTAGGCGCCCCTACCGGGGAATGCCGACGGGGCTGCCCAGGCATTTTTTGTAGGCCAGAGTGCTCACCTTCTCGGGCGCTGGCTTTTCAAGCCCCACTTTTCCCGACCTTGTGTCACATCTTACCTGATGGGAGGAAGATAAAAAAAGGAATAAATATATATATAGAGAGAGATAACACATACACAATAGACATATATACAGGGTGGGCCAAAATAAGGGTCCTATCTTTAAATTTGAATAACTTGAATTTGAATAACTTCCACAAAATAAAAGTTAAACTCACCAAACTTTATGTGTGTGTAGACTGACCCTTCCGAGATTTTTTGAAATAAACAAAACAAATTTTAGCCGAAAAACACTTCTTAAAACTTACAAAAACTAAAGTATTGTTTTTTACACTGTTTTGAGTTTTTTAAGCAAAAATAATGTTTTCTAAATGAGGGTACGTTCCTTAGGGCTAATACGGCTCATGCTTGCTTCGGAAGGGGTCCTTTACTTATTCTAAAAAAAAAAAATCAATAAATAAAAAAGTTATGAATTTTTAAAAATAGGACCCTTATTTTTGCCCACCCTGTATATATACATATATATATATATATATGTGTATATGTATATGTGTGTGTATTATTTATTTTTGTAACACAAAGTACATATAATAGTTCAATAATTTAGAGCTATTTTTATGTCGTTTAATACCACATCGATATCACAGAGGAAAGATTCACGTTATTTTTTTATTTCGCAGACAATTGTTTCGGCATCAAATATTGATTTGAGGATCGGTCAGACAAAATTACGGCAACGAAGAAATGACAAACAGTGTAGAAAGAGAGATCGTTTTATTGCACTGAAAATAATAAGAGCAGGATGACGTCACTGGTAATTGGATGACGTCACACAGAGTTTGATGTGGACGTCCCTGAGGTATTATGAGATGCCTCAGATAGGTCTGGTCTACGTAGACGTGAACAAGTGCTGGATCGGCAGAAAGTCGTCACCAAGTGCAGGAAACACAATACACCAATGATAACTGGAAAGGCAGGACATCGACGGGAACTGCAAGGAAACGTCGGCAGGTGCAAAAGCAGGAGAACGTTAGCAGGAGTAGAGTGTCCAACCAAGAGGAAGGAACTTTGCAATATTGGTTTTCCAATATTGTTATTTCTTCTCAACTTTTCAAAACTTGAGTAAGTACATAAGAAGTAGAGGATAATTTTCCTTGCAATGGACGACTTTAACTTATAATAATTATAATAATAATAATATAATAATAATATCAAAAATGACACTTAATCCGTTTAACTTTTCTGAGGAGAAGTCAAGAACTGTTTTTCGATATTTAGTTTTTCTGCTTTTTCCATCAAAGATGAATCACATATTTCTAATTTTGAAATTTTGTTTTGAGCAGTAATCACTGAAGTTAAGCGACGTTCAGCCTGGCCAGTACTAAATGGTTTTTTTTACCCTCCCCCATACATAGTAATATTTTCAGTTAATAAAAAGAAAAAAAAAATGTTACCCCCCCCCCCCACAATTTTTTTTTTACCCTCCCCCATACATAGTTCAAAAAATAAATTAAAAATTTAGGAGGCGCCTCGGTCATATCAAAGAACTCATGTTTAAATATGCTATTGAAGGCGCCTATGTCATATCAAAGAACCAATTTTGTTATTCTTCCAATATGGTTACCCATTTAGTAATGGCCGAGATATTTGTTGCTTAACTTCAATTTACAACAAAACATCTTGTCTTAACAACGTAATGAAAATAAAGTATGATAATGTGAAAAAATCCTCTCACAATGACGTCACTTCCGGAAGGAGGAGTCGGCAATTAACTCTTCCAAAATGGTCACCCATTTAGTAATGGCCGGGATATGCATTGCTTAACTTTAATTTACAACAACTGTATGTGGCCTGGAGAGGACATGGGCTCCCCCAGCTTCTATCATGCCCACTAAAAAGTTATGACAGATAAAATATCTGCATGACTCCCCGACGACATCCCTTGACATTATGGGATATGGATGGATGGGTTTTCTGTTTACTTTTAATAACATGAATGAAACCAGTGCCTTGGCTTTTGAACAAACCAGATGGTTTACGCTAAAGTAAGTCTAGCCAGCTTGTAAAATCCAAACCACCAATGCTGTTCTTTTAAGAGCTGCTATCTCAACTTCAGAATTGTGTTCAGATGCTTCATAAAATCATGTTTTATTAATCTAAATGCCTCTATCATAACCGGTATGTTTATTTCTTTCAGTGACCATGTTATTTTCAGGGAATTTTTGAGGCCCTTGTATTTTTTTAATTTCTACATGCTTTGCTCTATTTAGTATTCAGGTTTATATTTTTATCAGAATTTTTCCCTTGGGCTACATTTATTTAATTATTTTAGTTCAGTAAGTTAAGGGGCCTTCTTCTGTAGTCAACACCTCCATGTGTATTCGCATGTCTTACCAAAAAAGATTTCACAAAAAATGTAGACCCACAATCTTCACACGAAAAAGGTTTCTCTCACGTGTGTATTTGTATGTGTCTTTTTAAATTGGATTTCTGAGAAAATGCAGATCGACATATTTCACAGGAAAATGGTTTTTCTCCCGTGTGTATCCGCACATGTTTTTTCAAATCAGGCTTTCGAGTAAAACAAAAACCACATGTTTCACAGGAAAATGGTTTCTCTCCAGTGTGTGTCTGCATATGTGCCCTCAAAGCGGATGTCTGAGAAAACGATGATCCACATATTTCACAGGAAAACGGCTTCTCTCCGGTGTGAATTCGCATGTGTGATATCAAAGAGGTTTTCACAGAAAATGCAGTACTACACACTTCACAGGAAAAGGGTTTCTCTCCTGTATGTGTCCGCATGTGTTTTTTTACCTTGGATTTCTCAGAAAATTCCAAGTCGCACACTTCACATGAAAACGGTTTCTCTCCAGTATGTGTCCGCATATGTACTATCAAAGTTGATTCTTGAGAAAATGCCAATCCACACACTTCACATGAAAATGATTTCTCTCCTGTGTGTATTCGCATGTGTCGCTTCAAAAACGATTCAAAACCAAATGCAGAGTCACACAATTCACAGGAAAAAAATCGCTTCTTTCTTGTCTGTAGTTTGTGATTTGTGAAAATGGATTTCTTAGAAAATGCAGACTCTGCATCTTCTATATATTCTTGCATGTTTACTTAGCCAACACCGATCCAATCGGAAAATCCGAAATCTATGAAAATATTTATCAGAACAGTTGATACGATGTGTAAAACGTCACCTGACAAAATTTGTTTCTTTATATTGACAAGAGATATTTTAACAGGTGGGATTTTCCCAGTAATGTCACTTTGACATTAAAAAGATGTCATTTTTTTTCATCCAGTCTAAGCAAAAGTTGCTATATTTTGTAAACCATTCTTCTTTTTTCTTTTTGGTCCAAAACGATACACTACTTTCCTGTTCCAACTTTTGTAGAGTTTCTTTGCCATCGAAATGAAATTGCATTTAATTGGAAAAAATAAGAGTTGATTGAAACATAGGAAATATGTGTCACAGTACCAGGCAAGTTCAACAAGCATCTGTCCTGAAGGTTAGGGTAAGGATCTGTCGTGAAGGTTAGGATCTGTTCTGAAGGTTAGGGTTAACATCTGTCCTGAAGGTTTTCCATTTGTTTTTACATTTTCAAGATATTTTAAACCGAAACGTGAGAAAAACATCCAAGGTTGGAGCACTAGTCTGAATAATCCAAAGGTTGAATTATTTAATAGAAGACATTTTTTTTTTAAATCTAATATTTTTTTATCAACTTATAAAAATTTCACGTCCCATTTTCAGTTTTCCTCACTTACCTCATTCAATTTTTCTTTGATGAGGAAATTGATGGCCTGTATGCGAACTTCGGCCTCTGGGTGATACAGACCAAACACAACGCTGACTCCGAAGTTGGGCAGGACTTTTCTTTGATATCATGTGAACGTCCAAAGACCTCACATCATAAATTGTTTGGTAAATTTGATAAACTATGGTTTTGGAAAAGTTTTTTTTTTTTACAGTTTTTTTTTGGAAGAGTTTGTACCTGTAAATAAAGAAATGAAAATATTAACACAAATACAATAAAAAAATATTCACAAGTATTAACATTTTAACCCTATGCTACACTGTGGTATCCCAAGGGTTCTTCATGCCAAATTGGGTGCAGTTCTGTTAAGTCGTTTTAGAATCAATAAGTGACCAAAAGACAAACAAAGCTCTGATTTCATTCAGGCCGTCAAATGTAAAAAGAAAACTGATTTCTTCAAGTGCGAACACTCGGAAATAAAATGTGTTTAGAAGAGAAAACAGCAATATCCACAAATATTCAGAAAACAATATGACCAGACAAAATAAAAGAATTAAAAGTGAGCAAAACAAAACAATCAATTAACACTTCAAACAACAACACTTTTAACACTTTTTTAACACTTTTTTAACACTTTTTTAACACTTTTAACATACAGAAAAATGGTACAATTTTCGGTGCGTCTGTATTATAGAGCAGAAAATTTATTTTTTTTATCTTTAATTTTGAAGAGTCAAATGACAGGAGGAGATAACTCAGAGTTTTCAACCACGGGTTATCTTAAAAATGGATTTTAACGCTCTGAACTTTCAAGATATTTTATATTTAACCAGAGATAATGTCAAACTAATAGACTTCTTGCAATTGCACAGATTAATTTTCGAACAATTCGCTGAATTTTACCCAGTGTAAAACTTTCATTTATTTAAAAATATTTATTTCTCTTGTTTCATTTTTTTTTCCTTCCGTTTTCGTATTTTTCTATTTTTTTCTTCTTCTTCTTCGTCGATAATTAATGGATTTTAACGCTCCAAACTTGCAAGATATTTTATATTTAACCAGGGATAATGCCAGACACTGCACTGGGAACTATTTTCGAACAAATTGCTGCATTTTACCCGGTGTAAAATTCATTTATTTCAAAAACTTTATTTCCCTTGTTTTATTTTTCCCCCTTCCATTTATGTATTTTAAAATTTTTTCTTTCTTTGATAATTAATTTGCTTTAATAAATCATTTTAGTTTTCACTGGTGCCGAATACCATAAAGCGTTGTGATTGTTTTATTCCTAAATAATCCTTTTACGTATATATTTAAAAATATATCTTTATTTTAAGTTAATTACAATAAAATCCATTTATAGATAAAACGCTGGGGAAATCTTTGAATTATCTCCCCCTTATTTCAAAAATAAAGATTAAAATTTTTTTTTTCGGCCCTATAATACAGAAGCACGGAAACTTTCCCAAGAAATATTCGAAGTGTGAACCCCATTCCCTGTGCTAATGGTCGTCAACCGTAAAGGTGGGATATCCTGGTTGTAAACTCCACTCGTGCCGATCGTCGTAGTGGCAATAAAAACAAAAATCCAAATTCCTCTAGGCCGGGATGGCGACGATGATGATGATGACGTCGCCGATCTTGTCGTCTCGTCCAGCTACAAACACACTCCTGCGTTGAAACTGTTTATATCAGCGAGCGATCATTGGGCGAACAACAACCGGTTGGCTCTGTGGGGGCACAATATCATTCAAAGCAGAACAAAAGGAAAAGAACAATGTTCAACAACTCGGTCGGGTTTTTTGTATAGAAGAGTAATTATTAATAAAATAAAAGAATTGATTTTACATTGGATTAATGTCTACCGTACTCGTAAATGTCTTTAGCAAAGATTGTGTTTTCTCTAAGTTATTTCGTTAGTTTTCTGTGTGTGCGAATTCTTTACACAAGTCGTTGTTTAAGTCACAAATCAACAGGTGAAGGCGGTGGCGAGAATTTCGTCCAGTTTGTTTTCCTCGATGCACGCCACTTTGACACACGCCCGGGCATTCCGTCCAACTCTGTCTGCTGACAATCCAACTCCAACTGCACTCTACTGGTCGTGCGTGAAAAAAAAACACATTCTTTTATTGAAGATGTCTATCGTCGTACACATCCTTTCTCCTCCATCCTACTTCCTGCGTGTCTTCCTCTCTCAGGGAGGGTGGGGACGGGCGCCTCACTCCCCTCTCCCCAATATTAATGAGATCTTCTTTTTAGCCTGGCGTTATCGTCAAAAACAAACACTTTCTCATTCTGTCACACAGCCGGAGGCGCTCTGTTGACCCGGCTTGTATTTAACGATGACAGGCCCAAATAAATCTGTCAAGTAGGCTCTAACGTAACGTCTTTTAAAACAACCGTCCCAGAATAATATCGCTTTATTGATATTTCAGAATTAAATTTGCGATTATGGAATTCCATAATCTCTACCTCCCATCTAACAACTGTTTCCTTGCCTTTGGAGGTAATGGATTCTGACTATCTTACACGACTCCACGAGACTAGCTGGCGTCTCGTTCTGTCGTTTGAATAAGTTCGTTTCTACGTCAATATATATACTAGTTTTATATCTCCACTTCGTCTCGACGTAGGGCCCTCAGTCAGCATAGCATCACCACCAAGATGCATACTAGCGCGTCACCAGGGTACCCGATCCCCATGGGGCCCCTTATACGTTGTCACAGAGGCATGATGCTTCTACATCTTCAAATGCATTTGACTTTTGAATATTCTTGAATGTTATTCGAATCCAATATCCTTTACGCCATTCCAATTGGATTTTTTCAACAACTCTACTCGTACCTTCATCATCACAAAAACTTTCTACTCATTAACACGGTAAAACTTTAAAAAATTTTTTGCTTCTTTGTACTTTCCGCATAATTCAAAATTGTTTTGTAAAGTTTTCAAATTAATATTTACCAAGAATCAGTAATTTATCATTTATTCTCCTTCTGATGAAAAAATCTATTTCTTTGAAAATCCATGGGTTTAAAGACTTTTTCATAATTTACTCTTTGTTGAAACAAACTTAAAAAGTATGTAACTTTTATTTTGTTTTATTATTTCATTCTTTTCTCTCTCTCTCTCTATATATATATATATATATATATATTAGCGATTTTGTCGTTTCGCAGCGAAAATGGCGGAACAATGAACTGTCTTCTATTTTCCAAATTCACAAATGAGTAAGTAAACCCAAATAAATTGTTTTGGGCTAATTTCAAATTTACCTTAAATTATTTTAAAGGAAATACAGTAGGGAAATTAGTCCCAAACAATTTATTTGGGTTTACTTACTCATTTGTGAGGTCGAAAAAAAAATCAGAAATTAGCAGACGGTTCATTGTCCGCCATTTTAGCTGCGAAACGACAAAATCGCCACATATAATATATATATATATATATATAGTCTCAGAAGTTTTTCAACCATTAAAACTATATGGACCCCCCCCCCCAAAAAAAAACCCTTTAGTACCAAGTCCTTCAGTAGAAAATCACTCATGTAAGTCAATTTATTTTTTGTAGTTACTATATTAGTTTGCTTCCAAGAATTTACACTAGTCTTAACATTATTTAAGGGATCATCAGTTGTTTACCATGAAAAACTGTTTCGGGAATTTAAAAACAAAACAGTATTTTATTTCATGGCTTCCCAGCAGAGTTGATCAGACCCCACTTCCCTGAAAAGACAAGAACAAAAACGTTCCGTATATTAGATCTAAGTTTTGTTCCAAATAAATGTTTTGCTAACTTATATTAGTTATTAAAAATGTCCTCCTTACCTGTGTTGTTCGTCTGTGTCTAAGAAAATGTATCCGTGTTATACGTGTTATGTAATATATATATATATATATATATATATATATATATATATATATATAACAGGCTAAAATTAAATAAGAAATAAATTATATTAATGTCAATAGCGACTGAATGTGACGTCAGCACCTTGACACCAGTGCGAACCCCCAGAAAAACACGCTGGATTATTTTGACCGTTTTGATGAGCGGACTCAACTTCCGAATTACCCCATAAATTTTTATTCTAGTCCAAAAATAACTTTATAACTAACCCATTTAAAGACTTCAAAATCACTTTCGAATGTCAAAGGCGACAAATGAAAAAAAAACAAAAAAAACGTTTACGGCAATCTTTTCTCAATTATTGTTAAATAATAATTTTAAAAAAAAAAAGGGGTTGTCAAGTGTGAAAGTGATTTTGTAGCCTTTAAAGTGTCTCTCTTTTAGAAAAGACGAGACATTTTTTCTGAGTGTTTTGTTGTTGTTTTTTTTTTAATTTAGAAGAAATCCAGAGAACACAGTATAATACTTACTTTTCTTGTTTTGTTTTTGAGTTTGATGTTTTTCTTCGAGTAACGCAAAAGTGAGGAATTCGAAGATTTGGAAGAAAATAAAGTTTTCACGTTGAATAGAAAATGTCGTGTAAATGTTTAAAAAAAAAAAAATCATTTTCAAGGGAGATAACTCGTGCGGATACGAGACAGAATCCAACCGGACAGAATCCAAACGGACAAAAAATTCACCATAATTTTTAAAACGGACAAAAACTCAACACAAAAAAAAACAGAGAGTATTATTGTAGATTAGCACTTTCGGCGAAATCCCCCCCCCCCCCCCCCACCAAAAAAAAAATGAGATTCTACTTTTTGGGAGCGATCACGTGTTATTACCCTGAAAAACTTTGGAAAGAAAAAAAAAACACAAAAAAGAATTATGGTAAATTTATAGAAGTGCACCTTTCGTATTTCGACCCCCCCAAAAAAAAGTTTCTACTTTTTGGGGCAAATTACATGTAAACAGCTTCAACAAATATCCGCGCGCGGGTCGAAATACGAGTGGTGAGATTCGGTGGCCAAGAAATGCGTGCTCACTTTACGTATAACTTATTATAGGAAAGTGACCCCCCCTCCTAAAATCTAAAATAATAAAAATTTTCATAATTTTTTTTTCATAGCGGATATTTGTTGAGGCTGTTTATATGTAATTTGCCCCAAAAAGTAGAAATTTTTTTTTTTAGGGGTCGAAATACGAAAGGTGCACTTCTATAAATTTACCAGAATTATTTTGCAATTTACATAAGGTTAGCATATCTATTTGGTGCAAGTTTAGAATTGGAACATCATGGGGGGGGGGGAATTAAGAAAATTTCTTATGATGTACGTAAGCATACCAAAAATCATGTAAATTCAGCAAATTTTTGGTGCTTTTGTAGTTTCAAAATGACATGTTAGACCTCTTTTTGAAGAAAAAAAAAATATCTAAAGAAATGTATAAACTTTGTTATGTACGTGGTAGCTGAAAAGAAGACTGTACACCAAAAATTACGCAAATTCATCCAGTATTTATTAAATAAAAAATAAAAAACGATGTTATCTATATGTCGCCATTTTTCTTATATTTTTAGTTTTCCCGAAAGTTCTCTCCCTTGCCTACTTAGTAAGCTGAAATATCTACCGAAACGTAAGATCGTTTTTTTTTTCCTTCTTTTTTATAATTTAATAAATACTGGATGAATTTGCGTAATTTTTTCTGTACAATCTTCTTTTCAGCTAACACGTAATTACATAACAAAGTTTATACATTTCTTGAAATATTTCAATGTCATTGTGAAATTACAGAAGCACCGTTTTTTTTAACAAAAGAAAATCAAATTCTATCGATAACATTCCAGACTTTCTCTAGTTCGCAAAAGTTTGACTTGCCTACCTTGATTATGTCCAATATGGCGACGATATATCAACGATACTTGTTTACCGATAACATTTGATTTTCTTTTATT
The DNA here is from genome assembly GCA_963556195.1 of Sepiola atlantica. Taxonomy (NCBI): domain Eukaryota; kingdom Metazoa; phylum Mollusca; class Cephalopoda; order Sepiida; family Sepiolidae; genus Sepiola; species Sepiola atlantica. The sequence goes on from OY744552.1 coordinate 6,206,142, forward strand.
AAATTAAAAAAAAAATACTTGGCACATGTTCGTCTTTTCCCACAGTCCGTTTTTGGCACATGTTCGTCTTTAACCACTGTCCGTTTTTCACAACTTTTTACTGACCATTTTTCTTTTCTATTTTCGGTGTACACTTATCTATCAGGCTGCTAGAGAATTCCGGCGTTTTTGGAATTTTTTTTCAAATATTTTACATTTTAGGAGGGGGGATCAGTTTTCAATGTTAATTCAACGTAGACTGACCCCCCTCTTTTTGACCATCTCAATTTTTTAAAAAATCACTTTCGGTTTACGATTACCTATCATGTCAATAGAGAATTCCGGGGGTTTTGGAAAGAAATTTAAAAAATTGTGATTTTAAGACGGGGGATCAGTTTTCAATGTAAATTCAACGTGGACTGATCCCCCTCTTTTTAACCATCTCAAATTTTAAAAATTCTTCTTCTGCTTACAATTACCTATCATGTCGCGAGAGAATTCCGGCGTTCTTTGGAAAGAAATTTAAAAAAAATGAGATTTTAAGACGTAAAAAGTTGTGAGAAACGAACTATGGTAAAAGACGAACAAGACTGATCCCCCGTCTTAAAATCTCAATTTTTTGAAATTTCTTTCCAAAAACGCCGGAATTCTCTCGTTACATGATAGGTAATTGTAAGCAGAAGAATAATTTTAAAAATTTGAGATGGTTAAAAAGAGGGGGATCAGTCCATGTTGAATTTACATTGAAAACTGATCCCCCGTCTTAAAATCACAATTTTAAAAATTTTCTTTCCAAAATCCCGGAATTCTCTATTGACATGATAGGTAATCGTACACCGAGAAAGATTTTTTTAAAAATTGAGATGGTCAAAAAGAGGGGGATCAGCTTACGTTGAATTAACATTGGAAACTGATCCCCCCTCCTAAAATGTAAATTACTTGAAAACAATTCCCAAAACGCCGGAATTCTCTAGCAGCCTGATAGATAAGTGTACACCGAAAAAAGAAAAGAAAAATGGTCAGTAAAAAGTTGTGAAAAACGGACAGTGGTTAAAGACGAACATGTGCCCCGTTTTTCACTACTTTTTACTGACCAGTTTTTTTTTTCTTTTTTCGGTGTACACTTACCTATCAGGCTGCTAGAGAATTCCAGGGTTTTTAGAAAGTTTTTTCAAATATTTTACATTTTAGGAGGAGGGATCAGTTTCCAATGTTAATTCAACGTAGACTGATCCCCCTCTTTTTGACCATCTCAATTTAAAAAAAAATCTTTTTCCGTGTACAATTACCTATCATGTCAATAGAGAATTCCGGGGTTTTTGGAAATAAATTTTTAAAAAATTGAGATTTTAAGACGGGGGATCAGTTTTCAATGTAAATTCAACATAGACTGATCCCCCTCTTTATGACCATCTCAAATTTTAAAAATTATTTTTCTACTTACAATTACCTATCATGTCGCGAAAGAATTCCCGGGTTTTTGGAAAGAAATTTTTAAAAATTGAGATTTTAAGACGGGGGATCAGTCTTGTTCGTCTTTTACCATAGTCCGTTTTTCACAACTTTTTACGTCTCAACTTTAAAAAATTTATTTCCCAAAACCCCGGAATTCTCTCGCGACATGATAGGTAATTGTAAGCAGAAGAATAATTTTAAAAATTTGAGATGGTCAAAAAGAGGGGATCAGTCTACGTTGAATTTACATTGAAAACTGATCCCCCGTCTTAAAATCTCAATTTTTTGAAATTTCTTTTAAAAAAAAAACTCCGGAATTCTCTACTGACATGATAGGTAATTGTACACCGAAAAAGATTTTTTTTTAAATTGAGATGGTCAAAAAGAGGGGGATCAGTCTACGTTGAATTTACATTGGAAACTAATCCCCCGTCATGAAATGTAAAATATTTGAAATATTTTTCCAAAAATCCCAGAATTCTCTAGCAGCCTGATAGGTAAGTGTACACCGAAAAAAGAAAAAAAAAACTGGTCAGTAAAAAGTTGTGAAAAACGGACTGTGGGAAAAGACGAACATGTGCCAAATACTTGATAACTTTACGTGATTCCTGGTATACGAAATATGCATTCCGTCACGGACACGTACATATGCATTCCGTCACGGACACGTACATATGCAGATATTACTTATTTTTTCTTATTTACTTTTTTATTTTTCCATAACGTCCCAGTTCTAAACTTTCACCATAAATTTAATGTAAAAGGATTCCCATTTCCGGGCCTTCGAGTATTTCATTGCAGTTAACTTAATTAAAAAAAAAAAAAACTTTGGGCACTTTAATTGGAGGAGAGTCAAATAAGGGGGAGAGAACTCTAGTTTCAAGTTTCAACCACGATGTATCTTAAAAATGGATTTTTTCTAAAATAAAGTTTAACAAACTGTACACGTTAAATGATAATTTAGGAATAAAACAATCAAAACGCAAAAAATAAAATGATTTTTAAAAATAAAATGATTTATTAAAATAAAGGCACTTCTGTAGTATATATGAAGCAGCAGATTTTCTGTCCTTCTATTGAAAATAAAGGGAGGTAATTCAACCGGAAGTGATTTTTTTACAACATAAAAAAAAATGCAAGACTGATTTGTTTTTGGGTAACAATTAACAATTTCTTTTTTTTATTATATGAAGTAAAAAAAATTTAAATAAAAAAACCCTAACCCTAAACCCTAACATTAAGAAATCAGGCGGTGTGCATGTAAAAAATCTATTGTTTTTTGCGGCTGGTTCATTAAATTACCAATGTCTCGAAGATTAATCTCATTTAACTCCATTTTCTAAATACTAAATTCAACTTCCGGTGAATTCTGAATGAATGGTACTTGGAGAAAAAAAACGGAACTCTTCAATTTCGATTTCTTAATCGGCAGCTACTTCATATATACTACAGAAGTGCCAAAATAAATTATCACAGAAGACGAAAAAAATAGAAAAAATACGTAAATGGAAGGGAAAAAAACCTGAAACAAGGGAAATAAAGTTTTTGAAATAAATGACAATTTTACACTGGGTAAAATTCGGCAATTTGTTTGAAAACAGTTCCTTTTACGTATAAATTTGTAAAAACTTTATTTTAGAATAATTACAATAGTTAAATCCATTTTAAGACACATCGTGGTTGAAACTTGAAACTAGAGTTCTCTCCCCCTTATTTGACTCTCCTCAAATTAAAGATAATTTTTTTTTCGGACCTACAGTCCACAAGCACACAACAAAAATACTCGTATCAATTTGAGGAAATTTTTTAGACATCATTTGAATATTTGGTGTTTGTGTATCGTCAGCCAAAAAAAAAAATTATCTTTAATTTTGAAGAGTCAAAAAAGGGGGGATAACTCTAGTTTTCAACCACACTTTATCTTAAAATTGATTTTAACACTCTGAACTTGTAAGATATTTTATATTTAACCAGAGATAGGACACTGAACTGGGAACTATTTTCGAACAAATTGCTGAATTTTACCCGGTGTAAAAATTTTCATTTATTTCAAAAACTTTATTTTCCGTGTTTCATGTTTTGTTCACTTCCATTTATGTATTTTTTCTTTCTTCTTCTTTGATAATTAATTTATTTCAGAGTCTGGCATAAAGGTCTTCTCAGGAAAATAAATTTGTACACTATTACTGGACAAATATTTAATATAATCAGACCCTTCTTAGCTAAAAAGAAAGATCCAGGTCGTTATCGATGGCCGTACATCCAAACATCACATTAATGTTGGTGTGCCCCAGGGGTCGATACTTGGAACTTTATTATTCCTAATCTTACAAACGACCTCCCTGATGCAATCGTGCCCAAGATGGGTATATTTGTTGATGACAACACGCTCTATTCACGGCATACAGACAAACCCAACACCCACATATCCAAGGCAATGGCTGAATCCTTGGAAAATGACCTCTAGTCTGTAGTAAAATGGGGCCCAAACAAAGCTCCTTTGCTTCAATAATGATAAGAAACCTTTCCGACCATCGATTGCCATGGCTGGTAGCACCCTTCCCGAGAGTCCAGCGTTCGAATTTCTCAGCCTAACATTCACAGGCAACATGAATTGGAATACATACATAGAAGATACTGCCAAGTCTGCTGCAAAGGTGGGCTCCCTTTACCAGGCTAGAAAAATTCTTGCATCTACCAGTATCCTATATCTCTATAAATCCAACATTCGCCTGTGCATGGACTATTTGAACGCTTACCAATCATAAGAAACCTTTCCAATCACCGATTTCTATGGCTGATAGCACCCTTCTTGAGGGTCCAGTGTTAAAACTTCTTGGTCTAACATTTACCGGCAACATGAATTGGAATAAATAAACCCTGTGTATCGCTTTATTGCAGGTCAATATTTTTTTAATTTTGAAATTGCTATGAAACGCAGAGAAGTGAAATTTGGTACAATGGAAGAGCATAACAAAGTGCCTTATTTCCCTGATTTTTGTGGAATTTGAACAAATATTTTGAAAGTTATGCTAATTTTTCTATTTTCTGTTAATTTAAAGTGTGTATCACTTTATTGCAGGTCTCCCAAAATGCCTAGAAAGGGTCGATTGACAGCTAGTGAAAAGGACGTGTTGTTGCAGGCCTTGCAGAAGGTTTATTTAAAAAATATTGACCTGCAATAAAGCGATACACAGGGTTTACATAGAAAATACTGCCAAATCTGCTACGGAGAAGGTGGGTTCCCTTTACCGGGCTAGAAAACTTCTTACATCTGCCAGTATCCTATATCTCAACAAAGCCACCATTCGCCCATGCATGGAGTATTGTTGTCACATCTCGGCTGGTGCACCAACCACTAGTCTCGCCATCTTAGACAAGGTGCAAAACAAGTCTCTTACCAAATAATTATCACAGCCAAACTCTTCGGTCAAACATTTACAGTATTGTTGTCACATCTAGCCTGTTGCACCAACCACTAATCTCTCTTTTGGACAGGGTACAAAAGAGTCTCTCACCTAATAGGTCCTGCACTGTCTACTAAGCTCCAGTCCCTGTCCCATCTCTGCTTTTTGTACAAGTACTTCCACGGAATGTTCTCTGACAGAATTTACTGAGCTTGTACCGTCCAAAATAACCTGACTAGCAGCAAAATCCCACCCCTTCCCTGTTTTTGCGACTGTACCAACATGCAGAAATTTAAGTGTAATGTGAACAAACATCTCTCTGCACACCTACTTACTTAGGATGCCCACTATAAATATGGCCTTTAATCACAGTAACACCTTATGTCTCGGTGGCAATATGCCTTTTTTTTTGGAGGTGAAATAAAGTTTAATAAACAAAACAAATAAATTAAATGATGAGATGAGTTGAAAAAATATGTGTGGTCCGTACAATTTTTATTATTGGAACTGAAAAAAAAAACTGCTGCTGCTGCGGCTGGCAATACAAACACTGTACTACACTGGTTTAGCCAAGGACGTGCATAAAAGCCACACGATGAAAAGGGAACAAAATTTACAGTCAGCACTTGTGAGGTGAGGTGAGGTTGAGGAAAAGCCGTGTATTTTAATGATAACATTTTTATCGTTGCCTTTTTTAAGTAATTGTTGATCGCAAGTTTGAAATAGAATTTTATCGATTGAGTATTGGCTATTCTTAAAGTCCATCTTCGTTGGTATGTGTCCGAATAGGTGGATGTCCGATCTTTTTCGTATTAAAAAGAGAAATTCTTCGTTGGTATGTGTCCGAATAGGTGGATGTCCGATCTTTTTCGTATTAGAAAGAGAAAAAGAGACATTCTTTGTTGGTATGATGCATATGTCCGATCTTTCTCGTATTATTTCCTATTTTGGTCAGGTACTCTAAAATTTGTATACACGTATCTTGTTTTAAAAGGCAAATTTCGTATTGTGAGGTAAGGCTGAGAAAAAGCTGTGTATTTTAATGCCCAATTTTTGTTGTTGTTGTTGTTTTTATCGCAGGTTTGAGTTAGAATTTTATCGATAAAGCGTTGACTACTATCTCTCTCTTCTTAAAGTCCGTCTTCGTTGATCTGTGTCCGAATAGGTGGATGTCTGATCTTTCTCGTATTAGAAAGAGAACGAGAGAAATTCTAATTTATTTGTTTTATTTCTTCACACATCTCTCCTTTGGACAGGGTACTAAGCTTTAGTCCCCGTCCTATTCTTGCATCCCCATGCTCGTTTTACAAGTACTTCCATGGAATGTGCTCCGACGAATTTACTGCACTTGTGTCGCCCAACTAACCAGCAGCAGTTCTTTTGTCATTTATTGGTCCCCGATTTATAAAATCGGGGGACTTATGTTTTGAGGCATGTCCGTCCATCCGTCCGTCCGTCCGTCCGTCCGGCCGGATTTTTCTCCACAACCATCCATTCAATTTCTCTGAAATTTTGCATGAAGTTGTAACTTTGGTCAGGTTAGAAAGTGACATTCTCCTATTTTTGAAAAAAAAATCTGGTTAGCCCCCCAGGGGGTCAAAAGGCCCCGAAATGGCAAAAAATGACATTTTTTGCCCATAACTTTTCATCCATCCATTCAATTTCTCTGAAACTTGGCTAAAATGTGGAGGCAATTGTTTCTAATAGAAAATAAGTATCGCTGACCTTGGAAAAACTCTGGTTCGTGCCCCCAGGGGTTCAAAAGCCCCCAAAATGGCAAAAAATGACCCTTTTCTCCCATAACGTTTGATCCATCCATTCAATTTTTCTGAAACTTGGCCAAAATGTAGAGGCAATTGTTCTGGATATAAGATGAGCATCCTTGACCTCAGAAAAGTTCTGGTTCATGCCCCCAGGGGGTCAAAAATGCCCCAAATTTATTGCATTTTACACTCGCCACATCGAGTCACATACAGAGGGGGACCACGCGGCTTGTTCTTATTTCAATTGTGGACTCTAAAATCGATATACACGTATCTTGTTTTAAAGAGAAAATTTCGAATTGTTTTATTTTTCTTTACACCAAAATAGAAGAAGGTCTCCGATTGGAAAATGTAGACCTGAACATAAGTTTAATCGCTCCTCTTATTTGCAAGCCTGCTCATATACGCCATCTTGAATAACAACATTACCTTTGTTCACTTAATAATTATTTTGGTTCAGTTAGTTCTCAGAGATCAATGGGCCTCCTTTTGTGACTAACACTTTCGTGTGTATTCGCATGTGTTTTACCAAAGAGGATTTTACAGAAAATGAAGACCCACAATTTTCACATGAAAAAGGTTTTTCCCCCGTGTGCATTTGTATGTGTCGTTTTAAGTGGACTTTCTGAGTAAATGCAGATCCACATGTTTCACAGGAAAATGGTTTTTCTCCCGTATGTATTCGAATATGTATCTGCAGTTGGGAATTTCGTGAAAATAAAGATCCACAAGTTTCACAAGAAAATGGTTTCTCACCGGTGTGTGTTAGCAGATGTGTTCTCAAAGTGGATCTTTGAGAAAAAGATGATCCACATACTTCACAGGAAAATGGTTTCGCACCAGTGTGTACATGCATATGTTTTTTTAAATCAGATTTCCGAGAAAATGCAGATTCACATATTTCACAAGAAAATGGTTTCTCCCCAGTGTGAATACGCATGTGTGTTATCAAAGTGGATTTTTCAGAAAAGGCAGCTGTACATACTTCACAGGAAAAGGGTTTTTCTCCTGTGTGTATTCGCATGTGTTTTGTTACTTTGGGTTTCTCAGAAAAAACAGCTCCACACACTTCACAGGAAAATGGTTTCTCGCCTGTGTGTATTCGCATGTGTCTCATCAAAGATGACTTCTGACAAAATGCCGTTCCGCAAACCTCACAAGAAAAAGGTTTTTCTCCTGTATGTATTTTGATATGTATCTTCAGTTGAGAATTTTGTGAAAATATGGATCCACATATTTCGCAAGAAAACGGTTTCTCTCCTGTGTGTACTCGCACATGTTTTATCAAATCAGATATCTGAGAAAATGCAGACTCACAAACTTCGCAGGAAAATGGTTTGTCTCCAGTGTGTGTCCGCATATGTACCACCAAAGTTGTTTTATGTGAAAAAGCCAATCCACACACTTCACAGGAAAATGGTTTCTCGCCAGTGTGTATTCGCATGTGTATTTTCAAATGAGAACTTCGAAGAAATGCAGACCCACACTGTAAGCAAACAAATGGTTTCTTTCCCGTATGTATTTGCATGTGTCGCTTCAAACTCGATTGACAAGTAAATGCATTTCCACACACTTCACAAGAAAATGACTTCTCTCTTGTTTCTACTTTATCGTAATTTGTGAAAATGGATTCCTTAGAAAATGCATTATCTGTTATATGTTCTTGCATGTTTTTTTTTGACAGAACCTTTCTTCAAACTGATTAATTTTTTTAATTTGAAATCGATGAAAATGTTAACCTCTCCAGGAGGTTAGGCACAAGGCCATCGCTTGATGTTAATCTATATAATAATATGCTTAGGCAATTCCGTGGTCGTACGCGCTTTATCACCTCTTTTTGTTAAAAATGGGATCGCCCGATCCCCCGAAGATGCAATGCAAACAAAGTAATTAAAAAAAATGATCTGATTTCGTTTTTTTTTGTCGAACGTGAAACTCAAACTAAAATCCACTTTTTTTTTGTATGTAGCTAGTATCAAAGTGTTGTCAAAAATGCTACAATATTATCATGGGTCTGCGTTCGTGCCGGACGTCTATAGAATGGAAATATGTCAAAACCTTCTACAAGGGTTTTGGAGATAGCCTTTCATAACCAGATACATTCTAAAACTACAATAAACAGAGTACTTAGATAATTGAGTGTAAACTTCGAAATTGTCATATATATTTAATCTTTGATAACATTTCTAATAATTCTGAGTAAGGAAATGGTTTCTGCAATGTCTGTATGTTAGAAATTCTTCATGGTTATTCAGAACTCTTTGGAAATATGATTTCACATAATTCAGTTTTTATGTTTTTTTTAATGTTGACTGTTGTTGAATTGTATGTGTTATGAACATTTATTTACAATAACAATGTAAGCAATACTTTACATAAAACTAAATATATCCCACATGACGTACCCTAACGACTAGTAGTATTCTAAAATTCATAATGTTGGTTAATTAGTTTAGTCACGAACCCCGTGCATACAGATATATACACATACCTAATTTCATATAAATAGAGATATCACTGTCGAATTATTTTTGGGAAGTCTAAAAAAGTAGAAAATTCTTCCGCTCCATCTGTTTTGCATGCTTTCATCCAGATAAGGGGGAGTTGATAGTCTGTACAAGAGTCAAATACGTCCTAAGATGGAGTACTGCTGCCCCATGTGGGGAGGTGCCGCTCAGAGCTCCCCTTTCTTGCCTTGACAGATTTCAAAACCGGCTTCGAAATCTAGTGGGTGATGTCCTCTTTTCTTCCCTACAGTCACTCTCTCACAGAAGAGATGTTGCTAGTCTCTCTCTGCTCTACCGTTATTTTCATGGCAGGTGCTCGACTGAGCTCAAATCTATGATACCCCCTTGTAAAACATTCACAGCTAGAACCTGCCTAGCTACTATCACTGTCAATGATTTCCCTTTTTTCCCCCTGCATGCCCAAGACGAAACAAAACTTCCATGGGCAGAGTTTCTTTCTTAGAACTGCCCGTCTGTGAAACACGAGCCTGCTTCCCTGCTGACTACAATATGGTCGTCTTCAAGTCCAATGTAAACAAGTTCTTGTTGAACCGTCCCCGTAAATAATAAATTTCTGTCTTGCTACAACTATCGTGCCAGTGAACGCGATGTTGTCTCACCATCCACCAGTCAAACTCTTTAACCCTTATCCTCGAGTGGCCTTTGGGCCTTGATAAACGGTGATATATCAGTAAGGTGACTTTTAATGTGAAAAAAAAAGAAAAACGGCAATAGAATTCAGAACTACCAAAATGTTTCATGTATTGTTCATCTATCGATATGAATAAAACGAAAGTGTTTGTTTCGAATCGCTACTGTTTGGAAATTGTTGAACTAAAAACAAAAAATAATTATATGATGTGCTGTTTTGCAGAAGTATTAGAATTGTAGAAAAAAGAAAAACATGTTGGTTAAAAAACGACCACCTCCTCCTCCTTCTCCAAATAAATTGTTAATCTTGTCAAAAAGACAACAAAAAAATTGGTTTAACTTTTTTCCACATTCAGTTTTCGAAGATTATTTTGGAACAGTTTTTCAAAGGAAATTCTGTAAAAACTTCTGATTTACAGAAAATGTGCTTTAACGCAGACTTAATTATGAATTCGATAATTGATATTTCCAGAACAGTTTGTACCTGTAAATAAAGGAGAGAAAATATTAAGGATTGTTTAATTACAATTAAAACAAAAACTCTGAAAAAACTGAAATTTAAGTTTCAATAAAAAAAATATTAAGGATTGTTTAATTACAATCATAAAAAAATTCTGAAAAAAACCCTGAAATTTATGTTTCAATAAAAAAATATTAAGGATTGTTTAATTACAATCATAAAAAACTCTGAATAAACTGAAATTTATGTTTCAATAAAAAAATATTAAGGATTGCTTAATTACAATTATAAAAAAAAACTCTGAAAAAACTGAAATTTATGTTTCAATAAAAAAATATTAAGGATTTTTTAATTACAATTATAAAAAACTCTGAATAAACTGAAATTTATGTTTCAATAAAAAAATATTAAGGATTGCTTAATTACAATTATAAAAAAAAACTCTGAAAAAACTGAAATTTATGTTTCAATAAAAAAATATTAAGGATTACAAAATCTGACACTTGACAAAAAAAACAAAAAACGAATTGGCCAATAAAAACAAAAGTTGTATATACAGAAACCCGGCAATTTATTTATCAACCGTTAGCGTTACAAATACTACATTATTTTTCAATGTAACCGCCGCCGGTGGAGACAACCATCTCAAGGCGGGCACAAAATAAGTGACACGCTTTGGCGACCATGTCCTTGTCTACAACGGCAGATGCTTCCACGATGACAGTCTTTCAGAAAATCGACTGTGTTGTGGGTGTGCTTGTTAGTCTTGACCTCGATCATACCCCAGAAGAAATCGTCAAGGGGGTTGCAGTCTGTGATGAGGGCGGCCACAAGTCCCGCGACCAGTATTGTTGAGCAGCCACGCCTGGGGTGCCTTGCTCGTGTGCAGGAGTGGTAATAGATGTAGGGGTGTCCGGCGGCGATCTCGTCCATCCAGGGTTTCACCACGCTCCTGCTGGTGTTTCGTTCACTTTTGTCATATATTTTGGTATATGCGATAATATGGATTTCAACTGCATTGAATATTTAGGGTTAGGGTTTGGTGAACAAAAATATTTTTCTTGTAATTCAACAGTGAATGTTTAATAGAAAATAATTTTCGATATTCCTATAGAGAACGCACTGCGTTTCCGTGCCTTTGCGTCGTCAACGTTCGGGCAGGTCACGGAAGCGCCCGAGAATTGACGAAGCGAAAACTGCCAAACGATAAATTGAAGACTGGCAGACGATAATTTGAAGACTGGCAGACGATAAATTGAAAACTGCCAAACGATAAATTGAAGACTGGCAGACGATAATTTGAAGACTGGCAGACGATAATTTGAAGACTGGCAGACGATAAATTGAAAACTGCCAAACGATAAATTGAAGATTGGCAGACGATAAATTGAAGACTGACAGACGATAAATTGAAAACTGCCAAACGATAAATTGAAGACTGGCAGACGATAAATTGAAAACTGCCAAACGATAAATTGAAGACTGGCAGACGATAAATTCAGACAAAGAAAATCAAAGTAAGATACATATATAAAAATATAAAGAACGAACAAACCATAGCTAAACAATTGTTATTAATTAGATGTTTTCTACGCCGAATACCCAAAGCAGGAACAGATACTATACCATGATCGCTACAAGTAAAGGCCTGTGAGGCTAATTTCTCTAACTGAACCAACCAAATCGTATTGACGTCTCTCTGTTCCAGGACTTTTAAAAGTCGAGGACTATAATTGACATAACACCGGTTGAAATACCGCAGCGAATCGGTTTATTTGACTTTTTATTTATGTGATTTACAAAATGAAGAATGGCGACTTTAAAAATCAAAGTGTATTTTAAATCACCGCAAAATAAAACCTTCAATCTTTATAGTGTCTTTCCATCTAAGACATTTTCATATGAAAAATAAAAACTTTTAAAAGATCGCTGTCGCATTTTTAAAATCATTTTTTTTTATAGAATCACTCCCGTTTCAGAACCGTTCTTTTCTTACGTAACCGTAATCGTTTTGGCTAGGAACAAAGTGTAGTATCTGTTCTGATCGTACACATCATTTTTTTCTCTTCAGTCAGTGAAGGAGAAATCCTTCTAGACTGAAGCAATTTTTGTTTTCGTCCCAGTAGAGTAACCGTTTTTGGGAAGCTGGATTTTACCCACATTAAAAACAGGCCGTGCGTCTAACTCTGCCCGCGTGGGGAGGCAAGTAAATAGGAACCCTAACCCGAAAGGGGAGTAACTAAAATAACGGATTGAAGATGGGAGTGATTCTATAAAAGTTATCATTTTTTCTGCTTCTTTAGTTTCGCTAGGACATGAAAATATTTCAAGAAATCTATAAACTTTGGGGGGCATTTTGGTACATATATCGATCTTGACCCAGTTTTCGCGAGTTTCTTGTTGGAAGCGTTCGGCAATCCTACGCAAATGCCCGAGTGTTGACGAGCCGATTTGTACCAGACGACAATTTTGATACGGTGCTGCGTCCTGTGATTGTAAGTTATATTTTCAAGAAATTTTCTAAAAAAAACAAAAAAACAAGCAAAACATAGCGAAGTTACTGTTATCAAATAAATATTTTTGTTATTTTGATACGTTGCTGCGTCCTATAATTTTTAGTTATAGTTGCAAGAAATTTTTTAAACAACAAAACAAATAAAACAAGCAAAACAGAGCGAAATTACTGTTATCAAATAAATAATCTAAACCCTAACCCTAACAACAAAAAAAATAAAAAAAGCAAAACATTATTATCATAGGACGCAGCACCGTATCAAAATTGTCGTCTGGTACAAATCGGCTCGTCAACACTCGGGCGTTTGCGTAGGATAGTCGAACGCTTCCGACAAGAAACTCGCGGAAACTGGGTCAAGATCAATATAAGTACCAAAAAAACAAAACAAATAAGCAACAAAGTTACTCTTCTACTAACCTGGATAAGTTTATTTGTGTTTTAACTTATTTTAAAGAGTTATTTTGTTCAAAACAAACCTGGTGTCCACTTGTTCAGTTAGAACAAAAAATAAAAATGGCTGAAATTAGTTTCGATAATCGCCCAAAAAACGAAAATTAAGCAAAATACTGGTAGAACATTACATTTTCCCACGATTGGTGACATTTATTAGATGTGTTTCTAACACTATTTTGTTTATTTTTCGATTTTTCACCAATTATCAAAGACCCCCGTGCTGGGCTAATGAACAGCCATTTTCCCCCGTTCTTACTAAACAGGTGGACATCAGGTTTGTTTTGAACAAAAAAACTCTTTAAAATAAGTTAAAACACAAATAAACTTATCCGGGTAGGTAGAAGAGTAACTTATCTTGCCTATTTGTTGTTTTTTTTTTTTGGGGGGGGGGGGGTACCCCGTTTTTCGTTCTATTAGCTGTCGTAATAAATACCCCACTTCTTGTATTATCTTTTTGGTACTTGTGCAGTTTACCGACCGGACTGTTATTTAGATAAAGTTTTCAAGTTGAATTCAATTTTTACGATATCTTTTGTTGATTAAATTGTTAGATGAAAGTACAGAATAGTTAACAAAGCCCCCTCCCCTTCCCCATGTTAAGAATGGCTTTCTAAATAACGTAAATATTTCTTGCCTTTCGTAACATTTATGTCTCGACTATTTGTGTTTTTGTTTTTTTACCCCTTTTTCGTTGTGTTAGCTGTTATATATATATATTTTTTTTTATTATTTAATTTACGCACAAAAATACATGAGATATTTCACGATATAATTACATTTTGACACATTTGTTCCATCTCTAAATTGGTTCTTTGTTAGAACAGTGGCACCGCCGGGAAATGCTCCTTTTTCTCTGGTTGAATGATCCACAAAGAGACAAAATACTTGACGACGTTAAACTTAAATTTTCTGAGTGATTTCTATTTTATTTAAGAAGAAATCCAGAGAACGCAGGAATAATACTTACGTTTGCTGTTTTCATTCGAGTAACACAAAAGTGAGGAATTCAAAGAGTTGCAAGAAAAGAAAGTTTTCACGTTGAATAAAAATCAACGTTTAAATGTTTTGATAAAAGGGTGAGAAGAAGAAAAAATCTTTTGATTTCAAGGGAGATAACTCACGGAACATAGCGGACAGAATCAAACCGGACAGAATTAAAACCGGACGAAAGCCCACCACCACAATCAAAATTCATTAAATAAAATTATATATATATATATATATATATATATATATATATATATATATATATATATATATATATATAAATATATATATATATATAAATATATATATATATATAAATATATATATATATATAAATATATATATATATAAATATATATATATATATAAATATATATATATATATAAATATATATATATATATAAATATATATATATATATAAATATATATATATATATATATATATATAAATATATATATATATTTATATATATATATATTTATATATATATATATATTTATATATATATATATATTTATATATATATATATATTTATATATATATATATATATTTATATATATATATATATATTTATATATATATATATATATTTATATATATATATATATATTTATATATATATATATATATATATATATATATATATATATGGGAAGAGAAGGATGAAGGTAATCCGACGTGATGGTAAAATGAAAAAGGAAAACCAAAAACTGGATGTTTTTTTATGTGTACATCAACGTTTCGTCTTTATTTATAAGACTTCATCAGGATGATGATATAGGGAAAAGATATCATGCAAGCACGGATACATGTAGGGTAGACATGTTGGGAAGAAAAATAAAATAAAATGAAAAATAATGGCAGCGTCTAGCTGGACGTCCGTACTTGTTAGAGAATGAAAAATGAGTGGGAGAAAAAAGGGGAAGGGTGGAGGGAGCAAGGACTACTGTGGCTGGCGATGAGAGAAAGAGGTGGGGGATGAGCAGGGGTAAAATGGATGGCAGAGAGAGATTGGAGGAAGAGGGGGAGGGGGTGTTTGACCAGATGGCTGTGGTCGAGATTGAAGGGGAAGAGTGAGTTGGAATGTTTGTGTGTGTGGGGTGTGTGCAGGGAAATGGGGATGGGTAGAGAGGGAGGGGGGGCTGTGATTTTGGTGGATGGGCGAAAGTTATAGTCTTAGAGAGCGTTTGAAGAAAATGAGGGAATTTAAGAAGAGGTATGGGAGAAAATGGATGAGAGGGGGAAGAGGGAGGATTTGTCGTGATAGGGTGTGGAATATTTGAAATATTTGGAAAATGATAGCAATGAGTGAGGGATTGGAGTGGGTGGGGGAGGGGGGTGATTGAAAGGGTGGGTGAGGAATATATTTGAAATATTTGGAACATGAGAAAGTTTATTTGGACTGTAGTATTAAAAATGTGAGGGAAAAAAAAAAAAAAAAAATGAGGAAAAAATAAGAGAAGATTCAGGGAGAAAAGGGAAGGGTGTGGGTGAATGGAAGAGTGTCATAAGGTTAGAGATGAAAATAAAAGTTAGCCATGATCAGGCAAAAGATTTTGTTCTGTGAGGATGATCTTGCTTATTAAGGGTGATAGGTTAAAGAAACCATTTCGCTGCTTGATAGTAGTGGAGGATGTGATGAGTGCAGTTTCCAATAATCTTCGCCGAGATTTGTTGTGGATGTGTTTAGTGATTTTGGCTTGTTCAAATTTGAATGCATGACCATATTCTAGAGCATGGAAGAAAAGTGCACTAAGAGGGTTGTTGTTTTTTATATCCCTTTTATGTTCATTTAATCGTTTCTTTAATTCACGTTGTGTTTCTCCCACGTAGAATTGATGGCAATCATTGCAAGGGACAGTGTATAAGCCGGCATGGGATGTGGGTGTTTTTTGGAAATGTCTGGATGTGTTTAAAGTTTGTTTTATGGATTGAGAAGTGGTTTGTACTATTGGAATGCCTAGTTTGTTGAGCGTGTTGCATATGGATGTGTTATTGGAATGCGTGGGTAGGAGAAGGGGTCTGTCTATGAGAGAGGTGTTAGGGGTTTGATTTTTTTGTGTGGTGTTTCTGGAGAATATTTGGAAGGCTTTTTTCTTGGCATTTAATATGAAATGTGTGGGGTATTGCAATGTTTTTAGGGAATTAAAAATGTATTTTATTTCTTCATCTATGTGTGGGGGGCTACATATTCTAAGGGCGCGTAGGAAGAAGCCTATAATTATACCTGTTTTGATCTTGCTATGATGGTGGGAGTAGAAATGTATGTAGTCATTTTTGTGAGTGTTTTTGCGGTGTACCTTAAATTCTAGTTTATTGTTGGACTTAATTATAAGAGTATCAAGGAAGGGAATAGAGCCGTTTATTTCAGTCTCATGGGTGAATTTTATGGAGGGTTCTACTGTGTTGAGTTTATCCTTAACATGAATGATTTGTGTGTCTGTGGGGAGGAAAATTAAAATATCATCTATGTATCTAAAGTATTCGATGTTAGGAGGTAGTCTATATTTGAAAGGACCGGATTCTAAGAATTCTAAAAAGAGGCAGGCCAATACACCGCTAAGGGGGTTGCCCATGGGGAGTCCAAATTTTTGTTTGTAGAATACTTCGTTAAATTGGAAATATGTTATGTCAGTGATGAGTCTAATTATTTCTATAAAAATGTTGGGGGGAAAAGGTAGGTCGGTTTTTGTTTTCTTTATATGTGTGTGAAGTAAGTGTAGGCATTTTTTTACAGGTACGTTAGTGTAGAGCGAAGTTACATCTAGGCTGTGTATATTTTTATTTTCTACGTTGATGTTTTTTATTCTGCTAAGAAGGTCGCCTGAATTTTTTATGTGGGAGGGACTGATGGTACCCATTAGTGGAGTGAGGATGTTAGCTATGGCCCGTGCGATTTTGTGTGTGGTGCTACCTATGCTTGATACAATTGGACGCATGGGGGTGTCAGGTTTGTGGGTTTTGGGGAGCCCGTATAATGTGGGAATGATAGGGTGATACTCAATATATATATATATATATATTTATATATATATATATTTATATATATATATATATTTATATATATATATATATTTATATATATATAGTCTCGGAAGTTTCTCAACCATTAAAACTATATAAAAAAAAAAAAAAAATAAATAAATAAAAAAACTTAGTCTCAAGTCTTCCAGTGGAAAATCACTCATGTAAGTCAATTTATTTTTTACAGTTATTATATTAGTTAGTTTCTAACACTATTTTAAGGGATCATCAGTTGTTTACCATGAAAAACTGTTTCGGGAATTTAAAAACAAGACAGTATTTAATTTCATGGCTTCCCAGCAGAGTTGATCAGACCCCACTTCCCTTAAAAGACAAAAACATAAACGTTCCTTATACTAAATCTACGTTTTGTTCCATATAAATGTTTTGCTTACTTATATTAGTTATTTAAGAATTCAAAAAAAATATATATATATATATATATATAAATAAATAAAATAAAAAATAATTTTTTTTTTTTTTTTTACCTGCGCTGTTCGTCTGTCTAATAAAATTTATCCGTTACTCACAAAAATGTTGTTGCATTTTAAAGTGTTTGGACGAATCCATGACACTATTATTTAAGTGATTAATGTATTATTTTTAGTTTTATATTATAAATATAAAAAACATCAACACATCAAAAAATAAAAGATAAATAAATAAATATGTATATACATATATATATATATATATATATATATTACATACACACATACACATATATACCTTTAGTTCCTATTTTTCTTCCTCGTCCTACTTTGTTGTCCATCTCCCCGTTGTTGTCAGCCGCAAATAAATATTAATTTTCCTTGTTCACTATAGTTTTTCTAATCTGCGTTCACAACTGTCGGCTTTTTTCTTTTCTCATTGTTTCAAATCTGCGTCTGTAAGTTAACCGTTAATTTGTTCTCTTTTTCTTCTTCTTATTTACCAACTCCCGGTGTTTAAAAATCAGCGTTCATAGTTATGAACGGTTTTCTTCTTCTTCTTCTTCTTCTTCTTCTTCTTTTTTAACATTTCTTTCTTTCTTTCTACTGTATTTTTATTGTTTTTCTTATTATAATTAGCAGATGTGTTATATATACGTTTATTCATATTATATAATTTCTATTTATATATACTATGATTTGTTCTATCAGTTTATTTTGATTAATTTGATAAGATTTAAAAGCATCAGGATGGCGAGTAATTGCCTTATTTAAT
>OY744552.1:6229553-6234553 GCA_963556195.1 Sepiola atlantica
CCTTGATTTTCACCAAAGTCCTGTTAGCCGGATAGCTCTGACATCACCATGTTCCCACCGCCCTTACCACAGTGAGAAATAAATGGTAAACAGCTGTTTCGATAACGCAAAATGATTAGCAAATAGCACAGTAGAAAGTGGACCCTTGGGTTTACTTTCGGCAGCCTCGTAATTCTCGCGTCCCTTATTTTTTCTTTTAGTCCTAACATTTTAAGAGCGATGCTTCTGACAAAGGGGGAAGAATTGCTGCTAATCTATCTAACACTTACTGTTGGATTGTTTTTGATGTTAAAGTAGTAATTTTTTTTAGCTCCTTGCACCAAGTGGCTTCATGCTTTGTCTGGAGCGATTTCCATAAAAAAAAGGTAATCGCAAAGGAGCGGACAGTGCAGGACATCAATGGAGGCATGTTGTAGTTAAGACTCCAAGTGAACACTATTGGTTATTTTCTTGGCCTTTTGGCCGCCGACTTATTTTATAATAGCCTAAGTAGGACGGTCCCTAGAGCAAATGTGGTATTGCGGTGACTGAGATGATTCTAGTTAAGAGTAGGATAGACAATTTTATTACTTTAGACAAAGGATGACCAACGACACATCCCCACACTTTTGATGGCCTTGTGCCTAATTTGTTTTGAATATAAATATGTATTTTCTGCAAATAAATAATTCAAAGTGTAGTATCTGTTCCGATGGATACTACACCCCATAGATTGGTATCGTCTTGGCCTTCGGGTCTTCATTCCGCCGGTCTGTGGGTTTATCCTGTGTTGTTCTAGGAGGTCCACCCTCCCAGGCTTTGCCTCCCCTCTTTGGGGAGGAGTAAGTTTATTGCTTACTGCCTGGGGCGCCCCTACCAGAGAATTCCGACGGGGCTGCCCAAGCATTTTTTAATGGTCAAAGTGCTCACCTTCTCGGGCGCTGGTTTTTCAAATCTCACTTTCCCGACCTTGTGTCACATCTTACCTTGTGGGAGGTAGATAAATAACTTGGTTATTTTTATTGAGCAATCATTGATATTGACTTATGTGAACAATCCTAGTGAGTAACAAAAGGAAGAAGAAGAAGAAGAAAAAGAAGAAGAAGAAGAAGATGAAAAAGAAGAAGAAGAAGAAGAAGAAGAAAAAGAAGAAGAAGAAGAAGAAGAAGAAGAAGAAGAAGAAGACGAAGAATGAAAATAATGATGATGAAGAAGATGAAGAAGAAGATGAAGATGAAGAAGAAGATGAAGAAGAAGATGAAGAAGAAGAAGAAGAAGAAGAAGAAGAAGATGAAGAAGAAGAAGATGAAGAAGAAGACGAAGAATGAAAATAATGATGATGAAGAAGATGAAGAAGAAGATGAAGATGAAGAAGAAGATGAAGAAGAAGAAGAAGATGAAGAAGAAGGAAGAAGATGAAGAAGAAGAAGATGAAGAAGAAGATGAAGAAGAAGATGAAGATGAAGAAGAAGAAGAAGATGAAGAAGAAGATGAAGAAGAAGATGAAGAAGAAGGAAGAAGATGAAGATGAAGAAGAAGAAGATGAAGAAGAAGAAGAAGATGAAGAAGAAGATGGAGATGAAGAAGAAGAAGATGAAGAAGATGAAGAAGAAGATGAAGAAGAAGAAGATGAAGAAGATGAAGAAGATGAAGAAGAAGAAGAAGAAGAAGAAGACGAAGAATGAAAATAATGATGATGAGAAACCAATAACTAATGAGGAAACACTTAAGATGAGGAAGGGTTGAAACTTGGGCACGCAGGGAGGGGGAAGAGGTGGGATTTTGCCGCTCCATCTTACAAGCAAAATTACTTTCCACATCCGGTTACCGTTCCCATGACAATGGCACAAAGGGCAATATTTATCCTTTAGTGTAGGGAAAAAAGTGTTTCTCGTTATAAGAATGTAATTGTTTCTCAATTCTCAATTGCTTTTCATCTCGATCTGTAAATAAATATTCATGGGTGATAAAGTCATGCTCTTCAGCAAGTAAAGACATGTCACATACGGAAAACGCGCGTGCGCCCTTTTCTATACAGAACAAGCAGTGGAGTATAAAACCAATTGATTACAGATCACTGTAACTCACCGTTTTATTTATTGAATGTGTGCGGCATTTTTGGACGATTTTAGTTTTAAGTGTTTCCTCATTAGTTATTGGTTTCTCATCATCATTATTTTCATTCTTCGTCTTCTTCTTCTTCTTCTTCTTCTTCTTCGTCTTCTTCTTCTTCTTCTTTCTTCATCTTCTTCTTCTTCTTCTTCATCTTCTTCTTCTTCTTCTTCTTCTTCTTCTTCATCTTCTTCTTCTTCTTCTTCATCTTCTTCTTTTTCTTCTTCTTTCTTCTTCTTCTTTTTCTTCTTCTTATATATATGTTTTTTTTGTTTTTTTTTCATTATTTCTTTTCCCATTGGGCTTGGAAATGTTCGGCGACTCCTGCCGCCTTTTTCAACCAAATATTAAATAACGAAACTCAGTGGAGACCTGCATATTATTTAGAAACGCGTGCAAGAGTCACAACTGGTTTTTGTTTTGTTCTTTTTGCGTTTTGTGTGGAATTATATATATATATATATATATATATATATATATATATATATATATATATATATATATATATATATAAGTGCAGATTAGTCGTCCGAGGCTATAGCAATGCGATGTGGTTGCCGTAAGATGGAAAAGTGAAACGAAATAAACGCAGGGAGAAAGTGAAACTCAAAACGATTTATTAAACAATACTGTCCGGTAAGTAACAGTTAGGCAAAGGGTAATCTAAAATTTTCGAAAGAAAAACTTTCATTATCAGAAGACAACAATAAAAGACCGAATCGGTCGAAGAAAAACGGGAAAAACCGGTGTCAGATCATCGACATACCGCAGAAAAAAAAAAAAGAAAAAGAAAAAAAAAAAAGCAATCCAACAAAAGATATAAGCGTCAACTAATATCTTATAATTAGTGAAACATCCGGATAAAAACTGAAGCTCAAAATACTGGATAGAGCATTAATATTATAATATAAAATGAAGTGTCAATAAAATTTGATTGGAATTCAAAGTTCAAGCAAAGTATTCCTAAGTCCTTAGCTCATGAGTTTTCAAAGATAATTCTTCTCTTCAGAGGACCATTACCGCAGTTATACCACTACAGGTAATAAAATTACGCTTTGAAAATATATAAAATTATATACACAAATACATAAAAATACATAACATCAAACATATCAACCCAAAAACATACTTTTTGTTGAATCCATACAGTACATCCAGGTCATACAAATTGAGAAGCATAATCAGGAAAGACATTACTCCAAGTTATAAACAGCAGTCCATATACGTGAAATTGAAGGGGCTGGCAAAGTTATCCAGTCGCGAAATGTGTCCATATTCAATGTTAATGATAAATAAATCAAATAATACAAAAAGTCCAATCAAAGTTCCAAAATCCCGACATGTGCAACCCAAGTCAAATCAAAGTTCGTTGTTTAATTAGAAAACCCGTTAAATCCGAATTGAGCAAAATAAGACTGAATCCCCGTCGCATCTTGCCAGCAGAGCGAAAAAAATATATAATATAGTATATATATATATATATGGCTACTACTTCTTCTCATCAACACATCATGTCAACCCAATATTTCTATGTACTTGCATGACATTTTTCTTAAAATTATCATCCTAAGGAAGTCATACAAATAAAGACGAAACATTGATGAATACATAGAAACAAAAAACATCTTTTGGTTTTTCCTTTTTCATTTCCCATATATATATAGTAGAAGATAGAATTATATATATATATATATATATATATATATATATATATATATTGTTGAATATAAGAGACAACTCATGTCTAGATATCCTTTGGTAGATCCTTTCAATAGCCCGAATTAGGATCTTAGTTTCGGAGAGGAGAAAAACCTTCTATAAATACTAACACATGGTCTGTATCTGATTAACCTCGTTCCCCCGAAGATGGACCCGGATGGGTCCGAAAGTACTTGGGAGACAAATCCAAACTATGGCAAATTCATCAGCCAATTCCCCTCCGAAATTAAGATCCTAATTCGGACTATTGAAAGGATCTACCAAAAGATATCTAGACATGAGTTGTCTCTTATATTCAACAATACTTGCCTGCAAGAGAAGATGCTGCTTATATATATATATATATATATATATATATATATATATATATATATATATATATATATATAAGATATATATATATATAAGATATTGAGCTGTATACTTTTCACAATAGGTTTTACCTTTCCTAAAAGTTCGCTTTTAGTACACCACTTTATTTTATATATATATATATATATATATATATATATATATATATATTATTTATTTATGTATATATTAGTGATATTTTAAGCTGAATTATTTCGACACTTGATTATTTGGGGAAATGGTAGTTTAATCAGTAACATTAGAGAGCCATGAATATTATAACTGTCCTGTTTTTAAATCTCCGAAACAGTTACATGGTAAACAGCTGATGATCCCCGTGTTAATATTAGACGCTTAAGGTCTCCTGTTTTTGTTTCACTCTTAGATAATTAACCCTCCCCGCCTTTTTATTTTTTTTTTATTTTTTTTTTTTACTTATATTTTTTCATTTATTAATTTTCCAACGAATGTTAAGTCTGCAATATCTTGGATTTAGTTAGTTTGTCTGGGGATTTAAACTGCCTTTTACATTTTTTTAATGACTCAGAGCGTCTTTAGACTATATATATATTAATTGAATGACATAATAAATGAGAAATTACTCAGATTTTATCAAAATTCAGAAACAAGGAGAGATACTGCGTCCTTAATTCTTGAGTTTTCAAAAATAAGGAGAGTAATTTTGGTAAGAAATCCGAGTATGAGAGCTCAATGTGGAAAACAGAGCAAGAATAAAATATAGAAAAATATAAAAAAACACATACACATCGTAGTTGTCAGCACTATAATTTATTTCGACCTCCTGGCCTCTTCAAAATGCTAACGGGACATATAAATAA
>OY744552.1:6239553-6287053 GCA_963556195.1 Sepiola atlantica
TTTACAGGTCTAACTATTTTTCATTGACTCACCTTATTTTTGCTCTATCCAGTATATTGAGCTTTCCTCATCTCACAATAGGTCTAATTCTCTAAAAGTTATCTTTTAGTTATAAACCTTCATATATATATATATATATATATATATATATATATATATATTATATATATATATATATATATATATATATATAATATATATATATATATATATATATATATATATATAATATGTATATAATATATATATATATATGTATATATATATATATATATATATATGTATATATATATATATATATATATATATATATATGTATATATATATATATATATATGTATATATATGTATATATATATATATGTATATATATATGTATATATATATATATATATATATATATATGTATATATATATATATATATATATATATATATATATATATATATATTCATTGAAAACATTGCAATACCCCACATATTTCATATTAAATGTAAAGAAAAAAGCCGTATTGATATTGACATAAAAATGTTGTTTGGCACAAGACAAATGAAACGGACCGTAAAAAATATATCTCACAGAAATGTTATGTTTTATGGAAATGTGAAAAAATGAAAATAAAAATAATAAAATAAAAACATGGTTTATTGGAATATTATATGAACCTGACTTAAATATATATATATATATATATATATATATATAATATATATATATATATATATATATATATATATATATATATATATATATATATATATATATATATATATATTACTTCTACGCTGAAGAGTCTTGATTGAAAAGAGACGAAACGTATACGTCCGTAGATAATAAACAACAACAAATATTTTTCATATTTGTCGCTCCTTAATAATTAGTAGAGCACTTTAGTAGTAGTGCAAATACAGCGTGACGTCATTTGCTTTATAATGCATCATTCCTTAATATAAGTAGAATGCCTGTGTCGCCATCGCCGCTTATAAATTTATTTAAACTACCACAGTTTATCAGCTGTTCAAATATTGGCCGCGAGGTTTAAGACGTTGGATTGAAGTTGAAAAATACTTATAATCCAGGGTTTCGAACCGAGTGACCGGTAGTGAATAGTCATACTTCTACGCTGAAGAGTCTTGATTGAAAAATGACGAAACGTATACGTCCGTAGATAATAAACAACAACAAATATTTTTCATATATATATATATATATATATATATATATATATATATATATATATATATATATATATATAAATCTGCGACACTGGCATGTTGATGTTATCGATCAACAGTTACTATAAACTGAGATCTCATCAGGCAGAGTTAGAATCCGATCTTAACCTCAGATCATATTTGGTTCTCTCCAAATATGATCTGAGGTTAAGATCGGACTCTAACTCTGCCTGATGAGATCTCAGTTTATAGTAACTGTTGATCGATAACATCGACATGCCAGTGTCGCAGATTTTGTACATGTCTGTGTGAATAAAATTATCATATATAAAGCTCTATTTTGATATTGAGCACTTTTTATAAACCCGGTTAAAATTCTCTGGATTACCACCCTGTGGATATTTTTGATTATTACCATTATATATATATATATATATATATATATATATATATATATATATATATTAATATAAATTATAATGTAAAAAAATAAATAATAATAAATTAATCTTGCATTGATAAAGGCTTCTATTTTCAATTTTATAATATATATATATATATATATATATATATATATATATATATATATATATATATATATATATATATATATATATAATTACTATTTCATGTATCCACATAAAATTTTATAAGGGGATATAATTTTTTATGTATCAATTTTCAGAATTTACTTCAACAGTGTTTGACACGTAAGTAGAGCTAGGTAGTAAGTTATGAAAATATATTTATGGCAATTAAGCTACACAGAGGCTCCCGCGTTTCATCCTCGGGGGGAATCTTCAGGCTAAAATCCTGTTTTTTTGTTGTGTCAATATAATGGGTGCCCTTATTTTAACATGTGGTTCCTTTGTATTTCTATTTTAGGTTTTAGTTTAGTTTAGTTTTTTTACTTATTTGTTTATTTATTTATTTATGTATTGTTAGCCTAAGGTAAATTTTATTCTGTGCAGGCAGCTGTTTGCTATCTCACTTCTACAGTTTAATAGATTTTGGGGGTCTTTAAAGTTTAGGATTTCAAATTTCTAATTCAGACATTATCTACACGGGTCGTCTTAATTTCTACATGTACTGGCCTGTCGTATTATTTTCCATTCAATTATTGGTGAGCGTCCATTTTCTTTGAGCTCCCAATAGTGGTTTGTTAGTGTTGTTTTAATTCGATGTTTTCTGTTTTTAAATGTGCTTTTGTGGTCATAATATCTGGTTTTAAAATCTAGGGAGGTCATACCCACGTAGTACTTCTTGTTATTCGGTCTTTCCTGGGCAAATATTGTGGCTTGGTAAACAATGCTTTTGGTTAGGCATTTATTTTTTAGTGGACAAAGTATACGATTTATGCAGTTACATCTTTTCTCTTCATTGCCAACTTTTTTATTTCTAATCAGGGTTTTTTTTATTACTATTAGGGTTTTGTTTATTTCTATTTGTATTGTTTATATTTTTGTTCTTCTTTGTATTATTTTTGCTATATTTGTCACTTTTTATGTAATTTGTTATTTTTTAGATGTAGATAATGTCTGAATGAGAAATTTGAAATCCTAAATGCTAAAAACCTAAACGCCCTCCCCTATCTCCCCCACATGAGGATCATTACAATTTTCCTTATAGGGCGATATAAAAAAGGATGGTTAACTTGATGCGCAAAGCAGCCATTGATTTTCTCCTCCACTGTCATGTCGTCGTCGTCAGCCATTCGCCATTCAACCAGATTCAACATGTTCATTCTTGTTCCGTGCGAACAAAACGTCCGCCTTTTCAGCCGTGACGAATTCTGTGACGAATTCCATTATTATTATTTATGACTTACATTTATTCTTCGTTTATTAATGACTTATTTTTTATTCTTCGTTTATTTATGACTTATTTTTATTCTTCGTTTATTTATGACTTATTTTTATTCTTCGTTTATTTATGACTTATTTTTATTCTTCGTTTATTTATGACTTATTTTTATTCTTCGTCTATCGTTTTAGCTTTTTTGTCATTATTAAATCATTCAGAATCTTATGTATGAACGCATCATCATCATCAGCAGCAGCAGCAGCATTATCAGCAGCAGCTTCGTCATTATCATCCTCAGCATCATCAGTGTCATCATTATTGTCATCGTCATCATCATCATCATTATCGTCGTTATCATAATCATCATTATCATCATCATCGTCATCATCATTATCATCATCATCATCATCATTATCGTCGTCATCATAATCATCATTATCATCATCATCGCCATCATCATCGTCATCATCATAATCATCATCATCATCATCATTATCATCATCATCATCATCATCATAATCATCATCATCATCATCGTCGTCGTCATCATCATCATCATCATCATCATTATCGTCGTCATCATCATCATAATCATCATCGTCATCATCATCATAATCATCATTATCATCATCATCATCATCATCATAATCATTATTATCATCATCATCATAATCATCATCATCATCAGCAGCATCATTTAGGAGAGTGGAAAGTGGACCTTGGTTTTACTTTCGGCAGCCTCGTAACCCTCGCTTCCCTTATTTTGTCCTTTGGTCTTCACATTTCGTGAGTGATGTTTCTGACAAAGGGGGAAGAAGTGCTGTTCTCTGAGTCAGAATCTGTCCATCTAACACTTATCTTTGGCTGGTTTTTGACCTTGAAGTAGAATTTTTTTTAGCTCCTTACATTAAGGGGCTTCATGCCTTGTCTGGAGCGATTCCCCCCTCCCCCAAAAATGTTGCTTCCTGCTTCCTGTTTCGCCGACCGTACCAAGAGGCAAAAATGTAAATGTACTGTGAACAAGCATCTGGCTGTTGAACTTCCCACCCAGCTTTTAGGATGAAAATTCATATACACTAAATGTACAAAAACAAGGAAATTCCCAAATTTTTACACTTTTATTGTCATTAAGGGTATGACTACATATCAACCAAACCATTTCAGTATCACATCACTACAGTATCAATCACTATGCATGAGTGGATGAAGTGTGTGAGGTGCGCTGAAGAAAATTTCCAACCAGTAAAATACATAGCCCAGTTGTGCTCGCATACCCTTAATGACAATAAAAGTGTAAAAATTTGGGAATTTCCTTGCTTTTGTACATTTAGTGTATATGAATTTTCATCTTAACCCTATTAAGGGCACATGATTTCAGTATACTGGCATTTTTCGTGGAATGTCACTACTTTTGTAAAGCCTATGCCTCAATACAATGCCTTCTCATAACTGATATAGTTGGTAGTTTGACTAATCAAGGTATATGGTAAACTGAAATTAAAATGCCATCAACTAGACCCTAGAACCTCTATCTCTGCCAAAAATCAGCTGAATCCATCAAATAGTTGATGAGATACAGGGTGGGACATACGTACGTACACACAGATAACATGATTTTGTGATTGAACTTTCTGGATCTCTGGGTTGCCTTGACTAATGATGCTGAAATTCTACACACTTATAGAACCTATCAAATAAAAATGCTGTGCAAAGTTTTAACTAATTTGGTTTATTGGTTTTTGAATTATGATAGATCAAAGAAATGAGATTTCCAGCATAGGCCATTCGTGTAGTCTATTAAGGGATAGAGCGCTCTTGATTTGACGAATTCACGGTAGCGATACCTTTTCGAAATTGCTGAATGGTGTTTCATTGTTTCTACTTCCAAATGGACTCTGCTAACAATATCTCCAAAATGTAGGTCCACCGCTGATTCCGGTGATTGGTAAGTGTGAATGGTATGTGAACATGAGCCTTGCTAACGTTTCGCCGAGCAACGACGGCACCTTTAGAGCACTGTTAAACTATAAACCTTTGATGGATATGGAACCTTTCATCGGACGTGTACGGTTGCCACATTGACACCAGGTAAATTTGTCGCATATATGATTTCCCAGCATGAAGTAACGACTAATAAGATTCTTAAGCCTGGACAAGTAACAATTCATTATTACCATTATCACAAAGATAATCTATACTATTTTGGTGAACTTATCCGTTTTAAGCCTTGTGATCATTTTCCTAAATCCCCATATTTACTTGATATTCTGTGGACAGTTCTCCCGTTTCTACAATGGACATGCCTTATGTTGACAGAATGCATGCAAATGGTATGCGAAGGAAATCATCCGGGAATGACAAGTGTTGTGCTTTTGCCGTTCATTGACATAGGTCCATTAAATACGTCATGCATTTATTCTACGTTAATATTCCTAGGTTGAACAAGTAATTTATAACAACACAAAATAAAGCATTATTGCATCTGAAAAACTTAAGACGGGATCGTCAACAAATTGCGCTATCATCGGTTTTCTCAAAAGATAGATAAAACATGATCACACTGTATTAAATATCACTGCTGTCTAAATACATGCATTTTGCGCACTTAAAAAGTGCACAGATCGATAAGTAATTCTTACGCAATCAGAAAAATATACGACACTTAAAAAAACCTGTTTGTATTGGACGCAGTTTTTGTCGTTCGTTTAACTTTTTCTTGTACGACAGAATATATAGCCGCACTGAAGAGCTGTGATACATCGAAACGGTCTGTCTGTGGCTTACTATATAAGGCCCCCCCCCTTCTCGGGTCGAGCACTGTCGTTAAGCGATATCGCCTGCTGTAATAAGTGTAATACAAAACTCTTTGTAAATAAACAGATGGAGCACTGTAAAGTGGCGGTACATTGTTTATCTAAAAAGACATCGTAGATATCATTTTTTAGCGCTTCTCCCGTAGTCCAGTGTTAAGAGCTGCCGACTATCGACTAGCCGCACGTGAAGAGGTGTGATACAGCGAAACAGTATGTCTGTGGATGACTATATATATATATATATATATATATATATATATATATATATATTTTTTTTTTTCAAAGGTTTATTTTCCTTTTGCATTTGGCTACTGGTCAGACGTTGAGACGATAAGAGCGTTATCTTTGAAAAGTCACGGTTTAAAGGTCTTTTTGTATGTGAGCACTGTAAAGTGGCGGTACATTGTTTATCTAAAAAGACATCGTAGATATCATTTTTTAGCGCTTCTCCCGTAGTCCAGTGTTAAGAGCTGCCGACTATCGACTAGCCGCACGTGAAGAGGTGTGATACAGCGAAACAGTATGTCTGTGGATGACTATATATATATATATATATAGGGTGGGCAAAAATAAGGGTCCTATTTTTAAAAATTCATAACTTTTTTATTTATTGATTTTTTTTTTTATTTTTTTTTTAGAATAAGTAAAGGACCCCTTCCGAAGCAAGCATGAGCCGTATTAGCCCTAAGGAACGTACCCTCATTTAGAAAACATTATTTTTGCTTAAAAAACTCAAAACAGTGTAAAAAACAATACTTTAGTTTTTGTAAGTTTTAAGAAGTGTTTTTCGGCTAAAATTTGTTTTGTTTATTTCAAAAAATCTCGGAAGGGTCAGTCTACACACACATAAAGTTTGGTGAGTTTAACTTTTATTTTGTGGAAGTTATTCAAATTCAAGTTATTCAAATTTAAAGATAGGACCCTTATTTTGGCCCACCCTGTATATATATATATATTTTTTTTTTTCAAAGGTTTATTTTCCTTTTGCATTTTGCTACTGGTCAGACGTTGAGACGATAAGAGCGTTATCTTTGAAAAGTCACGGTTTAAAGGTCTTTTTGTATGTGCTTTTTTTAAAAAAAAATTATTTTTTTTAACGTAGTTTACTCCAAACAAGGCAGGCCGCCACTGTAGACGTAAGGGGCTACCGAGAAGAAAGAAAAGGGGAGAGGTTGGGGGGGGGGGGGTTCAACTTAAACTGGGATCTGCGCAGCGAGATGTCTGTTTTGACTTAATAAATCTGTAAACTATATGTGTGTGTGTGGGTGTGTGTGTGTGTGTGTGTGTGTGTGTGTGTGTGTGAAAAAGACAAACGGGAAAAAGCAAATTTTAACACACAAAAAAATCATCAAGAAACGAGAGATTTTATTGGTTTTATTCGGATCAATGAACGTTTTCAGAAAAAGTAAGAGAGCCTATATACGAAAATAACTGTTTTCTATCATTTATTGACTATAATTCGAAAATAACTGTTTTCCATCATTTAGAGACTATAATTCGAAAATAACTGTTTCTAATCATTTAGAGACTATAATTCGAAAATAACTGTTTTCATCATTTATTGACTATAATTCGAAAATAACTGTTTTCCATCATTTAGAGACTATAATTCGAAAATAACTGTTTTCCATCATTTAGAGACTATAACTGTTTGCATTTTTTTCTACTGGATTAACTCTATGGTCCAAACTATTTTTTTGTAAATAAAATTTATTTAGATGCAAAATTCCAGTGTGCAAACAGAATCAGCGTCTCTGATTGGATGATATTATGAATTAATTTTTTGCTTTGTTATATTTTGCAGGTCCTTCGATGGCAAATTGGTTGAGAATTAAAAGGAAATGCATTAACGTTTTCCAAAATATCAAGACCTTCGAGGATAGCGAAATAGCCTGCCAAAACCTGAACGCGCAGTTATTCATCATTGAAAACCAAGAGGAACTCGACTTTTTCGCTAATCTGATAAGAAATGCCAACATCTACGTGGGTCTGAAGAAGGAACAAGATGGAAGTGAGTAATGTAATTTGGAACGAAGATCAAGGTGAATAAACATCCTCTGTCATCAAGTAGACTGTTTCTCTTTTACCCTTTTCGTCATTTGTTATATTAGCAGCGCTGCACATAATTGGCAAATATTTGTCGAGTAAACCCACTAGTATATAACACGGCTAGTTGAGAATAACAAGAAATGAAAGTTCAGTCGGGTTCAACTTGCTGAACTAGAGATTAGAATTACTGGGGCCATGGAAATTGATAGAAATAGACGTGACATCACACGGCTAAAAGAGAGAGTGAGTGAGAGAAGTCGGCAGTTCCTTAGAAGCACTAGAAGAATATTTTTTTAAAATGTGCTGATAAGATATGATTTAACAGTGATTATCGATCTCTCTCTACCCCCTCCCCTATCCCATTGGTCAATGATTTGAAACGAAGAACAAGTCGAATAAACCTCCTCTGTCTTCAACAGTTTTGTCTTGAATTCGTCCTGTTTCGAGGTATAGAATAACTTATTTGCAGACGGCATTCTGTCAGTTCCGTAAAGGGCGTGTGCAGTAGCAAGCAGCTAACAAAGGTATGATTATGAACTTTCATGAAAATAGGTTAAGATTGGATTAAACAGTGATTCTCTCACTCTCTCTTTCTCTCTTTCTCCTCCACTCCACTGGACAGAGATTTGGAACGAAGATCAAAGCGAATACATATCCTCTGTCTTCAACAGTTTTGTCTTGACTTGGTTCTTTTTTGAACTTTCATAATACATATACATATACATAATACATAATACATAATTCATAATACATAATACATATACATAATTCATAATACATAATACATAATACATAATTCATAATACATAATTACTCATACATAATACATATACATAATACATAATACATATACATATACATATACATAATTAATAATTCATAATACATAATACATATACATAATTCATAATACATAATTACTAATACATAATACATATACATAATACATAATACATAATACATAATACATACACATAATACATATACATAATTCATAATCTATAATACATTATACATAATACATAATACATATGCATAATACATAATACATAATTCATAATACATAATACATAATCTATAATACATTATACATCATACATTATACATAATACATATATATAATACATGATACATAATCTATAATACATTATACATAATACATAGGCATAATTCATAATACATATACATAATTCATAATCTATAATACATTATACATAATACATAGGTATAATACATATACATAATACATATACATAATCTATAATACATAATACATATACATAATTCATAATACATAATACATATACATAATACATATACATAATCTATAATACATTATACATTATACACCATACATAATTTATAATACATAATACATCTACATAATACATCTACATATGCATATACATATACATAATAGGTATACATAATACATAATACATTATTCCTAATACATAATACATAATACATGATACATAATATTTAATACATTATACATATACAAATACATAATACACATACATAATACATAATACATATACATAATACATAATAGATATACATAATACATATACATAATAGCTTGGTGGATAGTGAGGGACCTATTAAGTTGGCGACTCTTTCTTGGACCTTGTCTGGGAGGGAGAGACCCGTGGATGATGCACCAGCCGAGATGTGGCATACCTAATGTTATAAAGATAGAGATTTTCCAGCTGAGCAATTTCATCAGTTTTTTTTGTTGTTTTTTTTCCAGAATGGAAATGGATAAATGGAGGAGAATTCTCCAGAACAGAATGGTGGCTTACAAACCAGCCCGGCACCAATTCCTACGCCTATTTCAGGAATGGAAAACTGTATGGGAGCTCGTCAGCAGTTGGCAGGTGGTACGTTTGTGAACGCAAGTGCAGTAAGTGAGTGTTTTACACCTATTGCATTTTTGTCTCGGATGGTTTACTTTCTGATCAATCAAGTGGTGAGACTGTGATAATATTGTGTGCCTCCCACCCCCACAACCAGGACCACCGGGAGAGATTAGCTGGGAAACTAATGAAAATAGAGAGACATGTTGAAACTGACGGATCTATTGTGCTACACAGAGTTTGGTTAACATGGCTCGAAGAAGCTGGACTTTGAATAAAGTTGCAGCTAAAACATGTATGCACATATGTAGCCAATAATCTTTGTATAAGTTAAAAGAAATTTGACTATAATACAGCTCTACCTGTTATTGAGCAATGTCATGTAAACACTGGAGTTTTATTAGATTAACATCCACGAAAATAACAACAATACAAGTACTATATATATATATATATATATAATTAACTTGTTACAAATATCCAGGGGGTATGAATCCGAAGGAAGTTGAAACCGGGTTTATGAGAGTGCTCAATGAAAATTCAGAGCAAAATATATATTTTTTGATTTTATTCCATTAGTTGCGACAAAACAAGTTTTGTTTCATTGGTGCAAATAGCGACCAACTCATCGGGCTGGCGATGGAATTCAAATGGCATAAGTTTTAACTTCACTTTAACGGGAGATTGAAAATTGAAAATACATTGGAGGGGGAGGGGGACAGAGTTGGGGCTTTGTCTATAACGGTGACATGGGACATGAGAGGGGGGGGAGGACCCCAACACGTCGTGTTTCAAATTATTACGTCATCGATTGCTGACGTATCTCACGACTGGACAACTTTTTCAATTCTTTCAATTTCTCGTATTTGGACTGTCACTCATCACCTGGATTAATCTTCAGTCAACCTTCTGGATATCTTTCCTGATTATGTTTTTTAAATTGTATGACTTGGATGGATTGTATAGATTTAACAAAAAAGTATGTTTTGGGGTTGATATATTTGATGTTATATATTTTTATGTATTTTTGTATATGTTTTTATATATTTTCAAAGTGTAATTTTATTACCTGTAGTAATATCACTGCGGTAGTGGTCCTCTGAGGAGAAGAATTATCTTTGAAAACTCATGAGCTAAGGACGTTGAGATACTTTGCCTGAACTTTGAATTCTAACAAAATTTGATTTGCACCTTATTTTATTATTTCATTTCATATTATGCTATTAATGCTCTATCCAGTATATTGAGCTTCAGTCTTTATCCGGATGTTTCACTAATTAAAAGATATTAGTTGCCTCTTATATCTTTTGTTGGATTAACTTCATATATATATATATATATATATATATATATATATATATATATATATATATATATATATATATATATATATATATCGTACATGTATTGTATTAGTTTCTGTAAATGTAAATCCGTAGAAACTCAAGTGTTTATAAAAAGGGCTCAATAACAAGTAGAGCTGTTTATAAGTATAAAGTTTTATTTATACAAACATTATTGGTTACATATGTGCATACATGTTTCGGTTGCACTTTTCCCAGAAAGTCAACCTCGAAAATTCTTGGTCTGATGAGGTTGACTTTCTGGGAAAAGTGCAACCGAAACATGTATGCACATATGTAACCAATAATGTTTGTATAAATAAAACTTTATATATATATATATATATATATATATATATATATATATATATATATATATATATATATATATATATATATATAAACTACTCTCTCTCTCTCTCTCTCTTTCTATATATATATATATATATATATATATATATATAGATAGATAGTTATTTCTCTATGTATCTTTCTCTCTCTCTCTCTCTCTATCTATCTATTTATATATCTATATATTTTTCTCTCTTTATCTATCTATCTATATATCTATCTATCCATCTCTCTCTCTCTCTCTCTCTCTCTCTCTCTCTCTCTCTCTCTCTCTCTCTCTCTCTCTATCTATCTATTTATATATCTATATATTTTTCTCTCTTTATCTATCTATCTATATATCCATCTATCTATCTATCTATCTATCTCTCTCTCTCTCTCTCTCTCTCTCTCTATATATATATATATATATATATATATATATATATATATATATATATATATATATATATATAAACTACTTGATCAATTTACTTGATTTTTGATGTACAATATTTTTTTTCTGTCACGGGTACCTACATCATAAATATATATATATATTTTTTTTTCATGTCGGTCGAGCTATGGACTTACACCATTTATTTTGATGTTTGTTTTTTTGTTTTCAGCTTACACACCTTCCCCGTGTAACATGACGACAGGTAGTTGTGGTTTCTGCGGAGTGGAGATAATGCCCAACTGCGATGGGCTACCATGTGCGGATGTTTGTTTTTTCTACCCGAATTGCACGACGTACGCAACGATGGCCAACCTCTGCGTCAACATGAAGAATATCACAGACAACTGTGACATCAACGTGAAATTAAACGACAAACTGTACAGTTTGCTGTTGGGCTGTTAATATCTGGGGGGAAATATGATGTAACTTCAGTCGATAATTTTTCCTATAATTTTTTTCTGGGCGCTCTTGTATAAGCAGTGACCGATCTGAGAGGACAACTCTACCTTACCCAGCCGCCGCCATTCCGAACTCGCCCACACTTCGGCAAGGGAGACAATTTTGACACACATTTTTACAAACCCTTTATAACAATTAATGCGTTAGAAATAGCTTTTGAATGCGTTCAGAGTAACTTTTAAACAAAAAAAACATGTTACGGGGTTTAAATCACTTTTATTTACATGCCGCAAATTGTATACACTTTATAACAATTAATAAACAAATGTTACGGGTTTTAAATGCGTTCAAAATAACTTTTAAGCACTTTTATTTACATGCCGCAAATTGTATACACTTTGTAACAATTAATAAAAAAAAATGTTACGGTTTTGTAATGCGTTAAAAATAACTTTTAAATGCGTTAAAAATAACTTTTAAACAATTAATAAAAAAAATGTTACAGGTTTTAAATTAATTGTTTGAAGGTTGTTTTGAGCGCATTTAGGGGTTGTTTTGGACGCATTTCAGAACCGTAGCGTGTTTTTTATTAATTGTTGTAGGGTGTGTAAACTTTGTGTCAAAGTTGTCTCCCTTGTCGAGTTCGGAATGGCGGCGGCTGGGTAAAGTAGAGTTGGCCCCCCTCAGATCGGTCACTGCTTATACAAGAGCGCCGTTTTCTGTGTCTTCTAATTATTGTCTAATACTTAAGTATAAACAAGAGTTTTTATTTGGAATTGCTTATATAGATGAGGTCACATATGGAAAACGCAATTACACAGGTGAACAATCGCAGTTTCAAATAAATTAACCGGAAAACTCTTTGATATACTTATGTATCCGACAAAAATAGGTATCTACACCAAAAATTAGCAAAAAATATCAAGTAGAATTTTAATTAAAAATAAAAATCAGTCTTAGCGTATATTATGGATCCGCCATTGATTACAGCGAAAAACACGGAAAGTAAAGGGACGTAACCCAGTCTGTCATATTAACAGGTAATAAATCAATAGCGATCGGCAAAATACGATAAAACTGATTTTTATTTTTTATTAAAAATCTACTTAATAATGTTTTCTGTGTCTTCTAATTATTGTCTAATACTTAAGTATAAACAAGAGTTTTTATTTGGAATTGCGTTTTCCATATGTGACCTCATCTCGATAAGCGCCGGAAAATCACTACATTTTCGTGTTCAGGTTGTTCGAACTGAACATTTTGGCGGCAACATTTTCGGTGCTTTTCCAGTTTAGCGGATACTTTCGAAAATAAAAAAAATAAATAAAACAAACTGAGGAATATCTGTTTGATGTCCGTACCTGTCATGGACTGAATATATCCTATACCAAAAAAGCATGTATATTAATCAAGTAGTTTTTTTAAATTTTATATAAAAGAAAATTAAATTTTAGCGATTTACGAAAAGGAAATGCAAATATGACAGCCATTTTGATTTATTCAAAGGGGGATAAGCGTAATTCATTTACGGCTATTCCCCCTTTGAATAATCCCAAAATGGCTGTCATATTTGCACTTCAAACCCGACCAGCAGCAAAATCGCACCCCTTCACTGTAGAGGTCCCCAGATGTCAGAAAAATTTAAACTCTAATATCTTTTTTCCTTCGGACCGCTTGCCTTTCGAATTCCCTACCTGCTTCCCCGACTGTACCAACATGCAGAAATTTAAATGTAATGTGAACAAACATCTTGCTGCACAAGTCCCCCACTTAGTATGCACCCCATAATAAATCTGTCCCCTAATCACAATAGCCCCTTACTTCTTAATGGTAATATGTTTTGGTGTGAATAAAAGAAATAGTATAAAAAAAAAAGTATATCAAAAAGTTTTCCGGTTAATTTATTTGGAACTGTGATTTTCACCTGTGTAATTGCGTTTTCCATATGCGACCTCATCTATATAAGCACCAAAATTGGCATAATGGCATTTAAAATAAAATTGCGGTGCTTATCGAGATGAGGTCGCATATGGAAAACGCAATTCCAAATAAAAACTCTTGTTTATACTTACGTATTAGGCAATAATTAGAAGACACAGAAAAATTAGCAAAAATTATCGAGTAGATTCTTAATAAAAAATAAAAATCAGTTTTATCGTATTTTGCCGATCGCTATTGATTTATTACCTGTTAATATGACAGACTGAGTTACGTCCCCCTTATTTCCGTGTTTTTTCGCTGTAATCAATGACGGATCTGCTAATGTACGCTAAGACTGATTTTTATTTTTAATTAAAATTCTACTTGATAATTTTTGTTAATTTTTGGTGCAGAGACCTATTTTTGTCTGATCCATAAATATATCAAAGAGTTTTCCGGTTAATTTATTTGAAACTGTGATTTTCACCTGTGTAATTGCGTTTTCCATATGCAACCTCATCTATATAAGCACCAAAATTGGCATGATGGCATTAAAAATAAAATTGCGGTGCTTATCGAGATGAGGTCGCATATGGAAAACGCAATTCCAAATAAAAACTCTTGTGTATACTTACGTATTAGACAATAATTATCGACACAGAAAAAATTATAGGAAAAATTATCGACACTTGTGCACTTGACGTAAACAGCTGAAATTATTTGTTTTCAATTTTGAAGAGTTACATTCAAAACAGCGGCGATAATCCGCATCCAAGACATGGCACCGACACGCAATTTATCTAAAAATGGATCTTAATAACCTTATTCATTTAATCAGCGACCCCCCCCCCCAAAAAAAAAACGAGGAGCGTTCCGTTAGCTGTCGTTATATATGCCATAAAATGTTACAAAACGATTTTTTAATAATTGAAAATGTTCCAAAAACGAACAGTTTATATTTAAAAATATTTTGCCATTCTTTCTAATAAAGTCACTTTTAAAAAGGGAATGGAAAAAGTCAAACGTTTTTGGATCAAGAGTACAATAAGGACCCCAGTTCATTAACACAACACACGGAACATATTCTGGAAGTCACCGGCGTCTTCCGGTTGACCTCGCAATACACTTTTTATTAAAATACACAACACGAAATATAGAATGTTCTGCGTTTAAAATTTGTTTTTTTCAGTAAATAAAAGTAAATAAAAAAAAACGATAAATTGTTTTGTTTATTGCAAAAAGAAAGATTACAAGTCAGCCGATTTTTAAAAAAGCGTATATATTTCGTTTATTTTATTTACAAGTTGTTTTGTAAATAGCAACCACGTGTATTGCGAGGTCAACCGGAAGACGCCGGTGACTTCCGGAACATGTTCCACGTGTTGTGTTAATGAACTGGGGTCCTTATTGTACTCTTGATCCAAAAACGGTTGACTTTTTCCATTCCCTTTTTAAAAGTGACTTTATTAGAAAGAATGCCAAATTATTTTTAAATATAAACTGTTCGTTTTTGAACATTTTCAATTATTAAAAAATCGTTTTGTAACATTTTAGGGCATATATAACGACAGCTAACGGAACGAAAAAGGGGTAAAAAAACAAACAAAAACAAATAGGCATCAAATAAATGGGTTCTTGTACACAGTTTCGGCCATACGGAAAAATTATTTATGTGTGAAAACAATATCATGTACTTACTCATTGGTATTTTATTGTTCAATGTTGAAAAAATTAGGAAAAAATATCCAGTAGAACTTTGATTACAAATATTTTTACATTTTCCGTATCGTACAAGTCATTTCGATGGCTACCGTTGGACAGAAGTCAAGGGCAGGTAATCAACAAGCTAGACGGTCTCTTCCACGAAATTGCGGAAAGATACCCAGTTTCAATTTAATTACTTTAATTTTATTTACTTTCACATTAAATATAGTCATTACAATAAATTATGTTTTTTATCAATGTACTTGTTTTTTATTTTATTTTTGTTTTTTAAATGAGTATTACCTGCCCTTGCAAATTATCTGCCCTTGTCTTCTGTCCAACGGTAGCCAATGGAGGCATAGTCATCGAAGTGACTTGTACGATACGGAAAATGTAAAAATATTTGTAATTAAAGTTTTACTGGATATTTTTTTCCTAATTTTTTCAACATTGAACAATAAAATACCACTGAGTAAGTACATAATATTGTTTTCACACATAAATAATTTTTCCAATTTTTCCGTCTGGCCGAAACTGTGTACAAGCACCAATAAATGTTACCAAAGGCAAGATAAGTCCCTCTTTTACCTACCTAGATAAGTTTATTTGTGTTTTAATTAATTTTAAAGCGTTTTTAGTTCGATTTAAAAGTAGTGTCGAAAGTCCATGTTAGAATTAAAAACAACAAACTGATTTCTTTTTGCGTAATGGAAAGCAGGTTTACCAAACTAAACAGCAAAAAACGATGGGGTCTATTGGATGGATTTATCTTCCTCCCACAGCGGTAAGATGTGACACAAGGTCGGGAAAGTGGGATTTGAAAAGCCAGCGCCCTCGAGAAGGGAGAGCACTCTGGCATACAAAAAATTGCCTGGGCAGCCCCGTCAGCATTCCCCGGTAGGGACGCCTCAGGCGATTAGCAATAAACTAATCCTTTCTCAAAGGGTGAGAAGGCAAAGCCTGGGAGGGTAGACCTCTTAGAACTGCA
Organism: Sepiola atlantica; assembly: GCA_963556195.1. Taxonomy (NCBI): domain Eukaryota; kingdom Metazoa; phylum Mollusca; class Cephalopoda; order Sepiida; family Sepiolidae; genus Sepiola; species Sepiola atlantica. Next base: position 6,256,397 of record OY744552.1, read on the forward strand.
CAGGACAAACCCACAGACCGACGAAATCAAGGCCCGAAGGCCAAGATGGGTTTTATTGGAGGTGTCCGTATAGACCCTGTAATAATTATGTGTCCATTAAAAGAATGCAGTATTTACAAAGTACGGGAAAATGTTTAAAAATGAAATGTAAAAAATGGGGTATATGTTACGACGCTCAGCAGAGGCGCGAACGGGGTCCAAAAAAAGAACGAGAAAGGGTTTAAAAACATAAATTTGCAACAAGTGAAGTTGACCTGCGACGAGAATAGATATTTTTCTATTTACCTATGTAATTTGTTTTTATTTTTACCTATTATAAATGGGTTTTCATTAGATGTAAAAAAAAAAATGTATTGTTTTTTTCCCCAAAGGCTCGAACAAAATTCAAGATGGCGATTCACGTGCTTTCTTAGCAAATGCCCCCCCCCCCCCAAAAAAAAATCGGCCATTTTTTTTCCCAAGTTCCGGTGAGAAAACTATTGATTTCTAATAAATAGCGGTTGTAACGGTCTAAAAATACAAACAAATGCCACAGGCAAGTTTCAAAATAACTTTTACAGCCTACAGTTACTTTTATTTGTTGTATATTTGTTGTTTTTTTTAGCGTTTTTACTCTGCTGAGTCTCGTAAAAGATGCCCAAAAAATGGTGCAAGAAAAGAAAATTACAGACAAAGACTTATTGATAATTGTAAAAATAATAAATATCAAAATATTAAAAAAATGTTTTTAATAATTAATTTATTGGTGGGCTTTTTTCCAGGTTTGACTTATTTTGGTGGGCTTTTGTCCGGTGGGCTTTTGTCCGGTGGGCTTTTGTCCTACCACCGTATTTTTTACCGGTCACATGTCAAGTTAGACTGTATTTTAATTTAATAATAGTTTCCCATCACACGATTTTTGTAAAAAATAAATTAAAAAAAAACAACAAACTATTACAATGTTTTTCTTTGAGAAACTATATTTTATTAAATAAATAAATTTATCAAAATGTTTGGTGCTTATGCAGATTAGCGAACCATTTAAAAAATTATTATTATTTTTTTTTATTAATATATACTTATTGAGCATAATAATCTTACTCACTGTACAAAAAAGTAGAAAAAAGTATCCACTAGAACTTTAATTGGAAGTATTTTTCCATTCTGTGTATCGTAATAGCGATTCGTTCACGTAGACCATTAAAAAATTTTTAAAAATTATTTTTTTATTAAAACAATATTATATACTTATTCAGTGTTATCTTCTTACTCACTGTGCAAAAAAGTAGAAAAAATTATCCACTAGAACTTTAATTACAAGTATTTTTCCATTCTGCGTATCGTAACAGCGACTCGTTCACAGAGACGCCATGTTGTTTTTTATTATGATTTCGCAAGTTGATTATCTCCCCTGCGAAATCTTCTTTCTTTAGAAACAAACTGAAGTCTCTGTGAACGAATCGCTGTTATGATACGCAGAATGGAAAAATACTTTTAATTAAAGTTCTAGTGGATAATTTTTTCTACATTTTTGCACAGTGAGTAAGAAGATAACACTGAATAAGTATATAATATTGTTTTTATAAAAAAATAATTTAAAAATTTTTTTAAATGGTTCGCTAATCTGCATAAGCACCAAATGTTTTAATCGATTGGTCGTTTCGTCACTTCCGGTGGATTATCGCCGCTGTTTTGAATGTAACTCTTCAAAATTGAAAACAAATTCAGCTGTTTCGTTCAGTGCAAAAGTGCCAAATTATCGAGTAGATTTAAAAAAAAAAAAAAAAAAAAAATCAGTTTTATCGTATTTTGCCGACCGCTATTGATTTATTACGTGTTAATATGACAGACTGAGTTATGTTCCCCTGATTTCCGTGTTTTTCACTGTAATCAATGGCGGATCCATAATATACGCTAAGACTGATTTTTATTTTTAATTAAAATTCTGTTCGATAATTTTCCATAATTTTTGGTGTAGATACCAATTTTTGTCTGATACATAAGTATATCAAAGAGTTTTCCGGTTAATTTATTTGGAACTGCGATTTTCACCTGTTTTTCATATGCGACCTCATCTCGATATGCACCGATTTTCCTTTCGCAAGGCACGAATTTTGGCGTTAAATCAGAAAACTGATCCTATAATTAATATGTATGGAAAATAATAATAACAACCAAAAAAAAATTTGTAAAACTGTGTGTGTGTATTAATAAATATTTGCATATTATTTTAGACGAGTCTGCAGCACCCGTCAAAATGAGGGGGGGGGGGGATTGTACTTCGCCAGTGTTCGCACCACCAATAGTCATTGATATAAAATTACTTCTGAATCGGCGAAGTTATAAAAGAGAGAGAGCGAGAAAAAGAGAGAGAGAGAAAGAGAGAGAGATAGAAAGAGAGAGAAAGAGAGAAAAAGAGAGAGAAAGAGAGAGAGAGATAGAAAGAGAGAGAAAAAGAGAGTAAGAGAGAGATAGAAAGAGAGAAAAAGAGAGAGAAAGAGAGAGAGAGAGAGAGAGAGAGAGAAAGAGAGAGAGAGAGAGAGAAAGAGAGAGAGAGAGAATAAAGAAATAAAACGTCTCAAACTAGAAAGTTAAAAAAAGGAAAAATAGAAGAAAAAAAACGTATAAATCGGTGTAAAACGCAGAAAGCAAAAGAAAGAAAGACATCGCCTCATTATGGAAATAGATTGCAGAGTTCTACTTGCTTTTTGCTTTCTCAATTCCCCTAAATACTTGAAACTGACTCGCCTGGCAGTGTTTTACTCGCTAACTTTTGTGTGATGGGGCTGATATATATATATATATATATATATATATATATATATATATATATATATATATATATATATATATATATATTGGGTGTATTTAGCCAGCATTTTCTCATTTACGCAAACATTGTTAAAAATAACTGAATTCGTCTGTTTAATTATACCGTTTTTTATTTTTTCAATTTTTCTGATGGTCTTTTTTGTATTAAAAAAAAAAAATGTTCCATAGGTTTCACAAGTCTCACGAACGTTTTCGATTCTTCGTCGAATCATCCTCAGGTGTCAAAAGTTAATAACACTTAAATTATACATTCCGAAACCAATTTAAAATAATTAAAAATTCTCGAAGCTATCTACATAAAAACACAACAACCTAAAATTAACAACATCACATATGAAAGCAGTGGTAACATTTTAAAATGCTTAACGTAATGCGATTTTGTTCTGTGATGCCATCCAACGATGCTGAATTTAAAATCGCCAGCGACTTCCTGGAACAATGCGGAAAACGTTCTATGCGCGTTTCTCCGCCGTCTTTTTAAAAAACGAACTTATACGCATCCGTTGTCTTTTTGAAAAAAAATTCATATAAGTTCGGGGTTTTTTTTCAAAAAGACAACGGTTCTCTTTGCTAACAAGAATAAACGTTATGCGTGAACCATCGCACACGTCATGACACAAAAAAAAAACGAACGCCGCAATGTTCAAAATTACAGTTTGCTCAACGATCCTCAGTTTTCTTCATTTCAGATCATTTTTTGACAAAGACCAGAGGACTGGTCGAAATATCAAAATAAAAACAATTTTAAAAAAAACAACATCGTTTTTAATGCTTCATACACCACGAATCATCTATAATATATATATATATATATATATATATATATATATATATAGGCAGCATCTTCTCTTGCAGGCAAGTATCATGGACGGCGGCACCGGCGGGGGGGGGGGGCAAGGGGGCTCCAGCCCCCTCACTTTTTGACTTGGCCCCCCCCCCCCACTTTACGGTCATCAATTATTAAGTTGATATGCATGTGTTTAATCGGGCCCCTCACTTTTTAGGAGAAGCCCCCCCCCCCCACTTTTATAACTGTCCCGCCGGCCCTGAGTATTTATTTACTCTTCTCCAGGAGTTAGGCACAAGGCCAGCTTTTATCTTACTCCCACAAGTAAGATGTGACCCAAGGTCGGGAAAGTGGGGTTTGAAAAGCCAGTGTCCGAGAGGTGAGCACTCTGGCCATTAAAAAGAAGGACTTAGCCATCCGGCTCTCTTCAGCTTCTGTTGTCATCTGTTTCGGAAATGTGAAGTCACGTGTCACTCTCGTTTGGATGCGTTATTTGCTTTTCAAGCCTTATTAAACCTTACTTACACTAAATTTAAACAAACATACATAACACTCTAAGCAAATAACGCGTCCAAACGAGAGTGACACGTGACTTCACATTTCTGAAACGGGTGACAACAGAAGCTGAAGAGAGCCGGAGGGTTAAGTCCTTCTGTGCTTGAAACCGACGGTACGAATGTTGTACTAATTTTTCTGTACCAAAATAAATAAATATTGTGCTCTTAATTTTTAATTTTTAATTCTCAATTAATCGAGCACTCTGCTGGGATTTTTCCTGCTATATTACAAAGAAGTATATATATATATATATATATATATATATATATATATATATATATATATATATATATATATATATATATATATATATATATATGAGAAAGGAAGGATGATAGTAATCCGACGTCTTTATTCTGTCCCACCCTAAGGCAAGTTCAATTATATTATCTCCCCCTCCATTTCACTGCTGCCTTAATGGTACCCACTCAAAGCTTTCCATATTCATTTCCTTCTTTGCCACCACTGACTTTTCACAGCCTAGACTCGCCTACAGCGCTCACAGTAGCCACGGTTACTACTTTCCTTTATCTCGCCATCATGTCGACCCAAAATTTCGATGTACTTGCATGACATTTTTCGTTCAAATTATCATCCTGAGGAAGTCTTACAATAAAGACGAAACGTTGATAAATATATAAAAAATATCTCTTGGTTTTTTCCTTTTTCATTTCCCATATATATATATATATATATATATATATATATATATATATATATATATATATATATATATATATATATATATATACACACATATATATATATATTAGTACTTCATGTATCCACATAAAATATTATAAGGAGATATAATTTTTTATGTGTCAGTTTTCAGTATTTACTTCAACAGTGCTCGATACGTAAGTAGAGCTAGGTGTTTGTTAACAAACAATAGGATTGACATAGGAGCGTCACCAACAAAGCCTTTGTTCGCGGGAAGCCCAACGATTGGCTGAGGGAACAACAAAGAATCTGATTGGTTAACTAGCAAGCCATGTATATAAAAACACCTGACAAAAATAACTCCATGCATTTAGCCTGACGATTCCCCCCACGGGGATGAAACACGGGAGCCTCTGTGTAGCTTGATTGCCATATATATTTTTATTGCTTACTATATATATATATATATATATATATATATATATATATATATATATATATATATAGGATCAAAATAAACCAAAGTGAAAACTTTTAGTAGATGGAACCTATTGTGAAAAGGATTAGCTCAATATACGAGATAGAGCAATAGTAGAGATAGAAGAAAAAAGAGTGATAAATATGAGACGATTGTCCAGATTTATTTCATAACCCCCCCCCCCAACCCCAAATCTTTAACAATTTTGCCTTTTTGTCTCATTCGGATTTAAACCTTGAATGAGATTCATCTGTTTTATTTGGCCCTGGAAGTACATAAAAAAATGGCCTGTTTTCCTCTTCTCAACACCCTTTAAGTGCGTCTGGACTTACCTATATTTTGAGCACTTTCTCCAATCTGCTCCCTCGCAAAGAGTTTTTCTTCACACTCTACAATTCATCGGACTTCTTTTCAACGGAAATTTACCACCCGGACAATTTGCATATCTTTTTCACGGAACTTTTCTTTTCATTCAATACGTTTTTTAACAAAAATTATTTTAATAATTTTTAATAATAATTTTCATATTTTTCAAATATTTGAACTTTGTTTTTTTCGAAAGCCAACTTATCCATCTGTATTTCTCCTCTGATGATAAGATTTCGATCTTTGAAAACCTTTGGCTTAAGGAAAGAATAATAAACACTAGTTTATTACTGAATACACCTTGCATTGAACAATTGAAATTTGAAATAAATCTGGACAATCGTCTCATATTTATCACTCTTTTTTCTTCTCTCTCTCTCTCTCTCTCTCTCTCTCTCTCTCTCTCTCTCTATATATATATATATATATATATATATATATATATATATATATATATATATATATATATTAATATTAAATAAAGTGTTACAACAACATCCGGACCAAGGTTTCAGATCCGAGAAAATCGGACCTTCATCAGCGGAGTCGTATAGCTTAATGAGTGAGAACAACCGCTAGGAATTTCAAAATATTGTCCGTTGGAAAGATGGAACACTTTCAGATTTAAAATTGTCACGTGCGTGGAATATTCGTAGTCAGTTATGGAAAAGTTACAGATCAAAACAACAGCAACGCTGTACATCGAAAAAGCAAGAAATTAAATGGGAATAACGTTAACAGTTGGACCAATTAAGAAATACGGTATATATATATATATATATATATATATATATATATATATATATATATATATATATATATATATATATATATATATATATATATATATATATTGTCTACATTGAGAGGGTCATCTAATCATATTAAAACCATCTCCGTTTCTTATGATATGTCTCACTACTAGGACTTATACTTGAATTATATAATGTTTATTTACTCCTCGCGGAGTTAGGCACAAGGCCAGTTTTATCTTACTCCCACAAGTAAGATGTGACCCAAGATCGGGTCGAGCAAGTGGGGTTAAAAGCCAGCGCTCGAGAGGTGAGCACTCTGGCCATTTAAAAATTGCCTGGGCAGCCCCGTCGGCATTCCCCGGTAGGGGCGCCTCAGACAGTAAGCAATAAACTTACTCCTCTCCAAAGAGGGGAGGCGAAGCCTGGGAGGGTGGACCTCCTAGAACTGCACAGGACAGGCGTGCAGTATCCATCAGAACAGATACTACACTTTGATCTTAGCCAAAAGGCCAACGATTAAAGAGTTGCCCCCGGATATCACCAGGGCATCACCTGACCTCTGCTTGGATCCAATTACAAAAAGTAATCAACTAACACTGATGAGATGAGATATAACTCAATCAAGTCACCATATCACATGACACTCCATAAATGATACGATATCGACCATGATTGTAAAACTAACATTTACTTAATGAGCCGCCGATGAACGGAACGGTCGATCGGTCATGCTTGATAAATTAGGAACATTGAATAAATACGGAGTTACTTGATCTTGATAGAGATTCAGACTCGTTCATCCACTCAAATTGGTGATATCAAATTATAAACACATTATTGGGCGGGGAAGGGGGGCGGATCAAACGGGTGCTAAACTGGTTCTTTTATCTTGATTGACTAAATTGAACACATAATAACCGATTTTCATAGAGCATTAAATAAACATCGTCAAATTTCCGTTATTAATTTATTGAACAGGAGTCATATTCGTTTTATTATCATTAGTTCTACCTACGAATGTACCAACCTACGTTGCAAACCATTGTCATTCGTGTATTGGTTAGTTATGGTATCTCTCTTTATTAGACCTCTTCATTGACGTCACTCCAGAAATAAAAATGAGACTCGAATCGTAAATGCGTGGCCTACCTTGTTCTGGTAGTTATGTTATTTCTCTTTAGTAGAACATTGACGGCGGCACCTGGGGGGAGGGGGGCGCAAGCCCCCCCCCCACTTTTTGACTTGCCCCCCCCCCCCTTTACGGTCATCAATAATGAAGTTATATATGCATGTGTTTAAGCGGGGCCCCCACTTTTTAGGAGAGCCCCCCCCCCACTTTTATAACTGTCCCGCCGGTCCTGTAGAACTCTTCACTGACGTCACTCCAGAAATAAATTAAAACTTGAATCGTAAATGCGTGGCCTACCGTGTTCTGTTAGTTATGTTATCTCTCATTGTTAAAACTCTTCACTGATGTCACTCCAGAAATAGAAACGAGACTTGAATCGTAAATGCATGGCCTACCGTGTTCTGTTCGTTATGTTATCTCTCATTGTTAAAACTCTTCACTGATGTCACTCCAGAAATAGAAACGAGACTTTAATCGTAAATGCATGGCCTACCTTGTTCTGTTCGTTATGTTATCTCCCTTCAGTAGAACTCTTCACTCGTTATACTTAGCTATATTGTAACCCCCTTCACTGGGGCTTCTCGGGGAACGGACACAAATCTACAAACGTTCCAAACGAACACCAAAAAGCGAATGGCATTCTCTGCACTTTTCCAGATTTTTGTGAAATGGTGTGAATCTTTTCTTCGTCACATTTGATGTGGTTTAAATTAAAGTAAAATATGTTTATATTTATAGATTCATGTTTTGAAACATGACGTAAATCATAAATCTATGACGTCACGTCAAAGCTATAATTATTTAGTTAACGGAATGTTTTAACCTCTATTTATAAGAAAGTCCAAATAGCTCAGTTGGTAGAACGTCTGGCTGAAGATCTCAAGGCTTCGATTTCGATTTCGATTTCCTGTCATGGCGTCTCATTTATTTGTTGGCAATTTATTATTTACTATTGATGCAATATTTTCCATTTCTAAATGAATTCCATGAAAAATGCCAGTATACTGAAATCATATGCTCTTAATAGGGTTAAGATGAACATTCATATACACTAAATGTACAAAAGCAAGGAAATTCCCAAATTTTTACACTTTTATTGTCATTAAGGGTATGCGAGTACAACAGGTCTATGTATTTTACTGGTAGGAATTTTTCTTCAGCGCACCTCACACACTCCATCCACTCATGCATAGAGATTTATACTGTAGTGATGTGATAATGAAATGGTTTGGTTGATATGTAGTCATACCCTTAATGACAATCAAAGTGTAAAAATTTGGGAATTTCCTTGCTTTTGTACATTTAGTGTACATGAATTTTCATCTTAACCCTATTAAGGGCATATGATTTCAGTATACTGGCATTTTTCATGGAATGTCACTACTTTTGTAAAGGCTATGCCTCAGTACAATGCCTTCTCATAACTGATATAGTTGGTAGTTTGACTAATCGAGGTATATGGTAAACTGAAATTAAAATGCCATCAACTAGACCCTAGAACCTCTATCTTTGCCAAAAATCAGCTGAATCCATCAAATGGTCGATAAGATATAGAATAAAGTGTATGAATACTGGTCATTTTTAAGGTTTTTTGGAATTTTCTGGAAAACTAAGGTATATGGTAAACTGAAATTAAAATGCCATCAACTAGACCCTAGAACCTCTATCTCTGCCAGAAATCAGCTGAATCCATCAAATAGTTGATGAGATACAGGGTGGCACATACGTACGTACACACAGATAACCTGATTTCATGATTGAACTTTCTGGATCTCTGGGTTGTCTTGACTAATGATGCTGAAATTCTACACACTTATAGAACCTATCAAATAAAAGTTTTGTGCAAAGATTTAACTAATTTGGTTCATTGGTTTTTGAGTTATGATTGATCAAAGAAATAAGATTTCCAGCATAAGCCATTCGTAAAGTCTATTCAGGGATAGAGCGGTCTCGCGCCTCCCTTGATTTAAGATATTCGTTTTAAAAAGTTCTGACTGACGGACACACACACAACCACAGAGAGAGAGAGAGAGAGAGAGAGAGAGAGAGAGAGAGAGAGAGAGACCATTATATTATAAGTGGATAGATGTATAATTGTTTTCAATTTATTCGGCCACTGTTTTAGAGACGAGTTTTAAATTTCGTATAGCTTAGACGGCGATGGGAGCCGCCTCCGTTCATACCAGTCCAGAATCCATCCTCGACTGTCCGACAGAGACTGGGTCATTATTACAGCGATGGCCCTTTTTTATGTCAGGCTATGATATTTATTCTGTTCACCTCTAGGAAGTCCACCCCTCCAGGCCTTACCTTCTCGCTTTGGGAAGAAGTTTGTTTATAGCTAACTGCTTAAGTCCCCTCACCAAGGAATGCCGACGGGGATGCCAAGGCAATTTTTAAGGGACCACAATGCACCACCTCTTATGCGTTGGCTTAGTCTCCCCTACCTTTAGGCCTTGTGCCACATCTTCTCGCGGTGGGGGTGTGGTGGGAGTAAATATGCAGAAGGTGAGAGAAAAGGTTAATTAAATACAGCATCAAACCATGAAAAGAACACCGTGTAATCGATTTCGTGTAAAATCAATATCGATCAAGGATTATGTAGCTAAGTTCGATGTTGACGTCCGGTCACGTAGGAATTGGGGACAATAAACGATCGACCATTAGGGGATATTTATCCATTAAAAGGACATTAAACCGAGAGAAGGCAGTCGGAATCGGACGGAACATTGTAAACGGTGATCTGTTCTTCTTTGGCGCCAACGCATCATGTTCATAATTGGTATCAGCATTTTTTTGGCCGGAATTGGTAAGTTGGCATTTCACAGAATTATTCTTCTTCTTCTTCTTCTTCTTCTTCTTCTTCTTCTTCTTCTTCTTCTTCTTCTTCTTCTTCTTCTTCTTCTTCTTCTTCTTCTTATTATTATTATTATTATTATTATTATTATTATTATTATTATTATTATTATTATTATTGTTATTATTATTGTTATCATTATCATTATTATTATTCTTCTTCTTCTTATTATTATTATTATTCTTATTATTCTTATTATTCTTCTTCTTCTTATTATTATTATTATTATCATTATTATTATTATTATTATTTTTATTATCATTATTATTATTATTATTATTATTATTATTATTATTATTATTATTATTATTATTATTATTTACTCACTAGGAGTTATCACACTGGTCGTCGTCAGTGAGCGCCCACTGCCGACAACTTGTGGTATTCCCTGGAGTCTGAGTGACAACAAGTCTCCTCAGACTTCCAGTATGCTCCACCTCTTTTCGTTCATCACCGCTGATGACCTTGCGGTAATCGCAACAGCCACCTACCAACGATTTCTTGCTGATAAGGGCCATTGGTCCCCTCTGGGGCCCGAGTGACAACAAGCCTCCCCACGGTCCCAGAGCTGTCCAGTGGAGGTCTGGTTTGCGCTTTCCCTTCTCGACCCTCTGTCCATAATTTTTTTTTTTTTTCGTGGCGTCAGCCTATTATTATTATTATTTTTATTATCATCATTCTTCTTCTTCTTCTTCTTCTTCTTCTTCTTCTTCTTCTTATTATTATTATTATTATTATTATTATTATTATTATTATTATTATTATTATTATTATTATTATTATTTGTACTCACTAGGGTTATCACACAAGTCATCGTCAGTGATTGCTCACCGACAACAACCAGTGGTGTTCCCTGGAGTCTGAGTGACAACAAACCTCCCTAGATTTCCAGTACTCTCCACCTCTTTTCGATAACCACTGCAAATGACCTTGCGGTATCGCAACAGCCGCTTACCATTGATTTCTCGCTGGTTAGGACCATTGGTCTTCTCTGGGATTTGGGTGGCATTAAGCCTCCCCAAGGTCCCAGCATTCTCCGCATCCTTCCTGTCTGCTCGTTGCTCTCCATCCTCAGTCTTTTCACCCTCTTTGACCCATTACGGCCATTTTTTTGTGTGGTGCCAGCCGAGGTTGGTGCCATCACATTGTTTTTTTTAGGGGGGGGGGAAGCAGTTTATGAGATTTTTTGCCATTTCAGTTCCTTTGAGTGTTCCTAGTGCTCCTCCGATTATTGGTAGTATACTGACAATCTTCATGCTCCATATTCCTTTCAGTTCTCTAGGTTGTTCTGTTTATTTGCTTCGTTTTTCCGTTCTTTTGATTTTCACTCTGTTGTCTGCTGGTACGGTGAAGTCACCGATTTTGCAAGATTTTTTCCTTCTTGTTGATTATTATAACATCCGGTTTGCTTGCTTGTATGATTTTGTCTGTTTGTATATCAATATCCCAGATGATTTTGTGTTTTACGCTTTCCAGCACTGTTTCTGGTTTATAATTGTACCATTTATCTGCATGGGCGAACTTCAATTTTCTTTCTATGTTTTCGTTTTATTTCTATAGCCACATCTATGTGGCTAATTAGCGTTCGTAGTTTACGTGGGTTGGTTTCCGCATTCGAGGATTTTATTTAAGATTTCAGCTGTTTTCATCATTGCCGTCCGTCTTCCCTTCGAATTGGGGGGGGGGGAATTCTACCCCCCCCCCCCTCGCGACCCCTTCCCCCCCTAAAACAATCGAGTGCGAACGCAGACCCAATGTATTTCCAATGAACAGTTATACGATCATCCATTTGTAACTGGAAGAAGTTGAAAAAAAAACGGATTCTTTATCAGTTAAAATTAAGACGATTATATCACTTGTCGTTGTGGAGCAGATGATAGCGCGTTCGGCAGTTAGCGTCAAGGTTGCGAGTTCGAATCGTAGTCTCGGCGCTTAAATTATTTATTGTTTATTATTTCTGAAATTACGTTTACAAAAATTCCCCAGGACGGACAGACAGACAGACAGACAGACAGAAAGACAGACAGATTCCAATTTTTCCTTGTTTTTTTTTTCCAGGTTTTTCGGGACTGTTCCTAGTGCTCCTACAATTATCGGTATTACAGTGATTCTCTTCATGTTCCATGTCCCTTTCAGTTTCACGTATTTGCTTCGTTTTTCTGCCATCTTGATCTTCACCCTGTGAAATGCTGGGACGTCGAAATATATCTACAATTGGTACTCTTATAGAGAACGCTCTGCATTTCCGTGACTTTGTGTCGTAAATGTTCGGGCAGGCCTCGAAATCCCCCGAGAACTATTAACCAATCAGGTTGCAGCAAGCAGACGATACTTTTTGATAGAAATTAATTTCTACGATCTGTCAGTGCTTACTGAGTTCTGTCAGCAACGGTCACTTCTAGCGAAAGACTAACTCTAACTCTAACCCTAACTCTAAACCCTAACCTTAACCCTTAAACCAGAAAATGTTAAAAAGAAGAAAAAAACATTTAAAAAAAAAAACAAGTAATTGGTTAAAAACAGTTGTTTCGTTGTTTGTTATATAAAAAAAATCATTTTTTTAAACTTTTCGATGCACACAAAAAAACATTTTATTTAAAAACATTTGCTTAAGAATGGTTCCTGTTACACAAAAAAAACATTTTATTTAAAAACATTTGCTTAAGAATGGTTCCTGTTACACAAAAAACATTTTATTTAAAAACATTTGCTTAAGAATGGTTCCTGTTACACAAAAAAACATTTTATTTAAAAACATTTGCTTAAGAATGGTTCCTGTTACACAAAAAACATTTTATTTAAAAACATTTGCTTAAGAATGGTTCCTGTTACACAAAAAAACATTTTATTTAAAAACATTTGCTTAAGAATGGCTCCTGTTACACAAAAAAACATTTTATTTAAAAACATTTGCTTCAGAATGGTTCCTGTTACACAAAAAAACATTTTATTTAAAAACATTTGCTTAAGAATGGTTCCTGTTACACAAAAAAACATTTTATTTAAAAACATTTGCTTAAGAATGGTTCCTGTTACACAAAAAACATTTTATTTAAAAACATTTGCTTAAGAATGGTTCCTGTTACACAAAAAACATTTTATTTAAAAACATTTGCTTAAGAATGGTTCCTGTTACACAAAAAAACATTTTATTTAAAAACATTTGCTTAAGAATGGTTCCTGTTACACAAAAAAACATTTTATTTAAAAACATTTGCTTAAGAATGGTTCCTGTTACACAAAAAAACATTTTATTTAAAAACATTTGCTTAAGAATGGTTCCTGTTACACAAAAAACATTTTATTTAAAAACATTTGCTTAAGAATGGTTCCTGTTACACAAAAAAACATTTTATTTAAAAACATTTGCTTAAGAATGGTTCCTGTTACACAAAAAAACATTTTATTTAAAAACATTTGCTTAAGAATGGTTCCTGTTACACAAAAAAACATTTTATTTAAAAACATTTGCTTAAGAATGGTTCCTGTTACACAAAAAAACATTTTATTTAAAAACATTTGCTTAAGAATGGTTCCTGTTACACAAAAAAACATTTTATTTAAAAACATTTGCTTAAGAATGGTCCTGTTACACAAAAATAAAAAAATAAACATCTTATTAGTAACAATTGTTCAACTTTTTTTTCAACTAGGGTTTGTTCGGTCTTTTTTTTTATATATGTATTTTACTTTGATTTTCTTTGCCTAAATTTTGCTATTTGAAACTTTTCTTCAATTTATCGTCTGGCAGTCTTCGCCTCGTCTACTCTCATGTGCTTCCGTAACCTGCTCGGACGTTGACGATGCGAAGTCCTCTATAAGAGTACTATACAATTTGGCAGGTTTTCTTCTTTTTTGTTGATTATTATCACTTGTTTGGGTGAGTTTGTCTGTTTCTACCTATATATGGTATATTTTCCCTATCAAATTCCACATAATAAGTGAATGCAGCAAACTAGTCCCCACCCCCCAAAAAAAACAGAGGTGACTGCGTGGGAAACGTAGTCTACTGAAAACTATTTTCACATCTGCACTTCGAACACGCAAACATATAGTACAGACATAGACCAGAGATAGTATTTGAAAATGAAAAGCATAAAAAACCCTGTCACTCAGACTCCAGGGAACAGCATCGGTTATGGTCAGCTAGCAATTACTGATGATTATCAGTGTGAAAACTCCTACTGAGTAAATAAAAATGGATCAGAAGACTATGAAACTAATGAGCATACACCCTAAGGATGACTCTACGTAAAAAGGAGAAAAGGAGGAAGAGGACTGGTAAGTATTGAAGACTGTGTGGATGACACAAAAAAGACTGGAAAAAGTACATACCTACTAGCTGCCCAACAGAGCATGGTGATGCCTGGGAGGATGGTCTACTGAAAACTACACTGCCCCTCCAATAAAAGGAGGTGGTAATGGCAGGGAGAATGGTAGGATAACGAACAAGGAGAAAGTAATGTTCGAGGGGATGGTCTCATGATGAACAAACAGATACTACACTACGTTTCCCCCATGGTATCGTGACAGCAGAACAGATACTACACTATCTCCCCAAAGAAGAAGGTAATGCCTGGGAGGATGGTATCGTGACAACGAAACATATGCTACACTACACCCACGAATTGGGCATTGAAAGATAGTACATTAGTACATTAACATAAGTAATAGTATAGTTTCGGCTTCAGACAGACAGATACGAAATCTCCATTAGCGATAAATATCCGTTCTTGTAAGTTTCTATTGAGTCGATATCTTGCATTGTTTTCATATAAACAATTTTTTTTTGCTCTCTTTCCCACACTTTCTCTCTTTTCCTTTCATCTTTCTTTCTCTATCTCTCTTTTTCTCCCACTCTTTCTTCCTCTTTTCTCTTCTCTCTTTCTCTCTCTCTCCTTCTCTCTCCTTCTCTCTTTCTTTCTCTATCTCTCTTTTTCTCCCACTCTTTCTTCCTCTTTTCTCTTCTCTCTTTCTCTCTCTCTCCTTCTCTCTCTTTCTCTCTCTCCTTCTCTCTTTCTTTCTCTATCTCTCTTTTTCTCCCACTCTTTCTTCCTCTTTTCTCTTCTCTCTTTCTCTCTCTCTCCCCTTCTCTCTCTTTCTCTCTCTCCTTCTCTCTTTCTTTCTCTATCTCTCTTTTTCTCCCACTCTTTCTCTCTCTCTCTCCTTCTCTCTTTCTTTCTCTTGCTCAACATCTTGCTCTCCTTTTCTTTCATTCTCTCTTTCTCCTTCTCTTTCTCCTTCTGTCTGTCTCTCCTTCTCTTTCTCTCTGTTTCTTTCTCCCTCTCTCTTTCTAACTCTCTCCCTCTTGCTCTCTTTTTCCTTCCTTCTCTCCTTCTCCCTCTCTGTTTCTTTCTTTCTCTCGCTCAACATCTTGCTCACCTTTTCCTTCTTTCTCTCTTTCTCCCGTTCTCTCTATTTCTCCTTCTTTCTCCTTCTGTCTGCCTCTCTCTCTCTCTCTTTCTCTCTCTCTCTCTCTCTCTCTCTCTCTCTCTCTTCCTTTCATCTTTCTTTCTCTATCTCTCTTTTTCTCCCACTCTTTCTTCCTCTTTTCTCTTCTCTCTTTCTCTCTCTTTCTCTCTCTCTCTCTCTTTCTCTCTCTCTCTCTTCTTTTCTCTTTCTTTCTCTATCTCTCTTTTTCTACCACTCTTTCTTCCTCTTTTCTCTTCTCTCTCTTTCTCTCTCTCCTTCTCTCTTTTTTTCTCACGCTCAACATCTTGCTCTCCTTTCCCTTCTTTCTCTCTTTCTCCCACTCTCTCTCTCTTTCTCCTGTTTTCTCTATTTCTCCCTCTCTCTCTCTCTCTCTCTCTCTCTCTCTCTCACTCTCTCTCTCTCTCTCTCTCTCTCTCTCTCTTTCTCTCTCTTAATTGGACTTTTATTTAAATTTCAGATCTCGCTGTAAATCAGTGGACGCCAATAGATTCGAAATGTTTCTATTTCAGCAACACAACCACATCCAATTCCGACGCCAGCAAAATGTGCCAAAACCACGGATCGTCTTTGTATTCAATAACAGATCAGAATGAATTAAAATCCCTGCAACCATTCTTAAACCAGAACACTAAATATTGGACTGGTATCACCTATAGAAATAATGGTAAGTACATTGAGAAATCACTTTACGAAAACAGAAGCTCCCTTTCTTCCCTAATTGGGTGACGATTGGTACATCATACTCTTCCGACTCCTTCTGGCCTTGCCTCATTCTAAACAAATTCAACACTACCAAAAGACAAAGCTCCTATAAGAACCCTAACCCTAAAACCTAACACTAACCCTAAAACCTAACCCTAACCACCGATTCTCATTCTAGTGCTACCAGATCAGGCTGTCTGAAGATACTGGCTTCCTGACTTAAAATGCACCAAACATTGATGTTATTGTTTTTTTCCTTTCGCTAAATACAAAAACAACAATTTTCCTCAACAAAACAACCAAATCAAACACTGAATAAGAATTTGAAGATATAAAGAACTTGAAGCATGAAAACTTTTACCAGAATGACCTGATTCAGCATTAAATAACCCGAAAAGGGTTGATATGCCGTAAAACAAAACAACCAAACCAAACACCATGAATAAACATTTGAAGATATAAAGAACTTGAAGCATAAAAACTTTTACCAAAATGACCGGATTCGGCATTAAAATAACCTGAAAAGGGTTGATATGCCGTAAAACAAAACAACCAAACGAAACACCATGAATAAACATTTGAAGATATAAAGAACTTGAAGCATAAAAACTTTTACCAAAATGACCGGATTCGGCATTAAAATAACCTGAAAAGGGTTGATATGCCGTAAAACAAAACAACCAAACCAAACACCATGAATAAACATTTGAAGATATAAAGAACTTGAAGCACAAAAACTTTTACCAAAATGACCGGATTCGGCATTAAATAACCTGAAAAGGGTTGATATGCCGTAAAACAAAACAACCAAACCAAACACCATGAATAAACATTTGAAGATATAAAGAACTTGAAGCATAAAAACTTTTACCAAAATGACCTGATTCGACATTAAATAACCCGAAAAGGGTTGATATGCCGTAAAACAAAACAACCAAACCAAACACCATGAATAAACATTTGAAGATATAAAGAACTTGAAGCATAAAAACTTTTACCAAAATTACCTGATTCGGCATTAAATAACCCAAAAAGGGTTGATATGCCGTAAAACAAAACAACCAAATCAAACCAATTGTCATGGCCGATAGCACATTTAGGCTCTTAACCTTGACATTCTCAGACAACATCAAATGGAATGAGCACATAGAAGATGATGCCAAGTCTGCTGCAAAGAAGGTAACCTCCCTTTACCGGGCTAGAAAACTTCTCATACCTGCCAGTATCCTATATCTCTATAAAAGCCACCATTCGCCCGTGCATGGAGTATTACTGCCAAATCTGGGCTAGTGCACCAACCGTGAGCTTCTCCCTCTTGGACAGGGTGTAAAAAAGAATTGCTAACAGAATAGGTCCAGCACTGTCTGCCAATCACCAGTC
The DNA here is from genome assembly GCA_963556195.1 of Sepiola atlantica. Lineage (NCBI taxonomy): Eukaryota > Metazoa > Mollusca > Cephalopoda > Sepiida > Sepiolidae > Sepiola > Sepiola atlantica. The sequence continues at coordinate 6,274,316 of OY744552.1, forward strand.
TCTGTCACATCACCACAGTATTGTATCCTTGTGCTTGTTTTACAAGTACTTCCATGGAATGTACTCTGGTGAACTTACTTCAGTTGTACTCTCTCAACATAAATACTGACGAGCAGCAAAGTCTCACCCCTTCACTGTAGAGGTCTCTAGATGCCGGAACATTTTCTACTCGGATAGCTTCTTTTCTCGGAATGCTAGCCTTTGAAATTCCTTTCCTGCTCCCTGTTTCCACGATGGTACCAACATGCAGGATTATAAATGTAATGTGAACAAGCATAATAGTATAACGAAGAAAGAAATTATTATTGCAATAGAGAGTACAATTAATGAATTAATGTTTGGTGTTATTCATTTGTCATTTTATTGCCCTATTTTTTCTATATATATGCAATAGTTTCGACAAAGACATACAATAAATAGGGTCATTACTGAGTGGAAAGAACAACCAACACGTTAGTATAACGGAGAAAGAAATGTTTATTGCAATAGAGAGTACAATTAATGAATTAATGTTTGGTGTTATCTTGGCCTTTTGGCTAAGATCAAAGTGTAGTATCTGTTCCGATGGATACTGCACCCCCATAGACTGGTATTGTTTTGGCCTTCGGGGCTTGATTTACGCCGGTCAATGGGTCTGTCCTGTGCAGTTCTAGGAGGTCCACCCCCCCAGGCTTCGCCTCCCCTCTTTGGGGAGGAGTAAGTTTATTTCTTACTGCCTGAGGCGCCCCTACCAAGGAATGCCGACGGGGCTGCCCAGGCAATTTTTAAACCCCACTTTCCCGACCCGACCTTGGGTCACATCTTACTTGTGGGAGTAAGATAAAAACTGGCCTTGTGCTTAACTCCTGGAGAGGAGTAAATCAATATTCATTTGTCATTTTATTGCACTATTTTTTCTATATATATGCAATAGTTTCGACAAAGACATACAATAAATAGGGTCATTACTGAGTGGAAAGAACAACCAACACGTTAGTCTCACGAAGAAAGAGATGTTTATTGCAATAGAGATTACAATAATGGAGAGACAGAGATTCATAAAATATCATTAATGTCAGAAGCAAGATCCTGTGCGAATGTGGTGCTCACTCTCTATATAATTCGACGTAAAGATTCCCGCTTGTCAAGTCCATATAGGAAAAAGGGGGTGTAGGATATTCTATTGCGACACTATCTAAATGAATAAGTGCAGAATTTGTCTTCTTTATTAAACATCTGCTCTATCTATGATAATGGGAACTTTTTTAAATTGAAGAGGCCTACAGAGCCCTATTAAAACACATTCCTCCCGTTATCTTTGTATATAAATTCCCTTTTTCTTTTGTGAGGAAAGAAAAAGGAAAAATAAGCACTACTGAAACATACAAATGCAATCAAGGAGGCCTGCAGAGCATTAATAAACCATGTGTGTTCGAATAGAAATGATGATATTCACAATAGTTAAAGTACTATGTATTACAGTGATTTCTTTTCAAATTACTACGCTATATATAGTTCGACATAAAGATTCCTGCTTGGCAAGCCCATATAGGAAAAAGGGGGTGTAGGATATTCTATTGCAACAAAGTGATGAAAATCACATTTTTTAATAACTTCACTGCAATCTACATGTCATGAATCTACTTTGCATATTGCAATTAACATGGTACAAAACCTGAAACCCTAACCAACCCTAACCCCTTCGCCTTAACCCGTACCCCAACCCTAACCTCTTCACCCCAACACCTTCACCCTAACCTGGTGATACCAGATCAGGCTGCCCTGTGGCTCCCTGAGACGAAATTCACCTACATTGACGTTTTTTTTTGTTTTTTTTTTTTTGTTTGTAAAACTTAATTATGTTCTACAAAACCAAAAACAAAAACAACAGCCCCTCTCCCTTTCTCCCTCCCCTTTTTTATTTTTATTTTTCCTACCCTACTCCCGGTCCTGGATATGACCTTAAACTACATCCGATGGTGAGATCCGGCTTACGGACTTTGGGGAATGTGGAGCCTCCTCTTAATTACCATTGCTCCCAGGTCCACCCTGACCCGGAGTGGTAGTACCTGTTAGGGTCCCAACTATGGGTTAAATAGAAACAGATATTAAAAGGGGAAAGAAACAAAAAAGAGAAGAAAACAAGACCAGATTCGGCATTAAATAACCCAAAAAGGGTTGATATGCCGTAAAACAAAACTACCAAACCAAACCTTCACCCTAACCTTAATCCTAACCCCTTCATCTTAACCCCTTCACCTTAACCCTAACCCCTTCACCCTAACCTTAATCCTAACCCCTTCATCTTAACCCCTTCACCTTAACCCCAACCCCTTCACCCTAACCTTAATCCTAACCCCTTCACCTTAACCCCAACCCCTTCACCCTAACCTTAATCCTAACCCCTTCACCTTAACCCCTTCACCTTAACCCCAACCCCTTCACCCTAACCCTAACCCCAACCCTAACCTCTTCACCCCAACCCCTTCACCCTAACCTTAACCCTTCACCCTAACCGTAATCCTAACCTCTTTACCTTAACCCTAACCCTAACCCTAACCCCTTAACTCTAACCCTTTCACCCTAACCCCAACCCTAACCTCTTCACCCCAACCCCTTCACCCTAACCTTAACCCTTCACCCTAACCTTAACTCTAACCCCTTCACCTTAACCCATATTAATTATTTTGATTTTAATACAAAAAAGACCATCAGAAAAATTGAAAAAAAAAGGTATAACCATGATGATGATGATGATGATGATGATGATGATGACGATGACGATGACGATGACGATGATGATGATGACGATGACGATGACGATGACGATGACGCTGACGACGATGATGATGATGATGATGATGATGATGATGATGATGATGATGATGATGATGATGCTGCTGCTGCTGCTGCTGCTGATGATGATGATGATGATGATGATGATGATGATGATGATGACGACGACTACGACGACGATGACGATGATGATGATGATGATGATGATGATGCTGATGATGATGATGATGATGATGATGATGATGATGATGATGATGATGATGATGATGATGATGATGCTGCTGCTGCTGATGATGATGATGATGATGATGATGATGATGATGATGCTGCTGCTGCTGCTGATGATGATGATGATGATGATGATGCTGATGATGATGATTAGAATTGTTTACAATAGAGGCATCAGATTAATCATCAACGTGAAAGGTGATAAAATTCGTACGAATATGAAATGCCTTAGCAGACCCCCTGGAAATTCCACGGTTCATTCTACATCAATCTGTATAATTTACTATTAATGATAATATTCCCTTTTAAATAATGTCTGCCAGGGCCAATACTATTAAAAAGAAACGATTCTTTCTTCTTCTGTAAAATAATTGTCGTTTTCAGTTAAATATTCTTTAAATAAATAAAACGATTGTCTACTGACTATTCACAATGTGGAAGCATAGAGGTACACTATTGATGAGAAAATGTTTTTACCAACAGAAATGAGCTCTATTTTAGGATAGCTACTATATAAAAACGTTACCCATTACTAAATGAAATATGGTATCTGTTTATCTGAAGCCGAAACTATACTATTACTACCTTTCAATGCTCAATTCAGGAGTGGTAGGTAGTGTAGTATCTGTTCTGTTGTCATTGTTGTTAAGTTTCGGGCAAAAATAAAAAAATAAACTCCTCTCTGCTTCCTTCTATCACTTTGGACAACCTGTCGCTCTGGCACACTGCCGACTTCCCAGACATTGACTCCTCTTATCATGCAGCCTCCTTCCCACAATGCCTCTCTCCCGGAAGCACTTCCGTTTCTGCCGGAAGTACTTCCGTTTTCGCCGGAAGTACTTCCTTCCCATAAAATGCATTACTCCCTCTCTTTCTTTTCCCTCTTTGTGCCCGGATCCCCACGAGGTAAGTCGTACGTTTGTCATTCAAATACACAACAGTCATGATACCATCCTCCCAGGTATTACTTCCTCTATCATGATGGAAGGAATATTTTTTTCCAGATTCTAGCACTTCAGCTTAAAACCATAAAATTGAACATTTGGTCTCAAGTTGACGACACAGGTGCTCGTCTCCGTGGGTTTTTTAATGTTGATGCAGAGGTTTGCCATTGGTGCGTACATTGTGCAATTCGGCTGGGAACGACAAACATCCGCACATGATAACCCATCGCAGTTGGGCATTATCTCCACTCCACACAAACCAGAAATATCTCCCGTCATGTTCACCGGAAACGGCACGTGATCTGAAAAAAAACATTAAGAAAAAAAAGAAAAACTATTAAAATACATAAGAGAAAGATATTTTAATCAGGGCCGGATTTTCGCCTGATGGGATCTGTAGAAAGACTTTCAATATATTAAGTTTGATCCTAATTAATTGGCCTAACCGCTGGAAAAAAAATATTGTAGACCAAAAATCACGTAAATTGATAAATTAGTTTATTATATATATATATATATATATATATATATATATATATATATATATATATATATATATATATATATATATATATATATATATATATTTTGAAGAAGCTCAGAATCTTTTGACAAAATTTTCAGGTGCATGTAGGGCTTTTGGTTTAACAATCAGTTTAAAGAAGACTGAGGTGGTCCATCAACCATGCCCTACCCCTAAACAAGTTCAAGGAGTGAAACAAAATCAGCCTGTCCATGAATTTCCATTAGAAAAACTCAAAGTGGATGGCAGACCAATGAACTATGTCAAAAACTTTACCTACCTAGGTAGCAAAGTTAATTCTGCTGCTTCACTTGATGATGAAATCGTAAACCGAATTGCAAAAGCGACAAATGCCTTCGGAAAGCTGAAACATCGTCTTTGGAGTAGCAGAGGCATTAAGTTGGAGACAAAGATCAATGTGTATAGGGCTGTAATATTGACAGGTCTTCTCTATGGATGTGAGGCGTGGACGCCTTACCGGCATCACATTCGCCAATTGGATGTGTTCCACAGAAGCTGCCTTAGGACCATATGCGGACTTAGTTTGAAGGACAAAGTCGCTAACACCGATCTTTACAACAGATGCCATATTGGTGGAGTTGAAAGTTTCCTGTTGCAGTCTCAATTGCGATGGGCTGGTCATGTAGCAAGAATGGACGAAGGGAGGATACCTAAAGCACTGATGTACAGTCAGTTAGCTTGTGGTAACAGGAATGTTGGTCGGCCCTTGCTGATACAAAGATAAATTGAAAGATGCGCTGACGGCAATTGGAGTACCCCCCAAAAACTTTGAAGACTGTACAAAAGACAGGAAGACATGACGAGCAGCTTGTTACATTGGACTGGAAAGATTCAACGAGACCTGTGTGGATAATATGAGAACTGCCAGAGTTAGGCGAAAAGCTAGAGAGAGTGCTCCACACCTGGCATCCGATTACTCACACTCTTGCACTGTCTGCGGCTTTCCTTGCAGGTCTCTTGCCGGACTCATGTGTCATGAACGATCTAGACACAAATGAAAGTTGTTGGAACCTCATACGTCGAAATCGACGGGAGAGTCCATCATATATATATATATATATACATATATATATAAGTAGATTTTGCGTACAACAAAATCGTAGGATAAATTTCAGAGGAAACATTTTTTAATCAATGAAACGGGGTGGAAAAAAAAATTGCTAAAATTTTCCTTAAGGCCTTATCGTCTGACCCTCTAAGAGGAAACGTCAGAATGATAAATGAAAAACTAAAAAAATCGAATGAGATATAAGGGGAAAATTGTTTCAGTTGGAGAAAACGATTGAGAACAAAAAAAAAACAATAAAAAACGTAAATCTCTCAACGTTATGGTTGATTTGAATCATTAAAGATCTCCAACAGATGCTTCAAAATCTTTTGTCTACACAGGCTAGGTCGAGAATTGTTAATAACTAACGCCTCAATAATATTGAGATGGTAGTCCGACCTGGCACTGTGTAAAACAGAAAACCACCCATCGGAATAGTTGTCAGAACAACTATTTGTACCGACCAGGTGATAACGGATGGCTGATTCATGTGCTTGAAAGTTCCCGGATGATCTCGAAACCTTGTGTAAACGAATATCATGAGAATATCCCAACCCTAACCACGTGATATTCGTTTACACAAGGTTTCGAGATCATCCGGGAACTTTCAAGCACATGAATCTGCCATGGCTTTTTGCGTATCAAAATTAAAAAAAAATTTTTTTGTATCTTTTTGTTTTTGCTGGGGATGGATCATCCTACCAGATGCCAGACATTCACCCTCTATTTCAGACACTCCAGCCGAGAGATCTTTTTAAGATTCTAACCGTCCCTTTAACTGCAATTGATTGTATCTCTCTTGCACTTAGTTCACTGTTCAATGACGCCTATTTACAGCAAATGAAGTTTGTAATTAATGTCAGGAATGTCAAGAATGTCTGGAATATCAAGAATGTCAGGAAAAACATCAAAAGGAATTGTAAATTGTTAACTGGAAACATTTCTAGCTAAGAACATAATGATATTTAGAAAATTAAAGGGAGATAACTTGTCAGAGTTATCTCCCCTTGCAAGAGTTATGTCCCCTGGGCTTCTCACCGAGAGCGACACCTTTGTAAAAACGTACATCGTTTCAGCTCCAACGACAATTGTAATTAATTTAATAAATCCTATCTTTCATACGATAAAAAGTAAATAAATAATTATTTCTAAACCGTACCGAGTTTTCTCAATCAAATTATTTCTCCTATCTGTGTTTATTTACTCACATTTGCGTGTTCAAATTCACACTCACTCAGAACCGACAACGTTCACTTTTTTTTTTGCCTTCTATGAACAGAAAAGGAAAAATCCTCCCCATTATATATTGGATGGCAAAACATGCACAAGTCATTTTCAGGTAAACGGTTCCTTGTTGCATCCAGAATGTGCAACACTTTCCACAACGGTCTCAAAAGTCTAACGACACGGGCTGACGACCTGGGTGTGCCAAGTTCGAATCCAGTCGATTCCATAATACCACTTTCACTTGGGGATGTTGGCAACCATTACGTGGTTCCTCCTCCAAGACTGCCGACAACAGAATCAACCCGGTCAACAAAGTTCTACCATTCTGATAATATATATAAAAAAAAAATTAAAAGATGAAAATAAAAATTGGATAAATTACAATATTTATGAATTCATCAAATATTCAAGCGAGGAATATAAAAAAAAATCATCCTTAATCCATAGATTTTCAAAGATAAGCTCTTCTCATCAGAGACGAAACATCAGTAAAATAACAGATTACTCACTCACTATCCACGATTCTTGGCCTTTTGACTAAGATCAAAGTGTAGTATCTGTTCCGATGGATACTGCACCCCATAGACTGGTATTGTCTTGGCCTTCGGGTCTTGATTTACACCTGTCTATCGGTCTGTCCTGTGCAGTTCTAGGAGGTCCACCCTCCTCCCAGGCTTCGCCTCCCCTCTTTGGGGAGGAGTAATTTTATTGCTTACTGCCTGAGGCGCCCCCACCAGTGCTGCCCAGGCAATTTTTTAAACCCCACTTTCCCGACCCGACCTTGGGTCACATCTTACTTGTGGGAGTAAGATAAAAACTGGCCTTGTGCCTAACTCCTGGAGAGGAGTAAATCAATACTCACTCACTATCCAAAAGGTGACAGTGTTTAAGTGGATAACGACGCGGACTGACAACCTGGAGGTGCCAAGTTCGAATCCAGTCGATTCCATAATATCACTTTCACTTAAGGATGCTGGCAATCATTACGTGGTCCCTCCTCCAAGACTGCCGACAACAGAATCAAACCGGTCAGCAAAGTTGTACCCTGTTGATTCATACGAATTTACTTTAGTTTTATTTAGAAAGCTATTCTTAACATAGGAAGGGGGACAACCGGAAGTGAAATTCAACATCGAATCGTAACTTTCACCCATGTTTTTTTTTTAATATAAATAACCATGGTTTCACAAACTTTTGCAATCATCAGATGTCGTAATGAACCAATTTGGTGTTTTATTTACTCCTCCCCAGGAGTTAGGCACAAGGCCAGTTTTATCTTACTCCCACAAGTAAGATGTGACCCAAGATCGGGTCGAGAAAGTAGGGTTTGAAAAGCCAGCGCTCGAGAGATGAGCACTCTGGCCATTTAAAAATTGCCTGGGCAGCCCCGTCGGCATTCCCCGGTAGGGGCGCCTCAGACAGTAAGCAATAAACTTACTCCTCCCCAAAGAGGGGAGGCAAAGCCTAGGAGGGTGGACCTCCTAGAACTGCACAGGACAGGCGTGCAGTATCCATCGGAACAGATACTACACTTTGATCTTAGCCAAAAGTGTCAAATTCATATTTTGTTATTATTGTTTGAATACTCATGCCCACTAGACCACCAAGGGTCTAGGTGTTTGTCTCGTAGACGATCTGTGACCCCTCGAGTAACGGGTCGTCTTTAATTTTACCCGTCTTGGGACGGGTATTGTTCTAGTCTCGCCGAAGTATTAACAAAAAACACACGGAAATAATAATTGGTGTCACATCTTATGTAAAGAAGTTAAAAAAAACAACTTTATTTTGATATTGTAAACCTTTTTGTCAATCTCCGTAACATTATTATTGTTGTTGTTGTTGTTGTTGTTGTTGTTGTTGTTGTTGTTGTTTCGTTGTCATCATCATTGTAACTGCTATCATCATCATAATTAGCATCATCAGCGTCATCGGGAATCTTTTACAATAATCAGCAGAGTAAAAAACGCCCCCAAAAACAAATATTCAACAAATAAAAGTAACTGTAGGCGATAAAAGTTATTTTCAAACTTACCTGTGTCTTTTCCAACTATTAAAAAGATTTTTAACACGTTTCAATTGCTATTTATTAGAAATTAAAGTATTCGGCACACGAACATCGCACGAAACAAGATGACTGATGTAAGGGGGGCTACGTAATGATAAAGACGACGGGCGGCCATTTTCTTTTTTGCCAAATTCTATGCAAAAAAAAACAAGAATTTTTTTTTTACATCTAATAAAAACCCATTTATACTACGTAAAAATACAAACAAATGTCATAGGTAAGTAGAAAAATGTCTATTCTCGACCTAGGTCAACTTTACTCGTTGCAAATTTATGTTTTTAAACCCTTTCTCTTTCTTTTTTTTTGGACCCCGTTCGCGACTCTGCTGAGCGTCGTAAAAGATTCCCGCGTCATCATAATTAGCATCATCATCGTTATTATTACCATTATTTTCTTTGATGTTAGTATTATTATCATAATCATTATCATTGTTATTATGATCATAATCATTATCATTGTTATTATGATCATAATCATTATCATTGTTATTATGATCATAATCATTATCATTGTTATTATGATCATTATCATTATCATTGTTATTATGATCATAATCATTATCATTGTTATTATGATCATTATCATTGTTATTATGATCATTATCATTATCATTGTTATTATGATCATAATCATTATCATTGTTATTATGATCATTATAATCGTTGTTGTTGTTATCACCATCATCACCATAATCATTGTTGTTGTTAGGGTTATTATTATCACTGTCATCATCGTAGTTGTTACCATTATCATAATACTCATCATCGTTGTTATTGGTCCCCGATTTATAAAATCGGGGGACCTATGTTTTGAGGCCTTTCCGTCCGTCCGTCCGGATTTTTCTCCGCAACCATCCATTGAATTTCTCTGAAATTTTGCATGAAGTTGTAACTTTTGTCATGTTAGAAAGTGACATTCTCCGATTTTTGAAAAAAAAATCTGGTTAGCCCCCCCAGGGCATCAAAAGACCCCAAAATGGCAAAAAATGACATTGTTTTGCCACATAACTTTTCATCCATCCATTCAATTTCTCGGAAACTTGGCCAAAATGTGGAGGAAATTGTCCGTAATAGAAAATAAGTATCGCTGACCTTGGAAAAAATCTGGTTCGCGTTCCCAGGGGATCAAAAGCCCCCCCAAATGGCAAAAAAATTACCCTTTTCTCCCATAACGTTTGATTCATCCATTCAATTTTTCTGAAACTTGGCCAAAATGTAGAAGCAATTGTTCTGGATATAAAATGGGCATCCTTGACCTCAGAAAAATTATGGTTCGCGCCCCCAGGGGGTCAAAGGGGAGGGGCAAAAATGCCCCAAATTGCCCAAATTTATTGCATTTTACACTCGCCACATCGAGTCACATACAGAGGGGGACCACGCATGCGCGGCTTGTTATTCTCATTATCGTCATCAGCATAATTGTTTTTAATCATAATCGTACTTGTCATTATTGCCATTATAATTGTTATGGTACCTTATCCATACGGACTACTTCCTTCATACTGTAACACAGACTAACAAAGACATATTGAAAGCAACTGATCTTTTCTTTTTCTTTCTTACGTCAGCTTATGTGTGGGGAGACGGTCGAAGCTGTTGCTCGTCGACTTGGTGGGGAGACGGTGAACCCAACAGAAACGACCCCTGTGTCCTGCTGAAAAAAGAGTCCTCCGGATGGTTGTTGTTCGACAACCCTTGCGATAACCAATTTGCTTTCATATGCGCAAAGGATGCAGGTAAGACTTTCTATTGGGGCAATTTCGGAAAAGCCCCAATAAGGAAAAAAACAAATAATAAATAAAAATAAAGACATACTGGTATTATGTATGTGACCCTATACAACACTCTAACCTTACCCTATACACCATCCTAACCTCACCCTATACAACACCCTAACCTCACCCTATACAACACCCTAACCTCACCCTATACAACATCCTAACCCTAACCTCACCCTATACAACACCCTAACCCTAACCTCACCCTATACAACACCCTAATCTCATTCTATACAACATCCTAACCCTAACCTCACCTTATACAACACCCTCACCCTATACACCATCCTAACCCTAACCTCACCCTATACAACACTCTAACCTCACCCTATACAACACCCTAACCCTAACCTCACCCTATACAACACCCTAACCTCACTCTATACAACATCCTAACCCTAACCTCACCCTATACAACACCCTAACCTCACCCTATACAACACCCTAACCCTAACCTCACCCTATACAACACCCTAACCTCACCCTATACAACACCCTAACCCTAACCTCACCCTATACAACACCCTAACCTCATTCTATACAACATCCTAACCCTAACCTCACCCTATACAACACCCTCACCCTATACACCATCCTAACCCTAACCTCACCCTATACAACACTCTAACCTCACCCTATACAACACCATTGATCTTGAATGTTATTGTTTTAATTAAGAAGGTTGTAGATTATGGACCAGAAAATGTTTAATCAGATATATCATTAAACTTCTTTTTACACCAAATCACGAGTTGCCTTTACGTGTGATAAATAAAATACAATTCCTTTTTGGGGTGCAATTTCGGAAAAGCCTTAATAAGGAAAAAAAACAAATAATAAATAAAAAATAAAGACATACTGGTATTATGCATGTGACCATGACGGAACAAATACATCGTACACCAAAAATTACGTAAATTGAGAAAGTATTTTTTTTTTTTTATCACAGATAATCAAATTTTGTCATTTTTTTTTCATGCTCGCTTGTCACGTCGCCAGCTTTGAAAAACAAGAGACGTAAGTCAGCCCAGCGTTATATAAAAAAAAAACTAAATCGCTATAAAAAAAGGCTAAATTTTGTGGATTTGGCCTTTTTTTAAGCAGTTTGGCCTTAATGACAACGAAGACGTACGATATAAACAAACAAAAAAGAAAATATTTTATTAAATATAAAAGAAAATTAAATTGTAGCGATTTACGAAGAGGAAGTGCAACTATGACAGCCATTTTGGGATTATTCAAAGGGAGATAAGCGTAATTTATTTACGGTTATCCCCCTTTCAATAATCCCAAAGAATGCAGGTAAGACTTTCTATTGGGGAACTTCGGAAAAACCTCAATCAGGAAAAATGGTGCTTATGCTGATTAGTGGACCATTAAAAAAATTATTTTTTTATAAAAACGATATTATATACTTATTCAGTGTTATCTTCTTACTCACTGTGCAAAAAAGTAGAAAAAATTATCCACTAGAACTTTAATTACAAGTATTTTTCCATTCTGCGTATCGTACCAGCGATTCGTTCACAGAGACGCCATGTTGTTTTTTATTATGATTTCGCAAGTTGATTATCTCCCCTGCGAAATCTTCTTTCTTTAGAAACAAACTGAAGTCTCTGTGAACGAATCGCTGTTACGATACGCAGAATGGAAAAATACTTTTAATTAAAGTTCTAGTGGATAATTTTTTCTACTTTTTTGTACAGTGAGTAAGATTATAATGCTTAATAAGTATATATTACTTTTTTTTTGTTTAAATATTTTTTTACTGTGGCCGCTCATCTGCATAAGCACCGGAAAAACAAATAATAAATAAAAATAAAGACATACTGGTATTATGTATGTGACTGTGACGGAACAAAGACATCGTACACCAAAAATTACGTAAATTTATCAAGTAGTTTTTTTTTTATCACATATAATCAAATTTTGTCATTTTTTTTTCATGCTCGCTTGTCACGTCGCCATCTTTGAAAAAACAAGGGACGTAAGTACGCCCAGCGTGACAAACGAGCGTAAAAAAAAAAAAAATGACAAAATTTGATTTTCTGTGATAAAAAAAAAAACTGCTTGATCAATTGATGTAATTTTTGGTGTACGATATCTTTGTTCCGTCCCGGTCACATAAAT
>OY744552.1:6292053-6302053 GCA_963556195.1 Sepiola atlantica
GCTTGTTATTTGACGTATATAATTGTTTGTATTACAGAAGATCAAAAAAAAACATCAGTACCGTCGGTTTCAAATTCTAACAAAGGGGACCTATAAAGGTCTCTTTATCAGACTCTCTTCAGCCTCTGTTTATGTCTGTCTCCCCGGAAAATAGCAGATCACGCGTTATGTGATTCTCTGACGAAATTTAATTTTCATCATTTTTACCAATTCCGTATTTCTATTAATTGAATTCAGAAGATCAAAACAACACCAGTACCGTCGGTTTCAATGGGGACCTATAAAGGCCTCTTTACCAGGCTATCTTCAGCCTCTGTTTATGTCTGTTTCTCTGACGATATTTCGATTCTCTACTTAAATTTAGCAACCGGTCTCCCTAGCAACCGGTCTCCCTAGCAACCGGTCTCCCTAGCAACCGATGTCATTAATCCTTGTTCCCCTACATTGCGACTGTATGACCCACACAGAATGCAATAAATTATGTGTATAAGCATTTCTGTGTGGGAGCACCGTTAGTAGGATAACCATTTATTGTATTTTAAGAATATGTTTCGTCGGCACTTCTGCAGTCTTTATGAAGCAGCGGATTTTCTGTCCTTCTACTGAAAATAAAGGGAAGTAATTCAACCGGAAGTGACTTATTTACAACCTAAAAAAAAAAAATGCAAGACTGATTTGTTTTTGGGTAACAATTAACAATTTCTTTTTTTTTTATTATATGAAGTAAAAAAAATTTAAATAAAAAACCCTAACCCTAACATTAAGAAATAAGGCGGTGTGCCTGTAAAAAATCTATTGTTTTTTGCGGCTGGTTCCTCCGTGAGCATTTCCAAATAAATCCATCACTTCCATTGTGGCTTGCCATCTGCATCTGTCTTTGACATGACGGACATGTCCGACTGCAAGAAATCAGGCGATGTGCCTGTAAAAAATCTATTGTTTTTTGCGTCTGGTTCATTAAATTACCAATGTCGCGAAGATTCAGCTCATTTAACTCCATTTTCTAAAAACTAAATTCTACTTCAACTCCCGGTAAATTCAACTTCCGGTGAATTATGAATGAATGGTACTTGGAGAAAAAAAAAAACGGAACTCTTCAATTTCGATTTCTTAATCGGCAGCTGCTTCATAAAAACTGCAGAAGTGCCGTTTCGTCGACATGTAAGGTACTTTGGTGTATTCTCCATTATTCCGTGTTCCTCATAGCGTTGTTTAGGAGGTCTGCGTTTCCCTGTAGATTAGTAAATGGAAATAAAAACCAATCCTAACAGCAACATGCTGACCCCCCCCCCCCCCATCCTGATACATCTCGCATCCAATAAAGAAATACATTTCCGAAAGAAATTACAAACGCAACTTACAGGTATCTTCGCAAATAAACCAACTCGGAACCGTCGGTGATTTCTGGATCAGGAATCCGTTTTTAAAAATGGCGTGGTCATAATCGCCCGGTTGGGTTTGGTTCCACCAAGTATTGTTGAGAAATTCACGCCCGTTTACCCAACGCCATTCTGGATAACAACAAAAAAAGAAGAAGAAAATAATCTGATTTCATTTTGAAGACCGAAAATATGAATTTCAGTTACAGAATTTATTTATTTATTTTAACTTTTTGGGAATTTTTTTCCTACAATCAACAGAACGAAAAAAGGGTGAAAAAAAAAACAAAACAAATCTGCAACAAATAAATGTTACCAAAGGCAAGATAAGTTACTCTTCTACCTACCTGGATAAGTGTTATGGTGCCGTACCTACCTACGGAGAACTAATGGACTCGTCCACCTTATAAATACGGGAAGCACGTGACACTTGTTCTCTTCTTCCCAGGCAAACCGGCAATGGCGGTTGAGAGCACATCTCCTTGTATCTCTTTCTTTCTATTATATAATATATACCTTTGTTCATTTAAACCATGTGTTCCTGTGTCATTCATTCGGCCTTACCCAGGTCCACAACAATAAGTTTATTTGTGTTTTAACTTATTTTAAAGCGTGTTTTTAGTTCGATTTAAAACTAGTGTCGAGATGTCATCTTAAAATTGAAAACAAAAAATGGCGCATTTGATTTGGGTTTTTTAACCCTTTTTGGGGGGAATCTTTTACTACAATCAACAGAACGAAAAAAAGGGTAAAAACAAACAAATGTGCAACAAATAAATGTTAGCAAAGGCAAGTTAAGTTACTCATCTACCTACGTGGATAATTTTATTTGTGTTTTAACTTCTTTTAAAGGGTGGTTTTCTTGTTCAAAACAGTCGGTGTTGACTGCTCGAAAAGAAATTCAAACTGGAGGCTCGCCTATAGCCAGGACTTGAAAATCGATAAAAAATCGAAAACTAAACAATACACTGATAGAAACGCATACAATGAATGTCAACAATCACGCAAAAATGTAATGTTGTATAAAATTAATAGCCGTATATGTATCATCAATTATGTAGATGTATTATGTATTATAAATTATGTATATGTATTATGTTTATGTATATGTATTATGTATGTGTATTATGTATTATGTATTATGTATTTGTATATGTATAATGTATAATGTATTATAGATTATGTATTATGTATTATTTATTATGTATTATGTATTATATATTATGTATATGTATCATCAATTATGTAGATGTATTATGTATTATAAATTATGTATTATGTATTATGTAGATTTATTATGTATATATGTTATGTATTATGTATTATGAATAATGTATTATGTATTATGTATTATGTAGATTTATTATGTATATATATTATATATTATGTATATGTATTATGTATTATCAATGATGTATATATATTATGTATTATGTATATGTATTATGTATTATATATTATTTATTATGTATTATCAATTATGTATTATGTATTATCAATTATGTATATGTATTATCAATTATGTATATATATTATGTATTATGTATATGTATTATGTATTATGTATATGTATTATGTATTATATATTATTTATTATGTATTATCAATTATGTATTATGTATTATCAATTATGTATATGTATTATGTATTATGTATATGTATTATGTATTATGTATTATGTATATGTATTATTTATTATGTATTATGTATTATCAATTATGTATATATATTATGTATTATGTATATGTATTATGTATTATGTATTATGTATTATGTATTATATATTATTTATTATGTATTATCAATTATGTATTATGTATTATCAATTATGTATATGTATTATGTATTATGTATATGTATTATGTATTATGTATTATGTATATGTATTATTTATTATGTATTATGTATTATCAATTATGTATATATATTATGTATTATGTATATGTATTATGTATTATGTATTATATATTATTTATTATGTATTATCAATTATGTATTATGTATTATCAATTATGTATATGTATTATCAATTATGTATATATATTATGTATTATGTATATGTATTATGTATTATGTATTATGTATATGTATTATTTATTATGTATTATGTATATGTATTATCAATTATGTATATATATTATGTATATGTATTATGTATTATGTATTATGTATCACGTATAAAATTAATAGCCGATGAATAGTAAATAATAAGGGTCAAGTTTTTAAAAAGTAGATACAGACAAGAAGGTTAGGGTTATGCAAAATGGCGAAACCTTACTAAGTCCCCTCTAATGCCTTCCTGTGTACATATTAGCATCTCTTTTACAGATCGGTGACGTAGATTTACGTAAGCAAGTATTATATAGAAGAGAGGAGACGGTGGGATTGGGAGAGAGGGAGTCTGACAGAGATACAGACAAGAAACATAGATTCAGAGGTTATGCAAATTCATTTGACCTATCAACTTCACGCCATAAAAGCAATTATTTTTCAATCTGTTGTGCAACTATTTCCTTCTTTGTCCATTTGTGTCGCATGCACCATTTTACCATTATGTTGCGTTTCAACCTTGTGTCATACATGGGTGAACGTTCATAATCATACCGTTGTCAGTTGCTTGCTCTTGTATGCACCCGTCTTGAAAAAGAACCAAGTCAAGACAAAACTGTTGAAGACAGAGGATATGTATTCACTTTGATCTTTGTTCCAAATTTCTGCCCAGTGGAGTGGGGGAGAAAGAGAGAGTGAGAGAATTACGGAACTGACAGAATTCCGTCTGCAAATAAGTTATTCTATACCTCGAAACAGGACGAATTCAAAACAAAACTGTTGAAGACAGAGGAGGTTTATTCGACTTGTTCTTCGTTTCAAACGATTGACCAATGGGATAGGGGGAGACAGAGAGAGATTGATAATCACTGATAAATCATATCTTATCAGAACATTTTTTTAAAATCATTCTTCTAGTGCTTCTAAGAAACTGCCGACTTCTCTCACTCACTCTCTCTTTTAGCCATGTGGTGTCACGTCTATTTATATCAATTCCCACCGCCCCTAATAATTTTAATCTCGAGTTCCGCAAGTTGACCTCGGCTGACCTTTCATTTCCTGTTTTTCTAAACTAGTGGGTTTACTCGCCCGATATTTAACAATTATGATTATTACCTGTGCAGCTCTGATAATATAACAAATAGCGGAACAGATAAAAGAGAAACAGTCTACTTGATGACAGCTTTCCGGTTTTTGAATTGGAAATAGACAAGCGGTGTTTATAAAAAAAACTGTTACCCGTTATATTTTAGATAGGATTTTTTTTCCGGGGGGGGGGCAATTAATAATTTGTTTTTACCATTTTTTTTAATTAATTAACATATAAGAATATCAAACTTCTTTTTTATAATTGGAAATTTGCATTTTTTTTATACAAATAGTCAAATCAAACTTTTTTGTATAATTGGAAATTTGCATTTTTTTAATAAAAATAGTCAAATCAAACTCTTTCTTATGATTGGAAATTTGTATTTTTTTAATACAAATAGTCAAATAAAACTTTTTCTTATAATTGGAAATTTGCATTTTTTTAATACAAATAGTCAAATCAAACTTCTTTTTTATAATTGGAATGTTTTTTTTTGGGGGGGGGGGGGTGAATATATATTTTTAAATAGTTTATTTACTATTTTTTTTAATTGGAATGTTTTCTTTTGTTTGAATGTATTTTAAAAAAAAGTTTATATTGAAAATATTGTAAAATACAATATTTTATTTTTTAAACAATCCAATATTTTTTTTATAGATAGAAATTTACCAAAATTTAGATAAATTAAACATTATAGTAATAACGTATCCAAATACAGAACATTTCCGAAGAAATTGTCTTTTATTCTGACGGCGCCAGAGAAATTCCTCTACATGACTGTAAAAGTTTTACCGGTTTGAAAATGACGAGGGACCGTTTTTTTTTTTGATAAGCACCGCTTGTCTATTTTATGATTTAAAAACCGGAAGCCATCATCAAGTGGACTGATTCTATTTTACCGTGGAACGTTACTCACTTCCGTCTGCTGTTTTGTTCAGACCGATCCAGACATCCTCTTCGAACTGAAACGCAGTGAGAGTCTCGTATTCTTCGTGGTTGTCAACGATCCATAATCGCGCGTTCTCCTTTCGGCAGGTGGTTTTGGCGCCATCGAAAGGCAGCAAAGTTTCAAAAATAAGGATGCATTTGTCTTGAATTCTCGTATAAAAGTTTGTCGCTAAAGAACCTGCAAATAGCAAAACAATAATTCAAAATACGAACCCAGTTCACAGAGTCAGCCTAGACTCTGCAAGGTATCACTCTATCCCTACGGCCATCGAATAAGTGTTATATATATATATATATATATATATATATATATATATATATATATATGAAGCAATCCAACAAAAGATATAAGCGTCAACTAATATCTTATAATTAGTGAAACATCCGGATAAAAAACTGAAGCTCAATATATAGGATAGAGCATTAATATTATAATATAAAATGAAGTAATAAAATAAGGTGTCAATCAAATTTTATTAGAATTCAAAGTTCATGCAAAGTATTCTTAAGTCCTTAACTCATGCGTTTTCAAAGATAATTCTTCTCTTCAGAGAACCATTACCGCAGTTATACTACTACAGGCAATAAAATTACGCTTTGAAAATATATAAAATTATATACACAAATACATAAAAATACATAACATCAAACATATCAATCCAAAAACATACTTTTGTTGAATACATATAGTCCATCCAGGTCATACAAGTTGAGAAGCATAATCAGGAAGGACATTACTCCAAGATACAAACAGCAGTCCAAATACGTGAAATTGAAGGGGCCGGCAAAGTTATCCAGTCGCGAAATATTTATATTATAATATATATATATATATATATATATATATATATATATATATATATATGGGGTAAGACTTTTAGCTATATTGAAATATGATTTGACATATTCTTCTTTATTTCTTATTCTTTTTTTATACTTTTATTTATTTTCTTTTTCACTTTCACACCTACTGAGTATAGTATAGGGGAGGCGGTAGGCGGAGGGGGTGAAGGCGATAAGAGGGAAGAAGACAGAGGAACTAGCCAGGATAAACAATAATAATTCAAAATAAAAAACCAGTTCACAGAGTCAGCCTAGACTCCGCAAGGTATCACTCTATCCCTACGGCCATAAGTGTTATATATATATATATATATATATAGTCATCCACATACAGACTGTTTCGCTGTTTCACAGCTCATCAGTGCGGCTAGACCAGTTAGTGTCTCAAGCTGGGATCGAAACGCAACCGTTGAGCTGACAGTCGGCGATGCTATGAAATGCCGTGGTAGACAAAATGTGTGAAAAAAGACAAACGGAAAACAGGTTAAAATGCAGGAGAAAAACAAAAACAAGAGATTTGACCGGTTTCGTTCGTATTATAAAACGTCTTCAGAAAAAGTGAAGATTTGGAAACAATATATTTTGAAGGCACACACATGAGAGAATGAAAATATGATCCGATTGGACCATATGAGAAGGCTTTTAGTGACATTGAAATATGATTTGACAAATAGGTGACATATACTTCGTTATTTCTTTTTTCTTATTCTTTTTTTATACTTTTATTTATTTTCTTTTTCTTTTCAATTTTCGCACCTACCGAACTAGTGTAAGGGAGGCGGTAGGCGAAGGGGGTAAAGGCGATAAGAAGGAAGAAGACAGAGAAACTAGCCAGGATAAACACACATAAAGTGGAAGATATATATATAGAAGCATGCATACAATTATGTATGTAAATATATATAAGTATACCATATCACAAACTAAACCATATCAACATAGGAGTGAGCATGAAATTGATACACCGAACATAAGCCTCCAAAACTTAATCGGAAAATATATATATATATATATATATATATATATATATCTTTGATATTTTCCGCTGTTTGTATCTTGGAGTAATGTCCTTCCTGATTATGCTTCTCAACTTGTATGACCTGGATGGACTGTATGGATTCAACAAAAGTATGTTTTTGGATTGATATGTTTGATGTTATGTATTTTTATATATTTGTGTATATAATTTTATATATTTTCAAAGCATAATTTTATTGCCTGTAGTAGTATAACTGCGGTAATGGTCCTCTGAAGAGAAGAATTATCTTTGAAAACTCATGAGCTAAGGACTTAAGGATGCTTTGCATGAACTTTGAATTCTAATAAAATTTGATTGACACCTTATTTTATTACTTCATTTTATATTATAATATTAATGCTCTATCCTATATATTGAGCTTCAGTTTTTTATCCGGATGTTTCACTAATTATAAGATATTAGTTGACGCTTATATCTTTTGTTGGATTGCTTCATATATATATATATATATATATATATATATATATATATATATATATATATATTTTAGTTGGTGGGGTACCTAGACAGGTTGACCTGATTTTGAGATACATTGACTACCTTCCCTGCCTCCTATACAATTTCCCCCTCTCACCATATATATATTGCTCTCTTTCCCCCTCTCTGTATTGCCTTTCGTTATATATCGTGCAACTTCCCCTCTCTAAATTATATATTAAATGTTTCCAATCTCCTCCTCCTCAATTTACATCTTAAATAACTCATTTCTCCCTCTCTGAAGATATGTATTAAATATGTTGTCGCTCTCTCTATATGTATATTGCATTGGTGAGTGTGAATTTCTCTTTTCTCATTTTTTAAATTGTAGTCACCTCACTTGGATGCTTGACAATGTCGGAAGGTTGAAATAAATTATTGCACTGGTGATTATGTGATTCCGTGTTACTTTATTTTATATATATATATATATATATATATATATATACGAGGTCTGTCTAAAAGGTATCCGACCTTCGTCCAGACAAAATATTTCAAATACACGACGGGGTTGGGATCCTAATCCCCTTCAAAGTAGGCCCCTTGTGCTTGCACACTCTTAGCCCACCGATCTATTTTTCCTTATATAGTTTTAATGGTTGAGAAACTTCCGAGACTATAAATTCCCGAAACAGTTTTTCATGGTAAACAACTGATGATCCCTTAAAATAGTGTTAGAAACTAACTAATATAATAACTGTAAAAAATAAATTGACTTACATGAGTGATTTTCCACTGGAAGACTTGAGACTATAAGTTTTAAAAAAAAAATTTTTTTTAAAATTATTTTTAAAATTTTTTTTTTTTATATAATTAAAAAAAAATTTTTTTTTTATATATAGTTTTAATGGTTGAGAAACTTCCCAGACTCTCTCTCTCTCTCTCTCTCTCTCTCTCTCTCTCTATATATATATATATATATATATATATATTACCAAAACTAATATTTTATATATATATATATATATATATATATATATATATATATATATATATATGTGTTACCAAAACTAATATTTTATATATATATATATATATATATATATATATATATATATATATATATATATATATATGTTACCAAAACTAATATTTTATATATATATATATATATATATATATATATATATATATATATATATATATATATATATATGTTACCAAAACTAATATTTATATATATATATATATATATATATATATATATATATATATATATATATATATATATGTTACCAAAACTAATATTTTATATATATATATATATATATATATATATATATATATATATATATATGTTACCAAAACTAATATTTTATATATATATATATATATATATATATATATATATATATATATATATATATATATATATATATATATATATATATATATGTTACCAAAACTAATATTTTATATATATATATATATATATATATATATATATATATATATATATATATATATATATATATATATATATATATATGTTACCAAAACTAATATTTTATATATATATATATATATATATATATATATATATATATATATATATATATATATATATATATATATATATATATATCCCCATAGCTAAAATATTAGTTTTGGTAACATAGTATAGTAGTTTAAAGAGTAATATATTGAGTAAAGATACTGAACATATTGTGTGTTCGAATCGCAGTCTCGTCGTGAAATTTGTTTATACTTTATTTATGTTATTTAATCTAAATTTATTAATTAATAGTTTCTCAATGTAATTCTTAGGTTTACAAAGATTCTTGCTCACTTGAAAATTAAGTAAATAGGAATTAACCCCCCCCCCCCTCTTACGTTTACAAAAATTCTCGTACTCGGACAGACAGACAGACTGACAGACAGACTGACTGACTGAGAAAGTGCTCGTAATATTATATCAGCAGTAATAGTAGTGTTAGTTGTAGTTGTTGTTTAGCGGCTTAGAACACAGAAAGTTGTGAAGTGTGTTTTGGTAAAAAAAAAAAGTAAGTAGGATTTACTCCCCCTTCTTACGTATACAAAAATTATCGAAGACAGACAGACAGACAGACAGACAGACATACTGACTGAGAAAGTGCTCGTAATATTATATCAGCAGTAATAGTAGTGTTAGTTGTAGTTGTTGTTTCGCGGCTTAGAACACAGAAAGCTGTGAAG
>OY744552.1:6307053-6319553 GCA_963556195.1 Sepiola atlantica
CAATATTTTGTTACATTCCAAGCGCCAAAATTTTATCAATCTTACAAATCATTTTTTCCAAAGCAATCCATTTTGGTACAATTACGGTTCTGTTTCGTTCATCAGAAGACCAACCGACATCTGTATGTCAATATCGGATTTTTTTCCTATGGAATCATGTGAAAGCCTCGCAATGTATATTTTTTCGGATTAAAAACCTTTTTTGGCTTTCTCATGATTCCATAATGTCGGTTGGTCTTCTGGTGAACGACACAGAACCGTAATTGTACCAAAATGGATTGCTTTGAAAAAAATGATTCGTAAGATGAATAAAACCTTGTTTATTTATATATGCTCTGTTGTTACATGTTGACAATCATCGAGCTTTCAACTGGAAGAGGTTGGTATACATAAAGAATAGAAGTAATATGCTAAAACATTTGCGTACACCTATATATATATATATATATATATATATATATATATATATATATATATATATAATTATTTTTATTTATACAGACATGTACAAAAATCTGCTACACTGGCATGTCGATGTTAATGATCAATAGATATTAGAAACAAAGATCTCATCAGCCGGAAAAAAGTGTGATCTTTCACTCAGATCTTCATATTCGGAAAGAATGAAAAGAAAGGAAAAAGAAAAAAACAAATTCAAATCCGGGAGGTCACATGGTCAAATTTAAAACAATTGAAAAAAAAAAAAATGTTTGCGAGCTTAGGTGTATTTTTTCAATGGTTTTCAATTTTAACCATGTGACCTCCCGATTTTGAATTTGGCTTTTCTTTTTCCTTTCTTTTCATTCTTTCCCAATATGAAGATCTACGTGGAAGATAAGACTTTTTTCCGCCTGATGAGATCTTAGTTTCTAATAACTATTGATCGATAACAATGACAGCGAGGAAAAATAATCAATATTATCTTGCCCAGATCGATCAGGACCCTCTGGCACCAGTCTTCATTATTAATGATAAGAAGGGTGTCTACTTACTTCTTTCGTGTGTGTGCATATATATATATATATATATATATATATATATGTGTCTATATATATATATATATATAAGAGGTTTATGTAGTTTGCTTGAAGCATTGTTTATAAGTATATAGAAATGTGATACTTAGAAGGCAATACAATGCAGAGGTGTGACGGATAGACACAAGTTGGAGCAAATAAGACATATAATGGTGGAACAAGTTAAATAGTGTCACCCTTAATACAATGTATACATACACCCCCCCCACACACACACATATATATTTATTTATTATTTTTTTCACAAACACACATATATCTGTTTATCTACACAATGTTACAATGTTATGTAATGCCTGTATCAAGATGGTCTGGTGGAAATTCTGTATGATATAATATTTCGGGCTTGAGTTGAGCACAGTTCTGAAGAAGTGAAGAGTTCCCGAAATATTATATCATACGGAGTTTCCACCAGACCATCTTGATACAGGTATTACATAACATTGTAACATTGTGTAGAAAAACAGATATATGTGTGTTTGTGAAAAAATAAATAAATGAATATATATATATATATGTGTGTGTGTGTGTATGTGTACATTGTATTAAGGGTGAAACTATTTAACCTGTTCCACCATTATATGTCTTATTTGCTCCAACTTGTGCCTATCCGTCACACCTCTGCATTGTATAGCCTTCTAAGTATCACATTTATATATATATATATATATATATATATATATATATATATATATAAAATATAATTATTCATGGACACGTGTTTCGCTATTTACAGCTCATCATCTTGGCTAGACTTAACAAGATTCTAAAACGGGACCCCCAGTGACTGGAGGAGGTATATCGCATATAAATGTTCGCATTTTATTTATAGTACTATTCTTGTTCTAGGTCTAGCCATGCTGATGAGCCATAGACAGCGAAACACGTGTGTGTATACTTATATTTTATAATATATAAACTCCCATATGAGGGTATCACACTTATGAAAGGGAACAATGTTTCCACCTCAGCATATATATATATATAGATATATGTAGAAGGATGAAAAGGAATTAGAAAAGCAAAAGTCAAATCTTTTTTCAATTCAGTTGCTCATAGCAAGGTATATTCCGCAAAAAGGCAATTTATTCAAGTTAAATTTTTCCTTAAGCCAGGCTTTTCAAAGATCAAAAGCCTGGCTTAAGGAAAAATTTAACTTGAATAAATTGCCTTTTTGCGGAATATACCTTGCTATGAGCAATTGAATAGAAATACGATTTGACTTTTGCTTTTCTAATTCCTTTTCATCCTTCTACATATATATCTGCTCTATCCTGGATATTGAGCTGTATTCTTTTCACAATAGGTTTTACCTTTCCTAAAAGTTCGCTTTTAGTTCACCACTTTATATATAGATATAGATATGTGTATACAGAAAATGAGTGCTGGAAATAAAATTTGTACAATTACAATATTTATTAAAACATCAGAAGTTGAAAAGCGAGAAGGGGTCTCGTTATCCTTAGTTATTAGGATAACGAGACCCCTTCTTGCTTTTCAACTTCTGATGTTTTAATAAATATTGTAATTGTACAAATTTTATTTCCAGCACTCATTTTCTGAATTTATTGCTTTATCCAATATAGTGAGCTTTCTATTATCACGATAGATTATTATTTAGCGATACATCGCTTATCGTTATCCTAATATATATATATATATATATATATATATATATATATTTTCCACTGCCAACTTATCTATCTATGTAATTCCTCTGATGATAAGATTTCGATCTTTGAAAAGCCTTGGCTTAAGGAAAGAATAATAAACATCATTTTATTACAGAATATACCTTGCATTGAACAATCGAAGTTTGAAATAAATCTGGACATTCGTACATGTTTATCACTCTTCTTTCATCTATCTTTATATATATATATATATATATATATATATATATATATATATATATATATATATATATATATATATATATATATATATATATATATATGCGTGTAAGGGTTAGTGAGAGAGAACCCCAGCAGAGCGCTCGATTATTAAGAAAATTAAAAAATAAGAGCGTAATATATATGTATTACAGAAGATCAGAACAATATCGGTACCGTCGGTTTCAAATCCAAACAACAGGGACCTATCAATGGTCTCCCTTACCGGTAAGGGAGACCATTGATAGGTCCCTGTTGTTTGGATTTGAAACCGACGGTACCGATATTGTTCTGATCTTCTGTAATACATATATATATATATATATATATATATATATACACACACACACACACAATGTTTATATCAAATTCTTATCCCAGAAAAAGAACAGACATGTATGCTCTTCTTTAGAAAAACCCTTACAGAAGAAAGGAAGACACACACATACTCACACACACATATATATACAACATTCTATACACAATAGAAAAACGTAGACACGCGCACACACACACACACACAAACACACGCAGATCTTTTGAAAGAAATCACAGTTATTGTTGACAGCAAATCGTTTTATGTCCGTCCCCTTTGGTTTCAGTTTTCTTCTTGCTCATCATCCTGGCGGAAAGAAAAAAAGAAAATACATTAACCAAAATTCACTACAAACAAAACAAACAAACAAAAACAAACAAAACTTTAAAAAAAAAAACTAAAAAAAAACCTAAAAAAAAACAAACTAAAAAAGAAAACTAAAAAAAAATATAAAAAACAAACTAAGAAAAAACCTAAAAAAAAACAAGCTAAAAAAACCAAAAAAAACCCCTAAAAAACAAAGAAAAAAACTATAAAAAAAACTAAAAAAAAAACAGACTAAAAAAAACAAAAAAAAAACTTTTCTTTTACCCCCCCCCCCCTCAGACCCACAAGAAATAAGCTGACAGACAAAAAAGCAAAATTGATCAGATTCCATTTGCATTCATCGGAAAAACGCTTGGAAATTGTGATAAACAAAGGAAAACGCATTCATGTTGTGTCATGTCTATCGTAAGATTTTAAACGGTGCATTTTGGTGTTAGACTAAAAAATTATCATTATATATATATATATATATATATATATATATATATATATATATATATTATTTCATGTATCCACATAAAATTTTATAAGAAGATATAATCTTTTATGTATCAATTTTCAGTATTTACTTCAACAGTGCTCGACACGTAAGTAGAGCTAGGTAGTAAGCTATGAAAATATATTTATGGCAATTAAACTACACGAAGGCTTCCGCGTTTCATCTCCATAGGGAATCGTCATTTTAGCCTGACGATTCCCTACGGAGAGAAAACGCGGAAGCCTTTGTGTAGCTTAATTGATAAATATATATTTTCATAACATATATATATACCGAAACAGTTTTTCATGGTAAACAACTGATGATCCCTTAAAATAGTGTTAGAAACTAACTAATATAACAACTGTAAAAAATAAATTGACTTACATGAGTGATTTTCCACTGGAAGACTTGAGACTATAAGTTTTTTTTGTTTTTTTTTATATATATTTTTTTATATAGTTTTAATGGTTGAGAAACTTCCGAGACTATATATATATATATATATATATATATATATATATATATATATATATATATATATACAGGGTGGGCCAAAATAAGGGTCCTATTTTTAAAAATTCATAACTTTTTTATTTATTGATTTTTTTTTTTTTTTTTTTTTTTTTTAGAATAAGTAAATGACCCCTTCCGAAGCAAGCATGAGTCGTATTAGCCCTAAGGAAAAACATTATTTTTGCTTAAAAAACTCAAAACAGTGTAAAAAACAATACTTTAGTTTTTGTAAGTTTTAAGAAGTGTTTTTCGGCTAAAATTTGTTTTGTTTATTTCAAAAAATCTCGGAACGGTCAGTCTACACACACATAAAGTTTGGTGAGTTTAACTTTTATTTTGTGGAAGTTATTCAAATTCAAGTTATTCAAATTTAAAGATAGGACCCTTATTTTGGCCCACCCTGTATATATACACACAGAAAATCTCTGCTTGTTCTTAAACTTCTGATGTTTTAATAAATATTGTAATTGCACAACTTTTATTTTCATCATTAATTTTCTAAATTTATTGATCTATCCAATATATTGAGCTTTCTATTATTACGATAGATTATTTAAAAGTTCATCTTATATATATATATATATATATATATATATATATATTATATATATGGGAAATGAAAAAACCAAGAAATATTTTTTTTATATATTCATCAACGTTTCGTCTTTATTGTAAGACTTCCTCAGGATGATAATTTGAAGAAAAATGTCATGCAAGTACATCGAAATATTGGGTTGACATGATGAGTTGATAAGGCTGCGAGAAGTTAGTAGTGGACTGGACTCTCCTCCAGCGCTCTTAGTAGCCACGGCTACTACTTTTCCATGTCAACCCAATATTTCGATGTACTTGCATTACATTTTTCTTCAAATTATCATCCTGAGGAAGTCTTACAATAAAGACGAAACGTTGATGAATATATAAAAAATATCTCTTGGTTTTTTTCCTTTTTCATTTCCCATTACGTCGGATTACTCTCATCCTTCCTTTCTCATATATATATATATATATATATATATATATATATATATTGAAAAAGAGATATGCGTATTATGATGATTGATTACAAAGCTGTTATTTTGTGTCCTGGTGTGGTGTTTAAGAAACTTTTGAGCTTTAATAAAAATCATTTGGCTCATCAAAAACTTTTACTCAAGTGTAACCTCCCCTCCCATCTTCCCCAAAAAATCACGTATCTGGATGAATTTGAAAAATTAGCCCAAACTTTGTGGAATTCCACGGATTCACAAAAGATTTCCATCCCTCACATTTGAATTACATTATTACCGCAGACATAATTCTCCACATTCAAAAATTAATTTTTTTTTTCTTAATCCAAAAAACAAAAAACAAATAAATAAATAAAATTAAAAAAATTATAAAAAATAATTTAAAAAAAAAAATAAATTAAAAAAAAGAAGAAAAAAAAGAAAAAGAAAAAAAAAAAAAAAAGAAAAAAGAAATCCAGTTGCTACCTGATCCCTGGAAAAATTCATTTGTGGATTAATATTTTCAGCCAGGGCACGGATTTTTTCTAAACTGCTATTTGTGGCATTTGACATCTCTCCTCCGAGAATACTGAAGCCAGGCCCCAACCGCTGGTAGGAAGGAATATGTTCTGCAGCCGAGTCCAGCGACATTAACGAACGTCCTTGGCCAGAAAATGGCGGACGAGCTTTCGGTTGTCGTGAATAGCTATTGGAATGAATCACGCGATGATAATCTTCGCAAGGTTGGTGCAAATTCTCCGGAAGCTGTTGCACTTTGTATTCAACGTTCGGCTGCACATTGAAATGGCCGTAGGCTTTCAGACAAATCTGCACGGCATCATCCATTTCCGAGTAACAGAAAATCTGTACGAAAGAAAAATAAAGATAAATGAAAAAGGGGCCAAGGAATGATTGGAGGGATACAACGAGGCCCTTACACACTTGGGGTCTGCTTTTCTATCCAGATGAAAAACAAACAGGAGCAGCTGCTGCATTTCTTTCTTTTTAAATGAGAGACTAAAAACCACTGTTTTTGATTCCGCTATTTTCTATCATGTCTTGAGAGACAATGGATAACCCCTGTAGAGTAGAAAGTGACTAACTTAGGTTTACTTTCGGCAGCCTCGTAACTCTCGCTTCCCTTATTTTGTCCTTTAGCCCTCACATTCCATGAGTGATGTTTTTGACAAAGGGAGAAGAATTGCTGTTTTCTGGGTCGGAATCTATCCATCTAACAAAGGAGAGTAGAAAGTGGACCTTGGGTTTACTTTCGGCAACCTCGTAACTCTCGCTTCCCTTATTTTGTCCTTTAGTCCTCACATTCCATGAGCGATCTTTCTGACAAAGGGGGAAGAATTGCTGTTTTCTGGGTCGGAATCTATCCACCTAACACTTATCGTTGGCTAGTTTTTGACCTTGAAGTAGTATTTTTTTTTTAGCTCCTGACATCAAGTGGCTTCATACCTTGTCTGGAGCGACCCCCCCCCTCAAAAAAAGGGGGGGGGTGCTGCACCTGTAATTGTGAAGCAAGGGTTGCACAATCACAAGCCCCAGTTCCCCTGAAGCGACACAGTTCGAACCCAGTGGCAAGGAGAAATCCAGGACGACTGGAAACAGTGCCGAGATAAACGAAAAGTACTATTTTCTATGATACAATTAATTGAGCATCGGGTCACCACTTATCAAGGCCAAGAGCTACTCAAGGATAAAGGTTAATGGGACGGGAATGATTGCCAACCACGAGATGATGAACACTATGGGTATATTAACATTGATCAAAAGTTATAAACTGCATTTGATTAATTTGATTTGGTTCAGAAACAGGAGAAAGATTTTATCAGCTTATCCGCTACGTGTCACTGGGGACTTCCTGCCAGTGACGCAACTTCCTGAACACGTAGCTTTAATTCTAATCTTTAAATTCTCCTGTAATTTTCCGAGTTTCTACTTCATCTAACTTTATGTGAAAAATTCCGTTTTATAATAGTACAAATTAGGTAACCATTCATTAAGGCCAAGAGTAATTCGAGGATAAGTGTTAATGAAACAGAAATAATTGCCAGCCGAACGGTGAAGAACACTATGGGAGTACTAACATCGATCTATCGTATGGACTGCGTTTGATTACTTATGGGGCAGTCCATGACAAGAATTTGTTGACATTGATTATGTTGTAATCAACAGGGAAGCAGTCCTGTGGTAATGTGTTCCATTGGCAGGAAGCCCTTGCAAAGAAGCTTTTCCCATGGAAATTCAGCCAGACACTACAGACGGAAAAAGGAACGTCACTTTCCGTTGTTGTAGAAAGACACATCATTGCTGAGAATGCCTTACAAGGAGGAAGCAAAGAGTGGAGCTCAGTCGAGCACCTTCCATGGAAATCACGATAGAGTAGAGAGAGACTAGCAATATTTCTTTGAGCAACGGGGGTTGTAGAGAAGCGAAGCGGACACCTACCCACACTTGATTTCGAAGTAGATTTTGTACTCTGTCAAGGCAGGAAAGAGTGCTGAGATGGGTATATTTGCCGACGACTCTATTCTCGTCATGTGGGTAAAACGGACGCGCACATATCCGAGGTAATGGTTGAATCCTTAGAAAGTGACCTCCAGTTTGTAATGGAATGGGGTCATAAATGGATGGTAACATTTAATGCTGCTAAGACAAAGCTCCTTTCCTTCAACAACTACAAGAAACATTTTCACCCACCGATTATCATGGCAAATAACACCCTACCTGAGAGTCCAATGTAGAAACTCTTTGGCCTAACATTCACAGTTAACATGAATTAAGACAAATACATGGAAGACATTGCCAAGTCTGCTGCAAAGAAAGTGGGCTCCCTCTACCGAGCTAGAAAACTTCCAATTTAGGATGACCCTAAACACTTTCACACTAATTCTCAGTAACCCCCTTACGTCTACAGTGCAACTTGCCTCGTTTGGGGGAACTAAGTAAAACAAAAATTTTAAAAGTTGGTCACGAAAAAAAAAAAAAAAAAAAAAAATTGGTCACGAAAAAAAAAAAAAAAAAAAAATTGGTCACGAAAAAAAAAAATTGGTCACGAAAAAAAACAACAAAAAACGTTCTTACCTTTCCAGGTAAAAATGGAATGGTAAAATGTGATCTGTAATCTTGTCGTTGCATATAGTCATAGATGATTCCACCCTTCTCAAAGACTTTGGGATATTCTTGGATGTAAGACCAAACATCTTTGTCTTGGAGATTAGCTGAAAATAATAAAGACGCC
The DNA here is from genome assembly GCA_963556195.1 of Sepiola atlantica. Taxonomy (NCBI): domain Eukaryota; kingdom Metazoa; phylum Mollusca; class Cephalopoda; order Sepiida; family Sepiolidae; genus Sepiola; species Sepiola atlantica. Next base: position 6,315,859 of record OY744552.1, read on the forward strand.
CGTGGATCAAAAGAGAAAAAGGATGAGTCCATTTTTAAGATTCCACAGAATGTGCTCCGATCATATGAACTGCACTTGTACACTCGTAACGAAAATACCCCCGATAAACAAAACAGCAAAATCCCACCTCTTCACTGTAGAGGTCTCCAAGATGCTAGGAAACTTTCTATTCTAATAGCTTCTTCCCTCTCTGCTCCCTGTTTCCCCGACTGTACCAACATGCAGAAATTTAAATGTAATGTGAACAAACATCTTGCGTTTTTTTTTTTTTTCAACTTAGTTCACCCCAAACGAGGGAAGTCGCCACTGTAGATTTAAGGGGCTTCTGAGAATTAGGGTGAAAGTGTTGGGGGGGTCATCTTAAATTGGGAGCTGTGCAGCGAGATGATTGTTCACATTAGTTTTAAATGTTGCATGTCGGTACAGTTGAGGAAACAGAGAGCAGAGAGGGAGTTCCAAAGGCAGGCAGCTCGAAGAAAGAAGCTATTGGAGTAGAAGGCTGTCCAGATTCTGGGGATCTCCACAGTGAATGGATGGGATTTAGTTGATTGTCGAGTTGGTCGAGTGTATTTACATTAAGGGGGCACAATAGAAGCAAGTTCATCGGAGCACATTCCATTGAAGTAGTTCTCCGATGAATTGGCTACTCTGGTGCCCCTCGACGTAAATTCACTAGACCAACTCGACAATCAACTAAATACCATGCAAAATAAGAAAGAGATCAAATTCTTACCGAACTCGTCTTCTTCTGGTAAAATATCCACGTCCAGTCGGTCACCATGCTTCAGGAGAACCAGGTCAGTGTCGCGAGTTGGGCGCAACTGACGAGGGGGGAAACCCACACGGATTTTCTGCCTGGTAGCAGGAATGCCGACTTCCTTACTGATCAAAACCTGCAGTTCTTTAAAGGAAACGTCGTCGGCAAGATTGAGCAACACCTGCACCAAAAAAAAGGGAACAAAACAGAAAATCAGACGAAGATTCTAATTCATGTGGTTTAATACGGACACCTTAATATGTTAACAAAATTAGGTGCTTATGCTGATTAGCGGCCTATGAAAAAATTATTTTTATATAAAAACAATAATATATACTTATTAAGCATTATATTCTTACTCACTGTACAAAAAAGTAGAAAAAATTATCCACTAGAACTTTAATTACAAGTATTTTTCCATTCTGCGTATCATAACAGCGACTCGTTCAGTAAGCGTCCATCTTGTTTTTTAAGAAGATTTCAAGAGCAGATAACTGAAATCTTCTTAAAAAACAAGATGGACGCTTACTGAACGAGTCGCTGTTATGATACGCAGAATGGAAAAATACTTGTAATTAAAGTTCTAGTGGATAATTTTTTCTACTTTTTCATACAGTGAGTAAGAAAATAATGCTGAATAAGTATATATTATTGTTTTTATAAAAAAATAATTTTTTCATAGGCCGCTATTCAGCACCCAAAATTACACAAGGTCATTTATTTTAGCGGATACTTTCTAGACAATGCACTGGCTATTCTCGTTTTCTAAAACATGTTTGTAAACATGAGCAATATTTCATTTTTAGTGGTGTACATAGTTGCGGGCCTGCAAGGTGTTTAGCTGAAAGAGAGACTACCCAGGAAATGACTGACGTCTTTGTAATAGTAATGTCCTCTTGGATACTAGATTTCATGCTCCGATTATGACCCACTTGAGATTTTAGGAAAGTAATGTTCATACGAGATGGTGAACTTCATTGTCAATCAGATTTTTGTGTCCGTAGCTTAATAGATGAGTATATAGAGTGGTCTCGCGGTGTGGTCCACGTGATATCTATATATATATTCCAGCAGAGGGAGTCAGTTGAGTTTCTGTGGTTCTCAGACGTTGCTAGTCTCTCTCTCTACTCTATCGTTATTTCCATGGAAAGCGCTCAACTGTATTCCAATCTTTGGTTCCACCTTGTAAGACATTCACAGCAAGAACTCGTTTTCTACAACACTGGAAAAAGCCTTTCCTTTCTTCTTCTTCCATATTCCTAGCGTCAGGTGGAATTTCCATGGACAAAGCCTCTTTGCAAGGGCTTCTCATCCGTGGAACCCGTTACCGCGGGACTTACTTCCCTGCATGTTACAACATAAATGTCTTAAAACTGCACTGGTGCCCCCATCTATGTAAATACCCCCGATTAACCCGTCAGTCAGCAAGATCCCACACCTTCACTGTTGAGGTCCCAAAATGCCGGAGAGCTTTCTATTCTAATAGCTTCTTTCCTCGTACTGCTAGCCTTTGGAATTCCCTTCCTGCTTCCTGTTTCCCTGACCGTACTAACATACAGACATTTAAATGTAATGTGAACAAGCGTCTCGCTGCGAAACTCCTCAGTCTAACTTTCACAGATAAAATGAATTGGAACAAATACCTTGAAGACATTGCCAGGGCTGCTGCAAAGAAGGTGGGCTCCCTCTACTGTGCTAGTAAACTTCTCACACCTGACATTATCCTGTATCTCTACAAAGCAACCATCTGCCCATGCATGGAGTATTGTTACCACATCTGGGCTGGGGCATCATCTACTAGTCTCTCCCTCTTAGACAAGGTCCAAAAAAGAGTCGCCAACTTAATAGGTCCCTCACTATCCACCAAGCTCCAGCCCCTGTCCCATCGCCGCAATGTTGCGTCCTTGTGTCTGTTTTACAAGTACTTCAATGGATTGTGCTTTGATGAACTTGCTGCTCCGGTGCCCCCACGACGTAGATTCACTAGACCAACCCGACAATCTGCCAAATCCCATCCATTCACTGTGGAGGTCCCTAGATGCCGAAGAACTTTCTACTCCAAAAGCTTCTTTCCTCGTGCTGCTGGACTCTGGAACTCTTTCCCTGCTCCCTGTTTTCCTGACGGTACTGACATGCAGAAATTTAAAACTAATTTAAACAGGCATCTCGCTGCACAGCTCCCAATTTAGGGGGTCAACTTATAAAAATAAAAATAAATAAAAAAAATAAATAAATAAAAATAAAAAAAAAAATTAAATTAAAAAAAAAATTTTTTTTAAATAAATAAATTAAAAAAAAAAAATTTAAAAAAATAAATAAATAAATAAAAATAAAATTAAAAAAATAAATAAATAAAATTAAAAAAATAAAATTTAAAAAAATAAATAAAATAAAATTAAAAAAATGAAAAAAAAATGTCAACAAATACTTGTCAAGTAAGCAAAATTTTTTTTTAAATAAATAAATAAATAAAAAAAAATAAAATTAAAAAAAAAAAAAATAAAAAAAAAAAAAAATAAATAAATAAATAAATAAATAAATAAATAAAAAAATTTTTTTTTTTAAATAAATAAATAAATAAAATAAAAAAATGTCAACAAATACTTGTCAAGTAAGCAAACTTAGTTCATTCCACTGATTTCTATTTGTGACTGACTATCTCTCCATCTTATTAACCCTTACCCTCGAGTGGCTCTTAGCTTTGATAAGTGTTGACCCTACAGTAAAAAAAAAAAAAATTTGATTTACCTTTTGTCCATCGGACGTGGAAAGACGGATGCTTTTCATTTTAACACTTTCAGTGGGGGGTTGTGTTTCACAGGGTTTCAGGATTGTAGATTTCATCTTGAGTGGATACTGGGGATTAAGGGTAGGGTGTTCCATTGGTTCACACTCGGGTTGTAATTCGTCACGCATTTCGACTGCGGCAAACATCGTT
>OY744552.1:6324553-6504553 GCA_963556195.1 Sepiola atlantica
TTTTAGTCGACTCAAGAATCTGATTGACGAGAGAATTCACAAGGGATTCGGTGTTGAATTCTCCTGAAACAAAAAGAAGAACAAACAAACCGTATTACTTGGATTAGGAAGGTTTTTTTTTTTTTGGTTTTTTTTTAAAACTTAGTTCACCCCAAACAAGGGGGCAAGTTGCCACTATAAACATAAAGGGCTACTGAGAATTAGGGTGAAAGTTTAGGGGGTCATCCTAAATTGGGAGCTATGCAGCGAGATGTTCACTGAGTGCTAGGATAACCGGGGAGTTTACTAGGAGAAAGATTTCTACATCATTGATGTTGGTTCCAAGTCCCCGAATATTTGTGAATGCTAACCTCAAGGGCAGAGGCGAAAATGTTTTTTGGCGAAAATGTTTTTTTGGCAAAAATGTTTTTTGGCAAAAATGTTTTTTGGCAAAAATGTTTTCTGGTTTAGGTTTGTTTGTTTTTCTTTGTATTGTCGTTTTAGCTTTAGATAGAGTGGGGAGGGCGAATTGGGTGCTTGTTTGGTGCCAATAAGCTCACGCAACCAGACCATTGGTCAAGACTCGATCCATGGTGGTTGTGGCCTCGAGAAAGCCCACCGGGGCTAACTGTAGGGTCCCTTTCCATGCACGACATGACACGTACAGTTACCCACGATTTTATACAACTGTTGATGAAGCAGCCGCTCTTGGCGCTACCTAAGAGTTAGGGCTCCTGTACTACCAGTCCGAAACAGCAGCCAGACAAGCTGTCTAACCTGTACCCTCAACCTGTCGGAATAAGAGCGACCCAGACTAGTCATGTGAGACTTTAAGTTGGATTACGAAACTATAGTGTAGATATCACTATCTCTGTGGAAGGTTTACTGGTATTTCTCGTCGTCCGATTAAAGGCAGGCCCAGTAGTGAGTTCTCTCTGTGAATGGTCTGCGAAAGACTCCTGTTCTGCGTACATCTCTCGATACTGTCCAGATTTAATCTTCCTCGGAGGTCATCAGAACTAAGCTTGTCTTTAAGACTCAGAGTACACATCCATTGTATTATTATCATCATATAATTTTTCTCCATGCAACGCATGTCCTCAACCCTCACTGGCTAGGTTTCACTTCCATACACTATCACAGTGCGTACACATGCCCGATAGACTCTTCTCTTGGTCAACAATGGTAATGCTCTGTTGACTCAAACGCCAAATACCCATAATGCTTGTATGCCTGTTTTGCTGGAATATATAGATATATATATATATATATTATAATATAATATAAAATGAAGTAATAAAATAAGGTGTCAATCAAATTTTATTAGAATTCAAAGTTCATGCAAAGCATCCTTAAGTCCTTAGCTCATGAGTTTTCAAATTCGCGACTGGATAACTTTGCCGGCCCCTTCAATTTCACGTATTTGGACTGCTGTTTGTATCTTGGAGTAATGTCCTTCCTGATTATGCTTCTCAACTTGTATGACCTGGATGGACTGTATGGATTCAACAAAAGTATGTTTTTGGATTGATATGTTTGATGTTATGTATTTTTATATATTTGTGTATATAATTTTATATATTTTCAAAGCGTAATTTTATTGCCTGTAGTAGTATAACTGCGGTAATGGTCCTCTGAAGAGAAGAATTATCTTTGAAAACTAATGAGCTAAGGACTTAAGGATGCTTTGCATGAACTTTGAATTCTAATAAAATTTGATTGACACCTTATTTTATTACTTCATTTTATATTATAATATTAATGCTCTATCCAGTATATTGAGCTTCAGTTTTTTATCAGGATGTTTCACTAATTATAAGATATTAGTTGACGCTTATATCTTTTGTTGGATTGCTTCATATATATATATATATATATATATATATATATAAAGATAGATGCAAGAAGAGGGATAAACATATACGAATGACAGATTTATTTCAACTTCGATTGCTCAATGCAAGGTATACTCGGTAATAAAATTATGTTTATTATTCTTTCCTTAAGCCAAGGCTTTTCAAAGATCAAAATCTTATCATCAGAGGAATTACATAGATAGATAAGTTGGCAGTGGAAAAGCCAAAATTCAAAATTTGAAAAAAATATTAAGTAATGGAGAGTGAAATAAAATTTGTGTAAAAAAGATATGGGGTCTGTCCAGTTGGTAATTGTCCGTTAATGAGCTGTCCAACGAAAGGAGATTTACAGATGGAAAAGAAGGGTTTTCGTGAAGGCAGCATGGAAAAGAGTTCAAGAATGAAGTAACTCCAATAGTGAGATGTTGAGTTCAAATCGTAGATGGAGCGCACTTATTCGGAATTAACTTTGAGAATTCGGGCCATTTTAAAAATACTTCCGTATTCTGTAATTCGGGGTACGTTACATAATAAATCCACTTGATAATTATCGGCTTTTTAATCAATGGACATAAAAACTGACCTGTCTATTATGTGGAGTGGACATAACTTCTGTGGAATCTCAGGTGGCTCACAATCTCAGCATGGAAGCCCGTCTTTAAGAGGCAATTACTTCTCCAAGAAGAGAAACGAAAGCTAGATATTTTTCCCCATCACAGGTCTGTCGTTTGTAACACGTCTGCATTGCACCATTGCTGAACATAACATGCATCACAATGTTCACAAAGTTCGCTACTTGAAATACTTGAAACATTAATTTAAAATAATAAACATTTCAGTCGTAACTTTCTTGTAAACACGAAACAGAATCTTTCTCATTTATTCATCTAGATACTCATTAACATTTTGGTAATTTTGATATAAATTTATTTATCTTTTAAATGTGACTGTAAAGAAAGGAAAAGAAAGAAGAAATCAATTTGCTTTTTCACTTGCAAAATTTTTTTTTTTTTTTTTTAGAATTTCTAAATTGCAAGTGAAAAGGCAAATTTATTTCTTCTTTTTCAACTCAAGATCGACTCGGAAATCAAGTCGGTCCCTCTAAAGAAAGGAACATTTGAACACAAATGCTAGGTATTTGTCCAGGAAATAAAACAATATTGCGAAACAATGTTGCATCCCTGCGCTTGTTTTACAAGTACTTTAATGGAATGTGCTCCGATGAACTTGTTGCACCCTCAACAGTAAATACCTCCGACCGACCCGTCAGCAAAATCCCACCCCTTCACTCTAGAGGTCCTCAGATGCAGGAAGGGCGTTCTACTCTAATAGCTTCTTTCCTCGAACTGTTAGCCTTTGGAATTCCCTCCCTGCTCCCTGCCTGTACCAACATGCAATAGTTTAAATGTAATGTGAACAAACATCTCGCTGCACAACTCCCTACTTAGGATGCTCCTGTCGGTATGGCCCCTAACTCACAGTAGCCCCCTTTGTGCCTTTTTTGGGGTGAATGAAAAAAAAACAAAAAAAAAAAACAAAAAAAAACGGGTAACCATTTTTAGTTAATAATCATTTCTTGCAGTGCTGCAAGTGCAAACGCTCGTGTTTCGTCTTACCTGGGAAATGTTGCTGCACGAGTTGCTGTCCAATTTCAAATGCATTACTATTCAACGATGCATCAGTTTCATTTTCAAACCAAAACACTTCCACTTTCTGATTTTGATTCTTCCATTTCAAAGTCAGCGGCAAACTGAAAAGAGAAACGACGTATCCATTGTTCTCTACGTAAAGGTAGGCATGCGTATATGTAAGATTCACTCCTAAACTAATTAACCGATCATTATGAAGTTTGGAACACAGCTGCTAGGCTTACGGGCTATATTTAGTTTAATTTAGTTTGTGAAAATTAAGATACCTCAGAAATGTGAAATTTTTAACAATTTATTAAGATTCCCCAAATTTCAGTTTCTTTCGAGTATTTAAAAAGTTTTCAGGGAGGCATAATATGACCTTCCTTTTGAAAATTAAAATATTTCAGATTTGCATTGAATTCGATTCATAGTCATTAGACACTAATTAAACAAGATTCCTTGAATTTCAATTTCTTCTTAAGACCCCTTTAGCTTCAGCCTTAAATTTTAGACATTTTCTTGCATCAAAAGTATGTAATGGATTTTGATCAAAATTGGAATATGGATTCTAGACATAAGGTTTACTATCATTATATGTTGATTTTACTCTTTGTAAAGGGGACATAAAAGTGGTGCAAAACTGTTCTGTTCGGGGAGTTAATTTTACCTATCCTGGGACGGGTATTCTTGTTTACTATAAAAGAAATATTCATTTTAAAACTCATTTACAAATGAAACAAAAATGTTTTCGTGATGCATCGATAAAAAATGTTTTCCATGATGCATCGATAAAAAATGTTTTTCATGATGCATCGATAAAAATGTTTTTCATGATGCATCGATAAAAATGTTTTCATGATGCATCGATAAAAATATTTTCCATGATGCATCGATAAAAAATGTTGTCCATGATGCATCGATAAAAATGTTTTTCATGATGCATCGATAAAAATGTTTTCATGATGCATCGATAAAAAATGTTTTCCATGATGCATCGATAAAAAATGTTTTCCATGATGCATCGATAAAAAATGTTTTCCATGATGCATCGATAAAAAATGTTTTTCATGATGCATCGATAAAAATGTTTTTCATGATGCATCGATAAAAATGTTTTTCATGATGCATCGATAAAAAATGTTTTCCATGATGCATCGATAAAAATGTTTTTCATGATGCATCGATAAAAAATGTTTTCCATGATGCATCGATAAAAAATGTTTTCCATGATGCATCGATAAAAATGTTTTCCATGATGCATCGATAAAAATGTTTTCCATGATGCATCGATAAAAATATTTTCCATGATGCATCGATAAAAAATGTTTTCCATGATGCATCGATAAAAAATGTTTTTCATGATGCATCGATAAAAATGTTTTCCATGATGCATCGATAAAAATGTTTTTCATGATGCATCGATAAAAAATGTTTTCCATGATGCATCGATAAAAAATGTTTTCCATGATGCATCGATAAAAAGAACAAAGAAAAGGTCATTCGAAAAAAAAAAAAAGAAAATGACAAAAACTTACACTCGAGGCAAATTGTTATAAAAGACTCCGTCCCAATAATATTTGTTGCCGTGGTAATCTTTCACCAGATCCCCATTTCGGTAACAGATCGTGCCACCATCCTTCACCAAACGCAACCGATTGCTGAAAAGAGGTTTGAATCATTTTATGTTCAATTATAAAAACGTTTTTTTTAATTTTATTTTATTTCAAAATCATTCAACAAACATTCCTTGCAATTTGGGCTAGGAACAAAGTGTAGTATCTGTTCGGATACTACACTTCATATTTATTAATGAAATGGGGAATCTTTCTAGACTGAGGCAATTTTAATTTTTGCTCAAATTCAGAACGAACCTTTTTGGGGAGCTGGATTTTCTCCTACATTAAAAACCAATCTTGTGTCTAACTCTACCCTTGCGGGGAGGCAAATAAATAGGGACTTCCTTTTGGGATAAATGTTCACCTAAAGAGAACCCCCCCCCCCCACCCTTCTTTTGAGAAAATAGATGAAGTCATATGTAGAGCGACCAATCATACACAGAGGGGGGGGGGGCATGTTTATTGGGGTGACATAGATGCCCATTATGCGAGAGCTGAAACGGAGAAAATAACAAAATATCAAGGTCTAATGTATGATATGAAAAGAAACTGGAACCTCAAAGAGATCTCCATCATTCCAGTTATCATAGGAGCCACTGGACTCATGAAGAAGAACTTGAAAAAGTATTTCGCAAGTATACCTGGTGAACCAAGTGCAAAGGAAATCCAAACAACTGCACTCAAGGGAACAACCAGAATCCTGAAAAGAGCTCTTGGTTGGAGTCTGTAAATAGCGGGTGATTGTATGGCATTTGGAAGAATGCCCCGTCCCCAGCAAATGAATGAAAATTAAAATTTAAAAAACGAGGACAATATTTTGCCCAGAAATGGTTTGACCCCCAAAAATTTGATTTCACCACTTGAAAAAGTTATTATCTCTTTAAACGGGGATTGATGTTGAGAAATAAAACCACTTAAAATCCTAGAAAAAGTAATGTATCTTCCAATACGAAGTTCCATGCTCCGATCATGACCCACTTGAGATTTTACAAAAGTAGTGTTCATACAAGATGGTGAACTTCATGGTCAGTCAGTTTTTATGTCCATAGATTAAAAGCAGATAATTTCGAGTTGTCTCGTTGGTGTGGTCCAAGTGACATTTATATATATTCCAGCGGAAGGTCATTTGGGTTAGCGTGCTTCTCAGAGACAGATGAGCCCTTGGGCTCTAAGCTAGTGGATTGCGTTCGGTTTAAAGATATATTTGTCTTGATTTGCAGACCTGTTGTTCAGTAGAAGAAAACGAACATCATTGTAACGTCTCTCAAAATAAAACATTGTTACTTGTTTTAAGTTGGAGTTGTGGTTTTGTTTGGAGGGAGAATCCTTTTGCTTTTACAGTGACAGTGACCACATAATTGACACTGTGTCGGAATCAAGCCCTGACTTCAGGCGAAGACAACAAGTGGACGATCACGGCCTGTGCACACATTTGTGCCATGAACGCACAGATGCTCGTTCAGAGTGAATCCACCTTTTTATTTTCAATCTCTATATTAATAAAATTAGGAGACAATTTCTTGTGTGTCTGTGTTTTTCACCTCTACGTGACTTACACATTATTTTTTATTTTTATTTACTACTATTAAGCGAATACTGGCCGTATCAATAAAACTATTCACAATATATATATATATATATATATATATATATATATTAGTGATTAGTTAAATTGCAATGACCAAAATTTAGTCGATAATAATATTTATTTTGCAATGACAGAATTGTTGATATGTCCAACAATCGTTTTGTAATGTGCGAGATGTTACAATCAGAAGCAATTACACACTGCTCATCAGAAACCTCAAGAAAAAATCATTTATAAGAATGTTAGATCATGCAAAATTTTGATAGAGAAAAAGAATTGCTTTGCATCAAATTTGGAGTTATATTAAGCAATACATTTTTAAAAAAGAACACTTTGGCGACGGCTGCCTTTGAATAGGATTAATCTCGCACTGATTTACCGGGTTGTTAATGACGCCCGTGTGGGCTAAGACGTTGGAATTTGAGTTAGAAACATGACGCGTGTTCCGGGGTTCGAGTCCGGCGACCAGTATGAATAATCTTCTCTACACTGACGATTCCCGTAAGGATGAAACGTATGTAGATAAAAAACAATATTTATAATCATTATATATATATATATATATATATATGGTAGTTTTGGTATGGTTTGGTAGTTTTGTTTTACGGCATATCAACCCTTTTTGGGTTATTTAATGCCGAATCTGGTCATTATAGTGAAAGTTTTTATGCTTCAAGTTCTTTATATCTTCAAATGTTTAATCAGGGTTTTTGGTTTGGTAGTTTTGTTTTACGGCATATCAACCCTTTTTGGGTTATTTAATGCCGAATCTGGTCTTGTTTTCTTCTCTTTCTTGTTTCTTTCCCCTTTTAATATCTGTTTCTATTTAACCCATAGTTGGGACCCCAACAGGTACTACCACTCCGGGTCAGGGTGGACCTGGGAGCAATGGTAATTAAGAGGAGGCTCCACATTCCCCAAAGTCCGTAAGCCGGATCTCACCATCGGATGTAGTTTAAGGTCATATCCAGGACTGGGAGTAGGGTAGGAAAAATAAAAATAAAAAAGGGGAGGGAGAAAGGGAGAGGGGCTGTTGTTTTTGTTTTTGGTTTTGTAGAACATAATTAAGTTTTACAAAAAAAAAAAAAAAAAAAAAAAACGTCAATGTAGGTGAATTTCGTCTCAGGGAGCCACAGGGCAGCCTGATCTGGTATCACCAGTATATATATATACAGGGTGGGCCAAAATAAGGGTCCTATCTTTAAATTTGAATAACTTGAATTTGAATAACTTCCACAAAATAAAAGTTAAACTCACCAAACTTTATGTGTGTGTAGACTGACCCTTCCGAGATTTTTTGAAATAAACAAAACAAATTTTAGCCGAAAAACACTTCTTAAAACTTACAAAAACTAAAGTATTGTTTTTTACACTGTTTTGAGTTTTTTAAGCAAAAATAATGTTTTCTAGATGAGGGTACGTTCCTTAGGGCTAATACGGCTCATGCTTGCTTCGGAAGGGGTCCTTTACTTATTCTAAAAAAAAAATTTTTTTTAAATCAATAAATAAAAAAGTTATGAATTTTTTAAAATAGGACCCTTATTTTTGCCCACCCTGTATATATGATTATAAATATGTACAAGGTAATCTCCTAAACTAATGAACGGATCATTATGAATTTTTGACTATATATTCTAAACAACATGTCCACTAAGACAGCTATACGACGAATGAAAGGGAAATATATCTATATTTATTAAATGAACACAGTCGGGCTCCGTAAAGTGTTCAACCAAGGGGAGGGCACTTTCTTATGTTCTGATCTGCAAGTGCCGTAACTTCAAATTCGCAATTAAGACACTAGTAAGGAAGTAGTAATGTTCGGTCGTGCTAGTGTTCGGTCGAAGGGTTAGGGTTAGGGTTAGGGTTAGGGTTAGGGTGTCTAAACAAGAAATGTATTTAATTTATGCATTTTTGTTATCAAAAAATGAAGAAAACAACACAGGTTGAAAGAGACTTACGCGTTGCAGAATTCACATCGAACCAAATCTCGATCGTTTGCGTTCGGACCCAGGTACTCTTTGTAAGAAGAAAGGAGAACTGAAAAAACAAAAAACAAACAAAAGCTCAATGATTTTCAAACCCAAAATTCTTCCAATTAAAATTTGCATCATATTTGGTTTAATGTTTGTTTTACAGGCTGGCATGTGTTGGACAGCTTTTAAAAATTGACTTCAAAACTAACTAGGGTTAGGGTTAAGGTTTAAGGTTCAGGGTTAGGGGTTTAGGGTTAATGTTAGAGTTTAGGGTTTGGGTTTAGGGTTAAAGTTAGGGGTTAAGGTTAGAGTTTAGGGTTTAGGTTTAGGGTTAAAGTTAGGTGTTACGGTTAGAGTTAGGGTTAGGGGTCAGGGTTTAGGGTTTAGGGTTAGAGTTTAGGTTTAGGGTTAAAGTTAGGGGTTAAGGTTAGAGTTAGGGGTCAGGGGTCAGGGTTTAGGGTTTAGGGTTAGAGTTTAGGGTTAAAGTTAGGGGTTAAGGTTAGAGTTAGGGTTAGGGGTCAGGGTTTAGGGTTTATGGTTAGAGTTTAGAGTTTAGGTTTAGGGTTAAAGTTAGGGGTTACGGTTAGAGTTAGGGTTAGGGGTTAGAGTTTAGGGTTTAGGTTTAGGGTTAAAGTTAGGGGTTAAGGTTAGAGTTAGGGGTCAGGGGTCAGGGTTTAGGGTTTATGGTTAGAGGTTAAGGTTAGAGTTAGGGTTAGGGGTCAGGGTTTAGGGTTTATGGTTAGAGTTTAGGGTTTAGGTTTAGGGTTAAAGTTAGGGGTTACGGTTAGAGTTAGGGTTAGGGTTAGGGGTCAGGGTTTAGGGTCATGTAACAAAACACTGTTTGTTTTTACGAAAGCAGTTAGAGACTTCAGAGCTATCAGAACACGCAGATTGTGACGAAGCGTGTAGCGGAACCAGCAAAGTCGTCCTTCTGATAAGATCTTCGTCGATAAAGGATAGATGGATTGTGGTTGAGTAAATAAAAACAAACTATTTTTTTTTACTTACCGTTTTCAAGTTCAGTATAATCGTCACCTTCCGTGATCCAATCTTGCGTCGTGTCCACGTTGTTTAGACATTGACAATTAAGGCAGTGATAAAGTTGATTCCGTTGAATGAGTTGCTTACAAACGTCCATCACGGTGTCCGGCTTCATATTATCAACAACTGACGGTGAAAAAGAAGAACTGAATTATGTTTGGAAAATTTCGAGATGAGGATTGATAATTCGGATTATTTAAACTACTGTTGTCATCTTGGATGTTATCTCGCAACGTTTCGGCTGATGTAACCTCCGATCTTCTTCAGGTGTGTCTTGCCGAACTCAGGAATCTGTACGGAATTTCAAACAGAACCCTTTATTTAATCCACGGGGGTGGATAGTTCTTGTTCCGTCAGCCATGACTAGGTAGAAGTCATAAGTAATTTGTAATTGTATTTTTACAATTTTATTGTATTTTTACAATTTTATTGTATTTTTTTTAAATCACCATACTATCCAATTCATTAATAGCTTGTTTTTGTTGAAAGTAATTTACGGTTCTCTGGTAGTGATATTCGGTTTCATTGAAGTATTGATTTACTCCTCTCCAGTTAGGTGTTAGGCATAAGGCCAGTTTTTATCTTACTCCCATAAGTAAGATATGACCCAAGGTCGGGAAAGTGGGGTTTAAAAATTGCCTGGGCAGCCCCGTCGGCATTCCCCGGTAGGGGCGCCTCAGACAGTAAGCAATAAACTTACTCCTCCCCAAAAAGGGGAGGTGAAGCCTGGGAGGGTGGACCTCTTAGAACTGCACAGGACAGACCCATAGACCGTCATAAATCAAGCCCCGAAGGCCAAGACAATACCAGTCTATGGGGTGTAGTATCCATCGGAACAGATACTACACTTTGATCTTAGCCAAAAGGCCAAGAAAATAAATAAAATTTTGAGTTAAAAAAATAAAAGTAAAATAAAGTTTTCATAAAAAGAAAAAATATTCGTTAAATTCTGATTTTAGTCACGTAAACTCTTGGCTAGGCTCAAAGTGTATTATCTGTTCTGATACAACACTTCATCCGTTATGTCCTCGGGCAATAAAGAAATATTTCTAGACTGAAGCACTTTATTCCCCACCCACAATCCACGGCCCCTTTTTAAAAGCTAGATGTTCCCCCACATTAAAAACTGACATTGTGTCTAACTGTCCTCGCGGGGAAGCAAGTAAATAGGGACAGTGAAGTCGATTTCGGCATTCCCCCAAATAAATACTTTTTTTTTTACCATCCTCCCAAATAAATATTTTTTTTTTTACCATCCTCCCAAATAAATTTTTTTTTTTTTACCATCCTCCCAAATAAATATTTTTTTTTTTTACCATCCTCCCAAATAAATATTTTTTTTTTTTACCATCCTCCCAAATAAATATTTTTTTTTTTTACCATCCTCCCAAATAAATATTTTTTTTTTTTACCATCCTCATAAATAAATATTTTTTTTTTACCATCCTCCCAAATAAATATTTTTTTTTTTACCATTCTCCCAAATAAATATTTTTTTTTGTTTACCATTCTCCTAAATAAATATTTTTCTTTTTACCTAAAAATTAAGAAATAACGAGAAATTTTATGTACTTAAATTATCGGTATTCCTTAGCTAGCCTCGTTCTTGACTGATGTCGAAAGATGACGACTACATTTCGATACTATCAACCTCCAAAAAACTCACTTAGAACCCGTCGCACAGCAGATAAAATTGCTAAGTGCTAATCAGTTCTAATTGACCGTCGTCTGAATGGTTGAAGGTTCAATCCTAAGCGCGGGCGATACTAAGAATAGAATTACGAATTACTTAAGATTTCTATCCGGCTGACAGAACAAGGACAATCTACCGCCATGGATAAAGGGTTCCATTTGAAATGCTGTACAGATTCCCAAGTCTGACCTTAAAATTTCAGAGTTCGACAAGAAGGTTGGAAGTTACATCGGCTAAAACGTTGTGAGAATTACATCCAAGATGAGAACAGTAGTCCGAATAATCGACATAACACAAAGAAAGGCATTAGTTTAAAGGTTTCGCGCAAACTGCGGGTCAACAGAGAATATGGGTTGCATGGAGATAAATGCTATCAGAATGATACGATGGTTGTGTATTGGGTTAGGGAGTGACGTCATAATGAGCACGGTGTTGCCTCGCACGATAGCTACACACACATTGATTTGCTGAAGGCATCATGTAAACAAGAACAGATCAATTCTTACGCGTTCCTTCAATCGACATTTTTAACGACAAAGAAAATCTATTTCAAAACTTAAGTGTGACATCATCATCATATTCGGTTTAACGTCCGTTTTACAATGCTGGCATATGTTGAGTGGCTTTTAGAAATTACCTTCCAAAATAACCTCTCTCTGGTCAGGTCTTTATTTATTCCCCTTAGGTCCATTCTTATCACTTCCTCCCATGTTTTCCTTGGACTTCCCCTGTGAACTGAACCTGATACCTCAACTGTTCTACATCTACTAACCCAAGAACTCTGATTCATTCTTTCAACGTGGCTATACCATTGAAGTCTCTTCTTCTGCGCACATCTTCATGTACTGTCCAGATTTAATCTTCCTCTGAGGTCATCAGATCTAAGCCTCTCCTTAAGACTCATATTACACATCATCGTATCATTCTCCTATCATTTCTCTCCATGTCCTTAACCCTTACTGGCCAGGTTTCACTTCCATACATCATCACACTTCATACACATACCTGATAGACTCTTCCAGGGTGTTCACTCATAATCGTCATATTCGGTTTAATGTCTGTTTTATATGCTGACATGTGGTGGACGGTTTTTAGAAACTGACTTCCAAACTAACCTATCTCTGACCAGGTTTTTATTATCCCTCTTTCTCTCAAGTCCATTTTATCACTTTTTTACATGTTTTCCTTGGCCTTACCCTACCAACTGACCCTGTTACCTCAACTGTTCTACATCCAGAACTATCATCCATTCTTTCAACGTGGCCAAACCATCGAAGCCCCCTGTTCTGCACACATCTCCCTATACTGTCAAGATTTAATCTTCCTCTGAGATCATCAGATCTGACCCTGTCTTTAAGACTCACATTACACATCCATCATATCATCCTCATATCATTTCTCTCCATGCAACGCATGTCCTCAACCCTCACTGGCCAGGTTTCACTTTCATACATCATCACACTGTGTACACATGCCTGATAGACTCTTCTCTTGGTCGATAGTGGTAACGCTCTGCTGGTTAGTAATGACAGAAGTTCCCTGAACTTACTCCATCCACTCCTAATTCTTGCAATTATACTAGCACCTGATCCACCCTTTAGCTGTGACAGACTGAAGAAAATTCTATTACAGACCAACTGACTGAAGCCTGACAGACCGACAAACCAAGTCTCTCATAGAAATGAGAAAACATATCCAAAAACTTATAATCACATTTTCTCTTCATAATAATAAAAAAAAAATCTTACCTGACTTTTTGCGTAAAAGTTGATACGTGTCGGCAACTAAAGTCGGCTGTACGAGATTCTTCTCATAATAAACTTTTTCCATTGCTTCAATAAGTTTCCGGATGTACCTGTCCTGAAGAGCAAGAGATCATTACTTGATTATGCCGGAAACATCCGAGTAGACAATGCACAAATAACCGACAACAGTGAATACGGGGAAAACAACACTGCGCGTGAACAATACACAGGGATGCGAGTGGCCAATGGGAACTAAATCTGAAATCAAGATGAATTTCCAAACCTGTCCCCCACCCCCCACCCCCAATTTTCCAACCTGGGAGGAGGTGGGGGGGGGGGTTCAGACCCCCTTTTCCTGACATACACCCCCCTCACCACCATCACTCAATTTAATGTAAAATAACCCCCTATTTCAGGGCCATTCTTGCTTTTTACAGCAGTTTACCATAAAACTGTTTTTGCCATGGGAGATAAATTCCTGACGGTTGTATAATGGTTTATACACACATCAGTAAGTGAGACTTTTTCAAGAATGCATGGTTAAAGTAACAGAGCCAATATTTATATATACACTAGCAGGACCCCGCGGAAATTCCATGGTGCTTTCTACATCTATCTGTATAAGTAATGAGAACATACCAATGTATTTTAACAGAACAATTTCTTTTACTTGTATTCATCTCAAACAAGGCACATTGCCACTGAGACGTAGGGAGCTAATGTGAACTAAGGGCCATATCTACAGGGCATCTGAAGTGGGGAGTTGTGCAGCAAGATGTTTGTTCACATTACATTTAAATTTCTGCATATTGGTAAAGTCAGAGAATTCTAAAGACAAGCCGTTTGAAGAAAGACGCTATTAGAGTAAAAAGCTCTCCGGCATCTGGGGACCTCTACAGTTAAGGGGTGGGATTTTGCTGCTTCTCGGGTTGATAGGGGGTATTTACATTTAGGGAGCACAAGTGAAGTAATTTTGTCGGAACACATTCCATTGAGGTACTTGTAAAAAAAGCAGAGGGATGCAACATTGCGGCAATGTGACAGGGGTTAGAGTTTGGTGGCCAGTGCAGGACCCAGGATTAGGTTAGACATTCATTTTTTGCACCCAATCCAAGAGGAAAAGACTAGTGGTTGGTGCACCAGCCCAGATGTGCCAACAATACTCTATGTTTTATGTTGTTTTATTAAAGAAGATTTCGAATTTGTCTCAAAATGCAAAACTCACCAATTAAAGATTGCAATATAAAATAAAACCACATATTTGCTAAGGGGGAATTTAGTTGCGGGAATGTAAGACCCTCAACTTCCAGTGGTGTGAAGAGGTCTTGTGATGCCCTGCTGATTCGGCCGACATAGTGAACGTACCGTGGCGAGTGAAGAACACCTCAGTTACGCTATACTTGGCCAAGAAATGTCGTATTTTATAGTCAGAGCGTAAAAGTGAGAATTTAATATAATCAAACAAAAAATGCTGATTATCGCATTTGATTTGCTAAATGTCTCTTACCTCTGCTATAAAAGCAATTGGCAAAGTCCGAACGAACATCGCCTTCCTTCTCGGCCTTTTGGCCAAGATCAAAGTGTAGTATCTGTTCCGATGGATACTGCACCCCATAGACAGGTATTGTCTTGGCCTTCGGGGCTTGATTTACGCCTGTCTATGGGTCGGTCCTGTGCAGTTCTATGAGGTCCACCCTCCCAGGCTTTGCCTCCCCTCTTTGGGGAGGAGTAAGTTTATTGCTTACTGCCTGAGGCGACCCTACCGGGGAATGCCGACAGAGCTGCCCAGGCAATTTTTAAAGGTAATAGGTGCTCTTCCTCTAGAGTAGTGACTTATCAAAACCCCACTTTCCGACCTTGTGTCACATCTTACTCTGTGGGGAGTAGATAAATACCTACTCTACTTCTCGGCCTTTTGGCTAAGAGCGTAGTATCTGTTCCGATGGATACTACACCCTACAGACCAGTATCGTCTAGGTCTTTGAGGCTTGATTTCCGCCGGTCTGTAGGTTTGTCCTGTGCAGTTCTAGGAGGCCACCCCTTCCAGGCTTTGCCTTCTCACCCTTTGAGAAAGGGGTTAGTTTATTTCTAATCGCCTGAGGCGTTTTTTGAGGGTCATAAGTGCTCTTCCTCTAGGGTGCTGACTTATCTAATCCCACTTTCCAACCTTGTGTCACATTTTACTCGGTGGGAGGTAGATAAATGTCTACTCTACTATTCTATCAAAAACAGTACAACATACGGCGAGCAGAACCGACATATGGCAACTGTTTGGAAAGCTTCGTTCAACTTTATCACACAACTACAAGAGCAAGGCACCAAGTCTCTGCTCTTTTCAACAATTCGTAAACAAAGGGCGGGAAAATTCCTTACACCTGCTAGTAACGGTACTTTATTACATTGGGACCCACGCTAAAAGTGCCTCGGCATCGGTGCTTTCCGGATGTTTACGTTAAACGCCGGTGAGTGCTGAATGAAACATCCGATGACTCACCTGTGTTAAAAAAAGGAACACAAACGAAGCTGGATTTACAAGTGTGACAAAACAAGCAAGCATTTTTGCGAAATTATTATTTATTTTTTGAACGAAGTTTCAAATAAGCGTTTAAATTAAAAAGTTATTATTTTTAATTTTACTTTATTTTTCTTATTAAACATTTGTACGAAAGAAATTTTTTTTTTTTTTAAAACGAAGAAAAAACAGTGAAAAGTTAAGAAAGTGTTTTTTTGACTGACTATTTTTGCTTATTTCGTTACGATTCAGGGTTGTGAATTAAGGTTCTGGCATTTTCGGGCATCTCCATCCGTAAGTTTTGTTCGCTTAGCGATCTTGCATTCATCTCCACATTTTTTTTGGCATTTTTCTTTCTCTAGCAATCAATTTATGGTCCTGACAGAAATTTATCGTTCCTTCAGGAGTTTTAACAGCCAGTGACACCATGTAAAAAAATTCTGTTGCAAGTTCAGCGTTTCAACCAGTTTGACTGCTTAGATGTCGTCTGATTATGCGTCTGGCTTCGGGGCTTTCCGGCGTTTACCGTAAACCGCCGGAAAGCACCGACGCCGAGGGACTTTCAGCGCGGGTCCTAAAGTAAAAAAGTACCCTATATCATTATGAAGACATCATTCACCTGAGCACGGAGTATTGTTGCCACATCTGGGCTGGTGCACCAACCACTAGTCCCTTCCTCTTGTAATAGATGCAAAACTGAATTTCTAACCCAACAGGTTCCGCACTGTCTACCAAGCTCCAGCCACTGTCGCATCGCCACAGTGTTGCATCCGTATGCTGGTTTTACAAGTACTTCCACCGAATGCGCTCTGCCGAATTTACTGCACTTGTACCCCTCAACGTAAATACGCCCCCCGACCCGGACCCACCCAACTAGCAGCAAAATCACACCCCTTCTCTGTAGAGGTTTCCACATGCCGGAAGATTTTCTACCCTAATAGCTTGCCTTTGGAATTCCCTCCCTGCTTCTTTTCCGACTGTACCAACATGCAGAAATTTAAATGTAATGTGAACAAACATCTTGCTACACAACTCCCCACTTAGGATGCCCTTTTAAACCTGTCCCCTATCCCAGTAGCCCCTTGCGACTCAGTGGCAATATGACTTAGTTTTGTTAAAAATAAACGATAAACAAGGGAACGCAAGTCAAATTGAAAAAATAAAAAAATACTTACACGAAGCTTATTTCCTCCAATTGTGCAGCAATCGTTCTCGTCAAAGTCGATATATTTGTCAATCAAATTAACGGGCATCCCCCAAGCTTTTTGTAACATAGTCCGCGGCAGACGAGGTGCTTGCTTGCCTGAATAGAATGCACAATATTATTTAGAGTTTGTTTTTTGTTCGTCAACAATGTTATTCATTCAAGTCATTCACAAAAAAAGGCACTTTCTATTTTTTAAATTATTCATCATCATCATCATCATCATCGGATTAACGTCTGTTTTACATGCGTTAAATATTGGGTGAGGAAACCCACTAGTATATAAAACGGCTAGTTGAGAAAAACAGGAAATGAAAGTTCAGTCGGGTACTAGCAATGGATATGACGTCACATGGCTTAAAAAAGAGAGCGAGAGAGAGAAAGGGTTAGTTTCTTGGAAGCACGCCATGTGTGAACATGAAAAAGTGCGATGCCCTGACAAGATATGATCAAACAGTTATTATTGATTTCTCTCTTTCCCTGCCCCACTCCACTGCTAAGCTCCAATCAAAAGAAAATAACTCTGTATGAATGAATACAGAGTTATGTCCCTTTTTTAAAAAAAAAAAAAGATGGTAGCCATTTGAAAATAATTCCAACCTGGACAAAATATTTTCTGGAAATTTTATGGAATTAAATCGAGTTACATTTTATTCTTCTTAACAACATGCTACAACGATCTACAAGAAAAACTGGCTAACCAGAATCAAATATTGATTTTTATAGGAAGAAAACTATCAATGACAAAGAAACGATAAAAAGACTAGCTTTACTTTATATATTAGAAGAAAGAAAGATAAAACACATCCACGATTTTTTGCTGTTACAATTTTAATTATAAAAAGAAGAAAAAAGGTCATAAAAGGTCAACACACCTTCAATTCCAACCAATGGAATGTAATGATTCCTCCCTAAGCTGCTCCAGGCAATGCACAAAGGTTTATTTAGTCGCTTATCTTTGTCCAAACATTGTTTTTCATCGAAAAGAGTTGGCAGGAAGACACCTGAGAAATAAATAGATAAGAAAATAAGTGTTACGTTTTCGCTTACCGATGCGTGAATAAACCCTTTCTTCTTCTCTGCACCCTTCATTTCACAGACGTGATGTTGCTAGTCTCAGTCTTTTCTATAAATACTATTATGGCATGTGTTCTTCAGAATTATGTGATCTATTCCCTGCATCTTTTGTTCCAGCTCATTTGACTCGTTGGTCTAGTGGTCTCCATCAATTCGCTATTTTGATACCTCATTGTAATACAGCTTCCTATTCCAGTAGCTTCTTTCCAAGAACTGCAGGCTTGTAGAAACTCTCTTCCTGCTGACTGTTTTCCTCCTACCTATAGCCTTAGTCTTTTCAAGACTAAGGCCAATAGGCATCTCCTGTCTTTGCGGTAATCATATTTCGTTCTTGTTAGCTCGTTACATCAAGTGGCTTCATGCCTTGTCTGGAGCGATTTCCATTAAAAATAATAAATAAATAAATAAAATAAATAAACCTTTATACACTCGTGTCGCGGTCGGGAAACCAGGTTCTATTTGCCTGCTGATAAACCCACTCGGACACCGATGTTTCAGTCCTAGAAGCTTATTAAGGGCCAATATGGGACGCGCAGCTCTTCAGTGACCCCTCCGAAACAAATGTGGCCCCTTGAACAATTGCAACTATGCTGATTCATAAATCATCTAACTAGGTAATTTATTCGAACAAACTGTCTAACCAGGCTAAAAATTGCTCTAACCTCAATAATTTTTAAATTATTAATGATGAATAAACTGGATGAATTAAGAAAATAATGGTGAAAAAAATTTGCAATCGCTACTAATACGCACATTAATTATTTTTAAACGAAAATACCGTTGGGAAATTAGTTAAAAATTATTTATTTTGCTTTACCTACTCATTTGTGATCTATTTGCGTTAAAAATATTAATATTTAATATTTAAAAGAAGTTTTAAGCCAATTTACTGTAAATAGTGTTGAAGTTTGTAATCAGCGTTCAGCCATTTTGAATCAGAGGAGAGGAAGTAAGTACATAACCGGAGCAGAAGCGAGTAAGCCATGTCTAATGTAATTGTCTGAAAATGCAGACGCTCCGGTTGTGTACTTACTCCCTTTCCTCTGATTCAAATAAATAAAATGAGCGTCAATTTTTTATATGTATCCATTTCAAATTTTACTGTTTTAGTAAACCAGACGGCATAATTTGATTTTTGGAACAGTTCATTTTAAAATGGGTAAAGTCGGAAGTGATTACCTTAGCGGCATCAGATTAATCAGCAGTCGCTATCTTTGCCGATTGGATGATCTTATTTTTTTTTAAATGTGTGTGAAAGGTCTTAGACTTCTTGCACACAAACTGCTCCACCCTGTGCTCCAATCGTATCACCAAGCTAACAAAACTTCTGAACAACCTTAATAGCTTTGCCATCCAAATATACTTTCTCCACATCTGAGTTCTCATCCATCTCCATTGTCTTATACTTCTTACACACAAACTGGTTATCATCTTTCAACTTACCAGTACTACCAGTAATGCCAATACACTTTCTTGTGTACTCGATGCTTACAAGTACCCAAAAATTGAGTTGCATCAGATTCCCTTTCCATAAACTGATCAGAGGAACTTTCCTCCTTCTGGGAGATTTCCAACACTACAACCACTGATCATCACTTTGGTCTTGCTAACATTCACTCTTAGACAGTTACTTTCCATAGCATCGTCCAAGTCCTAATTTAACAAGTAGGTCTTCCATTGTTTCACAGGCAAGTACTAAATCATCAGCATACAGTATCTCTTCCGCACAATCCTTACGAAACTCCCTGGACAACAAATGAAGATTAAAGCTGTCACTAAATGTGCTTATAACCCTAACACTGCCTAAATAAATTGGGCTTCTTGGCCTTTTGGCTAAGATCAAAGTGTAGTATCTGTTCCGATGGATACTGCACGCCTGTCCTGTGCAGTTCTAGGAGGTCCACCCTCCCAGGCTTTGCCTCCCCTCTTTGGGGGGGAGTAAGTTTATTTGCTTACTGTCTGAGGCGCCCCTACCGGGGAATGCCGACGGGGCTGCCCAGGCAATTTTTAAATGGCCAGAGTGCTCACCTCTCGAGCGCTGGCTTTTCTAACCCCACTTTCTCGACCCGACCTTGGGTCACATCTTACTTGTGGGAGTAAGATAAAACTGGCCTTGTGCCTAACTCCTGGGGAGGAGTAAATAAAACCCTAACACGTTTGTTCTTTCTTGGCCTTTTGGCCAAGATCAAAGTGTAGTATCTGTTCCGATGGATACTACACCCTATAGACCGGTATCGTCTTGGGCCTTCGAGTCTTGATTCCGCCGGTCTGTGGGTTTGTCCTGTGCAGTGCCTTCCCTCTTTGGGGTGGAGTAAGTTTATCGCTTACTGCCTGAGGCACCCCTATCGGGGAATGCCAACGGGGCTACCCAGGTATTTTTTGTAGGCCAGAGTGCTCACCTTCTCGGGCGCTGGCTTTTCAAATCCGACTTTCCTGACCTTGTGTCACATCTTACCGCCGTGGGAGGGAGATAAATCTCAAGTATAGCACCAGTCGTACTTTACGCAGACAATATCTTTTGGCACTTCGTTGGTGTCGTATTACTACGCTCATAACCCAAACCGGCCCACAACTAAAAGTGACTGTTTGAGATTTAAAACTTAACACAGAGTGACTAAGAAAAGAAAATATCACCAACTCACTACCCTAACCCTTAACACAGAGTGACTAAGAAAAGAAAATATCACCAACTCACTACCCTAACCCTGTTTTCACTATGAGTTCATCAAAGTTGTTGAATGAGTCGAGTTCTTTTTATATTTCCTTTGTTTATTTACAACGGGTGCAAAGTTCGTTGTTGTTTGAAACAATCAATTAGAGAATATTTTGGGCAGCTGAACTTTGGTGCGTAAACGATAAAAATGAAAACGTACAATTTTCGAAAACGTGTATCGGTTTCGTGTTTATTGAATAAGTCTAGAGTCCTACAAGTTCGATTTAGCATTAGCTTGGGTGCAAGTCCGTAACTCTGCCGACATAAAAAAAAGAAGAAAATTGAGTAAAATCTTTATGCTGTACTACGCACACGCGACGGAAAGCGTATATCGTACACCAAAAATCACATAAATTGATTAAGTAGGGTTTTTTTTTTTTTACTATTATGTTTCTGAGTTTTTGAGATGAGGATTGATAATTTGTATGATTTGGATTATTCGGACTACTGTTCTCATCTTGAGTGTTATTCTCTCAACGTTTCGGCCGATGTACCCCCCGACCTTCTTCAGGTGTATCTTGTCGAATTTGGAGATAAGGATTGATAATTTGTATAATTTGGATTATTCGGACTACTATTTTCGGTGCTTATGCTGATGAGCGGCCATATTAAAAATCATTATTTTATAAAAACAATATTATATACTTATTCAGTGTACAAAAAAGTAGAAAAAATTATCCACTAGAACTTGTAATTAAACAAGTATTTTTCCATTCTGCGTATCATAACAGCGACTCGTTCACTAAGCCTCCATCTTGTTTCTTAAGAAGATTTCAGTTATCTGCCCTTGGAATCTTCTTAAAAAACAAGATGGAGGCTTAGTGAAGAATCGCTGTTATGATACGCAGAATGGAAAAATACTTGTAATTAAAGTTCTAGTGGATAATTATTTCTACTTTTTTGGACAGTGAGTAAGAAGATAACGCTGAATAAGTATATAATATTGTTTTTATAGAAAAATATATTTCATATGGCCGCTTATCAGCATAAGCACCCTCTTTTCATTTTGAGTGTTATCATCACAACGTTTCGGCCGCTGTAGCCTCCAGCCTTCTTCAGGTGTCTCTTTTACAACTCAGGAATCTGGATGGAATTTCGAACCAAACCCTTTATTTAAATCACGGGGTCTCGTTACGTCAGGCATGACTGGGAGAAGTCTTCAGTAATTCGCCCTTCTTCGTATCGCCCGCACTGAGGATTGAACCTTCAACCTTCAAATGACTATCACTTAGAACTGAATTTTACTTAGTACTATATCCACTACGCCACGGGTCCTTGCAAGGATTTGGCTAAATGCTGTTTTATTTCGGCCAACACGAGTGTTTTGTCTTTCACCCAGTCTAAATAAATAATTAAATTAAATGTTCAATTTCATGGGTAAACAACGATTGTCGATATAGTGATATCATGTTGGAAATTGTGGGTTTCGAGTTATCTCCCTTGTCCTACAACCACAATTACAACATGGTGTCGCTAGATCGACGATCACGCAAAATATTTGATTTCTTTTGTAAAATAGAAAAAAACTACTTGATACGCTTTACCGTCAGATCATAAAGATTTTTCTTAATTTTCGTTTTTTATGTCGGCAGAGTTACGGACTTGCACCTTAGTTTTAACTTGAACATTTAGTTTAATTATTCATTTAGACTGGGTGGACGACAAGAAACTTTGTGTTTCCAGAAACAAAGCGGCATTTACCCTCAGCGGGAATCTATCCATATAACAAAGGAGAGCAGAAAGTGACTAACTTGGGTTTACTTTCGGCAGCCTCGTAACTCTCACTTCCCTTATTTTGTCGTTTAGTCCTCACATTCCATGAGAGATGTTTCTGACAAAGGGGAAAGAATTGCTGTTTTGGGGGTCGGAATCTATCCACCTAACACTTATCGTTGGCTAGTTTTTAAACCTTGAAGTATTTTTTTAGCTCATTACATCAACTGGCTTCATGCCTTGTCTGGAGCGATTTCCATAAAAAAAAACTACATTACAGAAGGATATCACTGTGTGATTATTTTGTCGTTTAGTCCTCACATTCCATGAGAGATGTTTCTGACAAAGGGGAAAGAATTGCCGTTTTCTGGGTCGGAATCTATCACTCTAATAAAGGAATGTAGAAAGTAGACCTTGTAGACTTATCGTTGGGTAGTTTTTAACCTTGAAGTGGTATTTTTTTTTTTAGCTCCTTACATCAAGTGGCTTCATGCCTTGTCTGGAGCGATTTCCATAAAAAAAAGAAGATCCCCAAAGAGGCACTATAGACAGAATAAAAAGAAACGACAAAGCACTTACCTGAATAATCACCTGAACTCTTCATTCCAACAATAGAGTCCAATAAGACAATTGGACGCCTCAGGACATTGGCCAGACCAAATATGTGGATATTCCGGAGTCCCAACAGCTCCCCTTCCGGGGGAACAAAGTCCGGTTTGCACTCTTCGATGATCTCTTTCCATTCCGAATGATGGATGAAATCCTGGAAGTGCATCTGGTACAAGTTGAGCTTTTCTTGGAAATGAAGTTGTAAGTTTTCCCGGAGAGCATGCCAGAAAAGTTCACGTCCGACAAGTGCTCGCGAAATGGCATGGACTAGGCAGTGTCCATCACCATCGGCATGGATAGGCACAAGTCGTTCCTCGTCTGCATTGGCCCGTTTGATTTCAGACAAGGTTTCGGCTAAATAGTCGAGGCTACCTGTAGAGTCACAGCCATAGCCGGGGACGTTGAGGCTGCACGGTTCAATAAGAAACGCCCGGTCACTGAGACGACTGCAATCAAAAATCTTACCCTTGCCCATTTCGGACAGCAATTTGGCCTCGCACGTGTCTTTGGCCATTCCATAATGAGTGAGAAAAGGGGATAACAACTTGCACACATAACTGGAGATTCCATTCACTTTGATGTCACCGGGCGGGTTGTCTTGGTGAAATGTATTCGCATTTCTAATGTCCTCCTTTTTGTGCTGTTCACCACATGACGGGCAGGAAACGATCGGGGGATCGTCGGAGGCAAAGATCAAGTTCGACTGACACGAAGTGTTCAGGCAGAAACCAGATAGCAATTTGCGGGGCGTAGTTTTCATCTTCAACACTTCAAAAAGTCTAAAAAAAATAAAAATTTTAAAAAATTAAAATAAAAAAAATGTCAGAATTAAAAAAAAAAAATTTTTAATAAAAAAAAAAGAAATAAATAAATAAAAAATTAAAAAAAGAAAATTAAAAATAAATAAATAAAAAATTAAAAACATTTTTTTTTTTTTTTTTTAATTTTAAAAAATTAAAAGAAAAAATGTCAGAATTAAAGAAAAAAATGTAATGTGCGCAAATGTTTCAAGTTTTCAAATTAATGTTTTTTTGAATACAAAACTTTGATCCACTTTTTGTGCACCTCCACCAGTCCTTATGGATGATCTCTACAGGCAAAGAGACATATTTACCAATCTGCAGTCTGGTTGATCTTCCTCTATGCCTACGAGTCATGGCCAATGAGGGCGGTTGATAAACAGAAGCTGAAAGATGTCCCAACTGCTGTTCTCGGCAAGCACTTCAATCTAAAATCTCGGTGCTCTTATAGGTGACGCACCGCGTTTCTGTGACTTCGCGTCGTCAACGTTCGGGCAGGTCTCGGAAGCACTCGAGAGTTGACGAAACTATTAACCAATCTGTCAGTTTATTGAATCCCCCGAAGGACTAATTGAGTTCTGCCAGCAAAAGTCTTTTTGCAAAACAAAAAAAAAGGAATAAATGTCAACTTGTGTGTCAAAAACAAAAATAATTGGCTTATTCGGTGTTTATGTTAACAACAAAAATATTCGACAAAAAGAAAAAAACAAAAAAATATTGAAACAAAATTAAAAAAACAAAAAACATTTGCTTAACAAATCAAACAAAATCATCTTTTGAAACTTTCCGGTGCACAAACAAAAAATACATTGCATTTCAAAAAAACAAAAAATACATTGCATTTCAAAAAAACAAAAAATACATTGCATTTCAAAAAACATTTCATTAACAACGATTCCTTTGAAAAAAAAACCCCCAAAAAATAAATAAATAAACATCTAATTAATAACAGTTGTTTAGCGATGGTTTGTTCGTTCTTTATTTTTATACATGTATTTTAATTTAATTTTCTTTGTCGTAATTTATCGGCTGCCAGTCTTCAACTCGACGTTTGGCAGTTTTAACCACGTCAACTTTCGAGTGTTTCCGTAACCTGCCTGAACATTGACGGCGCAAAGTCACGGAAACGCGGTGCATCATCTAAAAGAGTACCAAGATCTCTGCCATCTGTCGTGTTGCGGCAATGGTTTGGGGATGCAGCTCGGTGTCCGGAAAGAGTTAATTCATGATGTAACATTCCCTACCTCCCTACCTCCGTGATGTAAGTGCGTCGGTGGACAGCTGAGGATCTGGACAACAACCATAAAGGAGGACTTAGCGGAGCTCACAGGTGGTCGGCTTTCGCTGGTGGAATCGCAACTGGTGAGCCATCTTGTGCAACCTAGCTCAGGACTACCACGCATGGATATCCATGATACGGGATATAGTGCAGGCTAGGGAATAAGCAGGCTCAACCCGACCAGAGTAAACACCGTTGCAACAACAAAACTTTGAAAAGAAGCAGTAATAATACATGTAGATGTTTTTGATCAGAAAACTCAAATATAACATATAAAGTTATCTTGTCGGATTTTCAAAGTCAGACCCAAATAGCATTTAAGCTGACAAATCGAACTTTGATTCTGACTAGCCAATTTTCATTTGTTATTGTTGTACCATGTTATTGGCAATATATAACGTACTTAACTACAATTTATTTTTTTAGATTACTTCGTCCAGCCCAGACAACTAGTAATATGAAACATTTTTAAATAATCACCTTAAAATAAAAATCAGCAAAGAGGATAAGTCAAGAAATTGAAATTATTTTTATTTTTATTTTAAAAAAAAGGTACATTTATAGTTTTCAATTCTAATTTTTTTTTTTAAACATCTTTTCACAAATTTTATAATAATAAATGAGGCTAAAATCCTTAAAAACATGTTTAGATGCGATATTTATTAATAAAAATAAAATCAGAACAGATTTTTTTTTTATTTCCACTTTTATCTTCAAAAGTCAAACGATAAAAGTGAAAATGAAAAAATAATCTGTTCTGATTTTATTTTTATTAATATATGTCGCATCTAAACATGTTTTTAAGGCTTTTAGTCTCATTTATTATATATATATATATATATATAGATGCGACATTTATTAATATATATATATATATATATAGATGCGACATTTATTAATATATATATATATATGCGACATTAATATATATATATATATATAGATGCGACATTAATATATATATATATAGATGCGACATTAATATATATATATATATATATATATAGATGCAACATTAATATATATATATATATATATAGATGCAACATTAATATATATATATATATATATATAGATGCAACATTAATATATATATATATATATATATATATAGATGCGACATTTATTAATATATATATATATATATATATATAGATGCGACATTTATTAATATATATATATAGATGCGACATTTATTAATATATATATATATATATATAGATGCGACATTTATTAATATATATATATATATGCGACATTAATATATATATATATATATATAGATGCGACATTAATATATATATATATAGATGCGACATTAATATATATATATAGATGCAACATTAATATATATATATATATATATATAGATGCAACATTAATATATATATATAGATGCAACATTTATATATATATATATATATATATAGATGCAACATTAATATATATATATATATATATAGATGCGACATTTATTAATATATATATATATATATATAGATGCAACATTTATTAATATATATATATATATATAGATGCAACATTTATTAATACTTTAAGGCAATGCTCATTAGGTAAAACTAATTTCGAGCTCAGGCATTTGCAATGTTTACATTTCGTTACATTGAGATATCACTTACATTCAGTCAGTGTCGCATGATGGCGTAGGGGTTAGCATCGCCGACTGTCAGCTCGACGGTTGCGTTTCGATCCCGGCTTGAGACACTAACTGGTCTAGCCGCACTGATGAGCTGTGAAACAGCGAAACAGGCTGTATGTGGATGACTATATATATATATATATCTATATAGATGCAACATTTATTAATATATATATATATATATATAGATGCAACATTTATTAATATATATATATATATATATATAGATGCAACATTTATTAATATATATATATATATATATATCTATATAGATGCAACATTTATTAATATATATATATATATATATATCTATATAGATGCAACATTTATTAATATATATATATATATATATATATATATATAGATGCAACATTTATTAATATATATATATATATATATATATATATATAGATGCAACATTTATTAATATATATATATATATATATATAGATGCAACATTTATTAATATATATATAGAGAGAGAGAGAGAGATGCGACATTTATTAATATATATATATAATATATATATATATATATATATATATATACAAGAAAAATATTTCCGTGAGAGAAGAGAAACCAGCAAATGTGAATCATTATACCTGATGAGGAGCGTGGAATTATCAAGTTCCGTTTCTTCCATTGTTGCGGCCGCAAATCTTGGAATTGTGGTTCAGTTAAGGAAATGAGGTTAGGATTAGGATTCGAGAAGATGACGAAGAAGAAGAAAAAGAGCGGTCTAAAAGAAATCATCATTTCACAACAAAAAAATGAATGAATTTTATGTTTTCTGTGACTTAGACTAACAACAACAACAATTACATAGCAACATCAGTCTTCGATAGCTTTATTTTTTTATTTATGGAAATCGCTCCAGACAAGGCATGAAGCCACTTGATGTAAAGAGCTAATAAGAACGGAAAATGATTATCGCAATTGACCTTAGACTTGAAAAAAAAAAACAGTCAGCAGGAAGAGAGTTTCTACAAGCCAGCAGTACTTTGAAAGAAGCTACTGGAATAGGAAACTGTATTACAATATGGTATCAAAACAGCGAATTGCTGAAGACCACTAGACCAACAAGTCAAACGAGCTGGAACAAAAGAAGCAGGGAATAGCTCACATAATTCTGAAGAACAAATGCTATAATAGTATTTATAGAAAAGACTGAGACTAGCAACATCACGTCTGTGAAAGAGGGGGTGTAGAGAAGAAGAAAGGGTCAATCAAATTGCAGATACGTTTCTGATTGCCCATTCCCGTTCTCAGGTGGTTGAGCGTTTTCCACTGGAGCCAGGGTGCCTCTGAACTGAGAGGGAGGGATTCCCATGTCAGTAGAAGGGAGGGATTCCCATGTCAGTAGGAGGGAGGCCATTCTCTAGCCGTCTGGTCCACAGCTGTAGTCTGGTCTCTTCCTGAGATGTTTGAAGGGGTTCGACATGGCTGAGGAAGCTTTTCCTAGACTTTAGTCGTTGGACTATTGGTTTACATTCATGAAGGAGATACATCCAATCATTTCATAAATAAACATTCAAACAACATTAACAAAGCATTAGTTATAGTTTTTTTAACGAGTTTTTCCAATTAATTATTTTATGAACAGACGATACCGTAATTATTAAACTTTCAAACTCCGGAAATCATGTAATATAGTTAACATAGCAGAAATCGAAAACAAATCAAATATAACAAATAACTTTTACCAAATGCAAGATTTAATTTTCTACCGACTTGTACAGTTTTAAAGTGTAGAAATTCAGGCTTAAAAGATAGTAACTAAAAAGGCTTACCCTACCACTAACCCTAAGTACAGGGTGGGGGGGGCAGTCAGACTCAAGGTTAGTGGTAAGATAAGTCAGTTTTTTTTTTTTTAAACTATTTTTAATTCATGAAACATCAACACGTGGTCGGTCATTTTGGATATTTTTTACTGGGATATCATCAAAATCTTATATTGAAAAAAAAAAAAAAATAAATAAAAAAAAAAAATCAAACACTTTCAGAAGTTTAAAACTATTGCTTCCCTGCGAGTTGGAAAATTGCCTCTGTGGCGCTAGTGTTCAAGAACTTTGGTGAAAGAACTGACTTGCAAAATTATCGCTCCATAAGTCTCCTCCCGTTCTTCGCTAAAATCTTCGAATTATTAATCAATCTAGCGATAGTCCGCCACCTCGTAAATGCTAAACTTCTTTCTTGCCAACAATGCATGGATTTAGGCAAGACTATTCTATTGCGGATATCCTAACGGTCATCTCTGAACGCATATACCATACACTGGATAAGGAAGGTGAAGCTAGGACGGTATCGCTTGATGTATTCAAAGCCTTCGACAAGGTCTGGCACAAAGGTCTTCTCATGAAAATTAATTCGTACGCCATTACTGGACGAATATTTATTGAAATCAGATCCTTCTTAACTAAAAGAACGATCGAGATCATCCTCATGGCCGTACATCTAAACAACGTCATTAATGCGGGTGTGCTCCAGGGGTCGATCATTAGACCTTTATTATTCCTGATTTTCATAAATGGCCACCCTGATGCAATTGCATCCGAGATGGGTGTAATATATTTGCTGATGACATTATGTTCTATTCTTGACATGTGGGCAAAACGAACGCACACTTATCCACGGCAATGGCTAAATCCTAAGAAAATGGCAACCAGTTTGTAATGGATGGTCATATATAAAGCTCCTTTCCAACCACCGACTGCCACATGGCTAATAGCACCCTACCTGACATAGAAGATACTGCCAAGCCTGCTGCAAAGAAGGTGGGCTCCGTCTACCAGGCCAGAAAACTTCTCTCACCTGCCAGTATCCTGTATCTCTACAAAGTCCAAAAAGAGAGCCTCTAATCTAATAGGTCCCCCACTGTCTACCAAGCTCCAGCCCCTGTCCCATCGCCGCAATGTTGCATCCTTGTGCTCGTTTTACAAGTACTTCCACGGAATGTGCTCCGACGAACTTGCTGCGCTTGTACCCTCTCAACGTAAATACCCCCCGACCAACCCGACAATCAGCAAAATCCCACCCCTTCATGTAGAGGTCCCCAGATGCCGGAAAGCTTTCTACTCTACTAGCTCCTTTCCTCGAACTGCTTGCCTTTGGAATTTCCTCCTTGCTCCCTGTTTCCCCGACTGTACCAACACGGCAAAAATCTCGCTGCACGGCCCTATAAATTTGGCCCCTAATTTCCAGTAGGCCCTTACGTCTCAGTAGAAATGTTTGAGTTGAATGTAAAAAAAAAAAAAAATTGCAGGTTGGTAGAAAAGTAAATTTCATTGCGTTTGGTAACAGTTATTAATTGTATATTTTGTTTTTCCTTTGGTTTCTGCCCATCATTACACCAATCCTATTAATAAATAATAAAAAAATTTCTAAGCAAAACAAAAATGAAAGTAAAAATTCTGAGTCTGAGTCAGAAAAACTAGTTTTATAAATAAAAATGATCAAATATGGTTACTTGGTACTTTTTTAAAAAAAAACTATTATTATGGTTATAATGAAGCGGTTAGCTCCCAAAATGCCTGCGACTAGTTGTGTCTGATTTCATAGACGGTGACAAGGCAAATTAATCCATCATATTAATTTATTGTCGAATTTTTTTTATTTATCTATTTATTTTTATTACTTCTGCAAATATTTGTCTTCTGATTGTTGAAGATTTTTTTTTCTTTCTTTTTTATTTTGCGAGTCGTTCACTAAGCGTCCATCTTGTTTTTTAAGAAGATTCCAAGGGCAGATAACTGAAATCTTCTTAAAAAACAAGGGAACGAGTCGCTGTTATGATACGCAGAATGGAAAAATACTTGTAATTAAAGTTCTAGTGGATAATTTTTTCTACTTTTTCGTACAGTGAGTAAGAATGTAATGCTATATGAATATATTATTGTTTTTATATAAAAATATTTTTTTTCATATGGCCGCTAATCAGCATAAGCACCCAAATAGGTTTTTTTTACAGTAAAAAAAAATTAAAGAATGTGTTAAACCAAACAATATGACTGTTCTAATTTATTTTTTAAACTGTAAAAAAAAATTAAAGAATGTGTTAAACCAAACAATATGACTCTTCTAATTTATTTTTTTAAACTGTAAAAAAACAAAACAAACGAAAATCAAATGTGTTAAACGTTTTGAAATGAAAAACGATTACTGTGTTTTGAAACGAAAAAAATACTGCCAATTTTCCTAAATTTTCTTTTCTTTAATAAATATTCTATTAATTAATTGAATTTGTATTAGTTCTTATTTTTAAAAAATCCATATTTTCCATTTTCAGAGAAATTATGTTCAAAAAGAGAGTTGTCGGCCCCTTACACTATTGGAGCTCTTCTAAAATGAAAACAAATAAATTTCGGCTCGCCCCTAATCTGCAGGAGTGACAAATATTGTGCTTCTTTACTTTCACGGCGACATGTTAGGCATCTTTTTAAAAAAAATAGCCAAGTATATTTTAGGGGTAGAAAACTGTCAAAAATTAATAATTTTTGAAAATCTGTTCAGGAGACATTTTGAACCACGGTGAATCATATTCCATTAAAAAAAAATGTTTTTTTCAACAAAAAATATAATTTAGGGAAAAAATGTTTTGAACAATTTTTTTTTTTTAGATTAGCACTTCTATGAACAAGTAAAAAATACATTTAATAAAATATAACAGTTTTTAGATCGGGTAAAAGAAAGTTGAGACGACAGTGCGGAACGAGTGAAGACTTGTTCTACACCTATCTATACGATCACGCCTGGCGATGGAGTAAGTATCGTATGGACGTATTTGCGGCATTGATAGTAACTATATGGGGAGAATATTGGGTATATGTTACGAGACTCAGCAGAGGCGCGAACGGGGTCCAAAAAAAGAACGAGAAAGGGTTTAAAAACATAAATTTGCAACAAGTGAAGTTGACCTACGACGAGAATAGATATTTTTCTACTTACCTATGTAATTTGTTTTTATTTTTACGTATTATAAATGGGTTTTCATTAGATGTAAAAAAAAAAATGACTTGTTTTTTTTTTTCAACGTTTTCACAAAAACAATATGGTCGCTCCTAGTGATTTCGTTAGTAATCCCCCCAAATCGGCCATGTTTTTTTTCGAAATTACGCTGTCAAAACTATTGATTTCTAATAAATAGCACTTCAAACGAGTTTAAAATACAAACAAATAGCACATGCAAGTTTGAAACTAACTTTTACAGCTTACAGTTACTTTTATTTGTTGTAATTTGTTTTTTTTTGCGTTTTTACTCTGCTGAGTCTCGTAAAAGATTCCCAGAATATTTAATGTAAACACTTTAATGTTATTAAATGTACTTTTTACTTGTCAATCTTAGAAAAAATTTTTTTCTTAAAAAAAAAAAAATAAATAAAAATTAAAAAAAAATTTTTTTTATGTAATATGATTCATCATAGTTCAAAATGTCCTATCCATAAAATTTTTTCCAAAATTATTTTTTTTCTTCTTGAAAACAAATTTTTTTCTTCAAAAAAAAAAAATTAAAAATAATTTTTTATGTAATATGATTCACCATGGTTCAAAATGTCCTATCCATAATTTTTTTTCCAAAATTATTTTTTTTTTCTTGAAAACAAATTTTTTTCTTCAAAAAAAAAAAAAAAATTAAAAATTAAAAAAAAAATTAAAAATAATTTTTTATGTAATATGATTCACCATGGTTCAAAATGTCCTATCCTTAATTTGTTTTCAAAAGATATTAATTTTTGACAGTGCTCTGAGTTTTTTTTTTTACACTTAAATATACTTTAGTCGGCGATTTTACACAATCGTCGAAATTCTAAACTTCAAATAAAACATTAAATTAGTAAAAAAGAGAAGAAAAATCATATCTGGATATCAGGTGGGTCGAACGGCTGGTAAAAATCACGAAGAAGAAAACCTGTTTGTTTTTGTTGACAAATCAAAATCCTCCCCCAAAAAACGCGCACTTGAAAGTTCTTGTATTTTTTGTCACAAATAAATATTGAGAGAGAAAGAAAAGTGAAACAAATTTTCTGGGAAAAAAAAAACGATTGTAAAACAAAAGAAAAAAAACAACAAAAGTTTCGTTTAATCATCCGATAGCCCCCCCCCCCTCCTCCCAACACACACAATAAACAAAACAAACATTTCAGGCTTGTTGCTTGTAATTTCCTAATGTACGGTCGATTATTGTTATTATTTTTATCACAGTTCACCCCAAACAAGGCAGGACGCCACTGTAGACGTAAGGGGCTACTGAGAATTAGGGAGTAAGTTTTGGGGGTCATCCTAAGTTGTGAGCAGTGTAGCGAGATGTCTGTTTACATTAGATTTAAATTTCTGCATGTCAATAGAGTACTGATTTACTCCTCTCCAGGAGTTAGGCACAAGGCCAGTTTTTATCTTACTCCCACAAGTAAGATGTGACCCAAGGTCGGGTCGGGAAAGTGGGGTTTGAAAAGCCAGCGCCCAAGAGGTGAGCACTCTGGCCATTAAAAATTGCCTGGGCAGCCCCGTCTGCATTCCCCGGTAGGGGCGCCTCAGGCAGTAAGCAATAAACTAACCCCTTCTCAAAGGGTGAGAAGGCGAAGCCTGGGAGGGTGGACCTCCTAGAACTGCACAGGACAGACCCTAGACCGGCATAAATCAAGCCCCGAAAGTCAAGACAATACCAGTCTATGGGGTGCAGTATCCATCGGAACAGATACTACACTTTGATCTTAAGTAGGGGAAACATGAAGCAGAGAGGGAGTTCCAAAGACCGGCAGTTCGAGGAAAGAAGCTATTGGAGTAGAAGGCTCTCCGGCATCTGGGAACCTCCACAGTGAATGGATGGGACTTTGCTGTTTGTCGGGTTCGTCTAGTGTATTTACGCCGAGCGCGCTTCCGTAACCTGCCCAAACGTTGACGACGCGAAGTCACGGAAACATGGTGCGTCATCTATAAGAGTAGCAAAAGTCGTTAGTAAACGTAGAATAAGACGAGTGACGGTCAGTCCTCCCCATGCCTCAGTTTTAGCCTTGTGCCACATTTCTCTATCTTTTAACTCGTGTTATCACATCAGCACCTGCTCTACCCGGCGTTCGAATGGTATCACCAAGGTAACAAAACTTCTCTCGACAACCTTAGTTACCTTGCCATCCAGATATACTTTCTCCACATCTGACTTCTCATCCATTTCCATTACTTTTACACTTCTTACACACAAACTGGTTATCCTCTCCCAACCTGTCGGTACTTCCACTGCACTCCTTGTGTACCCAATGCTTACAAGTACCGCAAAAATTGAGTTGCTCCGAACTCCCTTTCCATAAACTGAGTAGGGGAACTTTCCTTTTTCTGGGGGTTTTCCAACGCTACAATCACTGATCAACACTTTGGTCTTGGTAACATTCACTCTATGACCTTTATTTTCGATAGCAGATCTTCCATCGTTTCACAAACAAGCATTAAATCATCACCATCAAGCACTAAATCATCATCATCAAGCATTAAATCATCACCATCAAGCATTAAACCATCATCATCAAGCATTAAACCATCACCATCAAGCATTAAATCATCACCATCAAGCATTTCTTCAAGACAAATCGTAAAAAAAATCTCTGGACACAAATGAAAAGCAGCAGACTCAGTACAGATCCCTGACATACTCCAACATCAAAGCTGTCACTACATTTGCTGTTAATTATAACTTGACTTCGAGCATTTCTGTACGTTGCTTCGACCATTTCTGTATGTTGCTTCAACCATTTCTGTATGTTGCTTCAACCATTTCTGTACGCTGCTTCAACCATTTCTGTACGTGGCTTCAACCATTTCTGTACGTGGCTTCAACCATTTCTGTACGTGGCTTCAACCATTTCTGTACGTGGCTTCAACCATTTCTGTACGTGGCTTCAACCATTTCTGTACATTGCTTCAACCATTTCTGTACATTGCTTCAACCATTTCTGTACGCTGCTTCAACCATTTCTGTACATGGCTTCAACCTTCATACACCCACTCGCTTTCCCCTCATTTATGCAAAGCTTCCTCAGTCATGTCGAACCCCTAACAACATCTCAGGAAGAGACCAGACTACAGCTGTGGACCAGACGGCTGGAGAATCCTCCTTTTGAGGCCCTCCCTCTCGGTTGGAAGAGATGCTTGATGGTGATGATTTAATGCTTGATGGTGACGGTCTAATGCTTGATGGTGAAACAACGGAAGTTCTACTATGGAAAATAAAAGTCATAGAATGAATGTTACCAAGGCCAAAGTGTTGATCAGTGATTGTAGCGTTGGAAAGCCCCAGAAAGAGGAAAGTTCCCCTGCTCAGTTTATGGAAAGGGAGTTGGGAGAAATTCAAGTTTTTGTGGTACTTGTAAGCATTGGGTACACAAGAAGTGCAGTAGAAGTACCGGCAGGTTGGGAGAGGATAACCGGTTTGTGTGTAAGAAGTATAAGACAATCGAGATGGATGAGAACTCAGATGTGGAGGAAGTATATCTGGATGGCGAAGCTATTGAGGTTGTTAAGATACTATGGATTTTTTTTTGATTAAAATTTTTTTTTATTTTATCATAGTTCACCTCAAACAAGGCAGGCCGCCACTGTAGACATAAGGGGCTACTGAGAAAAAAGGGTGAAGGTTTGGGGGGGGGGGGGGGGTCAACCTAAATTAGGAGCTGCGCAGCGATATGTCTGTTTACATTAGTTTTAAATTTCTGCATGTCAGTACCGTCAGGAAAGCAGGGAGGGAGTTCAAGAGTCCAGCAGCACGAGGAAAGAAACTTTTGGAGTAGAAAGCTCTTTGGCATCTGGGGACCTCCACAGTGTATGGATGGAATTTGGCAGATTGTCAGGTTGGTCGTGGGGGTACCAGAGCAGTAAGCTCATCAGAGCACAATTCATTGAAGTATTTGTAAAACGGGCACAAGAAAGCAACATTGCGGCGATGGGACAGGGGCTGGAGATTGGTGGATAGTGAAGGACCTATCAAATTGGTGACTCTGTTTTGGACCTTGTCTAAGAGGGAGAGACTAGTGGATGATGCACCAGCCCAGATGTGGCAACACTACTCCATGCATGGGCGGATGGTGGCTTTGTAGAGATATAGGATAATGTCAGGTGTGAGAAGTTTACTAGCACGGTAGAGGGAGCCCACCTTCTTTGCAGCAGCCCTGGCAATGTCTTCAATGTATTTATTGGGGGTAAAGTGTTGGTGAAGGTTGTTCAAACAATCTACATAAACGAAGGGGTCGTTCCAAAAGACAGGGATCTTAGTACAATTGAGAGTTATTACAAGGGTAAAGAGAGGCTTAAAGTTGATGGAGCAGGTCCTGAAAGTAGTTAAGAGAATAATTGAGCAGAACGGAATGTCTACTATGGAAAATAAAGGGCAGAGAGTGAATGTTACCATGGCCAAAGTGTTGATCAGTGATTGTAGCGTTGGAAATCTCCCAGAAAGAAGAAAGTTTCCCCTGCTCAGTTTTTGGAAAGGGAGTTCGGAGCAACTCAATTTTTTGTGGTACTTGTAAGCATTGGGTACACAAGGAGTGCAGCGGAAGTACCGGCAGATTGGGAGAGGATAAACAATTTGTGTGCAAGAAGTGTTAGGGTTAGGGTGTAAGAAGTGTAAGACAATGGAGATGGATGAGAAGTCAGATGTGGAGAAAGCATATCTGGATGGCGAAGCTATTCAGGTTGTTCAGAAGTTTTGTTACCTTGGTGATACCATTGGAGCACAGGGAGGAGCTGGTGTGATTGCAAAAGTTACGAGCTTCTGCCGTTACTAACAAGCAAAGCGTTATCACTGTTGACCAAGTGATTTTCAAAATTAGAAAAGGGATTTCTTGAAAATGTCAGTACTTTTGTGACACGATGACACTAACCCTAAGTCCGAGTGGCAAGCCCATTCCCAACAAAAACCCTTGTAAAACCACACACAATTACCTAAAAAGGTATGGTTATCTGTCCTAAAACGTAAGAATGACTTGGAAATGGGGGATCATTTTACTTATATTTATATGGAAAACTCTTTCTAATTTCTAAATTAAAGAGGTAACATCACTTGAAGGAGGTGCACCATTCCCTTGTATAAGCCAGTGTGGGTAGCCATATCGAGGGGATCTTATTTGGGCTTTGAATACTATGTTATTTTGAATATTTGGTCAGGGTTTACTTGTAAGATGTAAGTATCCTCATGTCAGGTTGTCCTGACAAACCCTTGTACAGAGACCGAAGACACACGAGGATGGTGTCGAATACACAACACTAGAAAAAATTTTAAAAAATATTTTAGACTAAAGTGGGGATTCAATTTACAATATAAATATAACCTAAAATGATCACCCACTTCCTGACCAGAAAGTGTTATTGATCACCCTGTTCTTGACCATACAGTAGGACAGAACAAGTAACCATTTTTTTTTTACATTTCCTTAAATTTTTTTTAAAAGGGCTACTAGTATATTTCCCTTTTCTTTTGGTTTATTTTCGTATTGCCACGCCGAACTAGGGTTAGTGTTGGGGGTAATAAAGAACATTTTTTTTTTAGTTGACAATACAAGAAAAAATCTAAAATATATTAGTAGTAGTAGCTCTGAAGGTACTTGTAATGAATGGGTATCCAGAAGATTTCAGTACTGATATGAAAAATCTCGAGTCAGTCCCAAAAATGACCGAAGCAGTTTATGATTTGAAAGTCACCTTAAATTTTTTTTTAAAAGGAATTTTTTTTTCAACTTTTACTTTTTTTAGGAATTTTTTTTTTTTCAACTTTTTCTATTTTTTATGGTATTTTGGTACGTTTACAGATTAGGACCCACGCTAACTTTGACCCTAACCCTAACGACGGGGTCAAAGTTAGCGTGGGTCCTAATATGGAAAGCACCAATATTTTTAACGGTAAATTTGTTGTTTCCGAGCCAAAAATGGCGAACAATGAATCGGCTGCATTTTTTCTGATTTTTTTCCCGACCTCACAAATGAGTAAGTAAACCCAATTAAATTGTTTGGGATTAATTTCCAAACTGTATTTTCTTTTAAAATAATTTAAGGTAAATTTGAAATTAGTCCCAAACAATTTATTTGGGTTTACTTACTCATTTGTGAGGTCGTAAAAATGCAGACGATTAATTGTCCGCCATTTTGGCTGGGAAACGACGAATTTACCTTTTTAACTTTAACCCTAACCTAATCCTTTGCATATTTAGTGTTGTCCGCCTTTTCAACATTCTTTTGCAGCTTTCAAATTGTAAATTGCTTCGGCCATTTCCGGGATTGATTAGTACTGAAATCGTCTAGATACACATTCATTGCAAGTACCGTTCTAAAATAAAAATTGATTTTTTTTTAAATAGCGGCCATTTTGGAAATACAAAAAAAAATGGTTACTCGTTCTGTCTTACGCTATATTGTCAGGAATTGGGTGATCCTTTTTACGTTATATTTATATAATAAAGTGCACCCCCACTTTAAAGTCTATTTGTTTTTCAGGTACTTTACAGAGTGTTGAGGAAAAAAAGAGACAAAAAATATCATTTTTTTTCTTTTAATGAAAACGAAATTCAAAAAACAAAAACAAACGCAGAAACCAAAAATTCGACAGACGACAAAAAAAAAATGGTTTTGTTTTATCGTTTAAAACCCGATTTCGGTAAAAATTCTGACTGGAAATAAAATAAAAGTCTCTTTCTTTCTCTTATTTTAAAATGATTAAAAACAAACAAACAATTCGGCAACAAAAAACATTTTTCAAAAGAAAAACATGACGAAACTGTCCATTTTGTTTCTTCTCCACAAAAACAACATTCGCCATTTCTACGACAGTCGTTGGGAAAAAATGGAAAAATAACGTATACATTTACTGTAAAAAAAAGCAACAACTGATTTACACAATAGTTTCAAATTAAATTCACATCCCAAAATAAAAATAAATACTTGAAAGTCTAACCTTGGATAATTATTTTCTGTCATTATCGAGTGTTTCTTGTTGGATTTGAAAAAACGCCATTGTTGTAGTCGACATGTAAAAAGCCACCATTATATCCCGCAGTAATGTTTACATAAAATAAAACGGATGAAAAATAAATAAACAACCATTAAAATATCTTTAATCAATTATAAAAATTATTTTAAAAATTATTTAAATCTATTTTTCTTTAATATCTTTTTAATTTCGTATTTTTAAAACGTTTCGTGTGCGGAGCTGCCATTCGCTCTCTTCGGATTTCAAAACTGACGCACGCGCGACATAATCAAACATGGCTACCGACGAAAAGAGACCCAAGAAAGGAATATTGAAAAACTCATCTAGTTTCGATAAACCGGAGAATTCATCGTAAGTTTTGTTCTTACATTAACCCCGATCTATTTCCAAATGTCCCCGGATCTGTCTTTCTTTCTATCCGTCCCTCCATGTCGAGATGCGGTCATTGTTAATAACGTCGTCTTAACTTTTGGTATAAAAGTCTCCGAATCTCAAGTCAATGTTATTTTAGTTGATAAACAAACAAAAAAAAAAAATAATAATAGTGTTTAATCGATTTAAAATTAAAAAAAAAAAATCATTAATTAAAGATTTATCGAATTAAAATCGTTATCAGATTATTTTTTTTTTCCAGCGATTTGTTGATTTAAAAAACTAGCAGGGCTATTCGGCGTTGCCCGGATACGTAAATAACAAAATAAAAGAATTTTAGATGCTTATTTGGTGCCTATTCAGATTAGGACCCACGCTAACTTTGACCATGACCCTAACCCTAAAGCTCACCCTAACCAAAACCCCTACCCTAACGATGGGGGGGGGGTCAAAGTTAGCGTGAGTCCTAATGTAAATAAAAACCCTAACTTTGATCCCGTCGTTAGGGTCGGGCTTGGGGTCAAAGTTAGCTCTGGTCCTAATCTGATAAAGTATCGCTTATTTATATTGAGATACATGCGAAATATGGCAGTCCAAAATGAATTAATAGTACCCCGCCCTTCTCTCGTTCAATATAATAGAAAGAAAAAGAAATCTGACTGTTTGACCTAGTTTCAGTGTTGTTTTTGAAACAATTACCAACGAGAATGTGAAAAAGTAAATTTTTTTCCCCACCTCCGCCATTATTTTCTCCCTGGTGAACCCCAACGGAATGAATGTTACAGCGTAAATATATATATATATATATATATATATATTTTTTTTTTCAATTTTCGCTGCTTCTACAGAATTTGAACCGAATCAAACCGACTTGTGCCGAACTAAACCATAAGCTTATGTTAGGATTAAAAATCCCCAAAACTATTCGGTTCAAATATTTTAGAAGTACCCAATTTGGTGCTTATTTAGATTAGGACCCGAGTTAACTTTGACCCTGTTGTTAGAGTGGGGGTCAGGGTTGCAGTCAAAGTTAGTTCGTGTCCTAATCTGATAAAGTAGCCCCAATGTTCTTATCTTTTTTGTTTTTGCTTTGGATGAGAGCATCCTACTGAATTCCAGACATTAACGCGCTATTTCAGACTCCAACCGAGAGATCTTTTTAGGATTCTAACCGTTCTTTTAAGCTTAATTGTTTGGATCTCTCTTGCACTTGGTTCACCGGGGTGAAATTCTTTTTTATTAGTCTGGTTGCTCCTATGATTACTCGAATGATGGAGATCTTCCTAAGATTCCAGTTTCTTTTCAGG
This sequence comes from Sepiola atlantica, assembly GCA_963556195.1. Classification (NCBI taxonomy): domain Eukaryota; kingdom Metazoa; phylum Mollusca; class Cephalopoda; order Sepiida; family Sepiolidae; genus Sepiola; species Sepiola atlantica. The sequence goes on from OY744552.1 coordinate 6,364,887, forward strand.
TCGTACGCAAGACCTTAGTATTTATTTAACTTCTCCCTCAGTTCTATTTAAGCCAGCATCATTAGGGACACGGACTTCAACTAGGGTTGCTGCTCTCTCCCTCTTGTCCTATATCACTATGTCAGGTTTAACGTGTGTGTGTGTGTTTTGACGATTTAAATCATTTTTCAAATAAAGTTCCAAATAAAGAGAATACACAAAGGTGTTATAGTTGTTCACAGCTGTTTCAAGGCAGTGTTTATTTTAAGGAGAGTACAAAGTGGACCTTGGGTTTACTTTCGGTAGCCTCGTAACTCTCGCTTCCCTTATTTTGTCCTTTACTCCTCACATTCCATCAGCGATGTTTCTGACAAAGGGGGGAGAATTGCTGTTTTCTGGGTCGGAATCTATCAGTGTTGGCTATTTTTTTTGACCTTGAAGTAGTATTTTTTTTTTTGTTAGCTCCTTACATGGAGCGATTTCCATTTTAAAAAAAAATCATAGCACAAGATCATCTTCAGAACAAAATTTTCGTATGTGTCTTACAAAAGACAACACAATATTCATGTTTAAAAAGTCACAAATTCCACCATTCCCGAAACAGTTTTTCATGGTAAACAACTGATGATCCCTTAAAATAGTGTTAGAAACTAACTAATATAATAACTGTAAAAAATAAATTGACTTACATGAGTGATTTTCCACTGGAAGACTTGAGACTATAAGGTTTTTTTTTTTTTTTATATAGTTTTAATGGTTGAGAAACTTCCGAGACTATATATATATATATGGAAAATGAAAAAGGAAAAATCAAGAGATATTTTTTATATATTCATCAACGTTTCATCTTTATTTGTAAGACTTCCTCAGGATGATAATTTTAAAAAAAATGTCATGCAAGTACATCGAAATATTGGGTTGACATGATGGGTTCATGAGAAAATCCATGCTACACCTCACCACGACAAAAACCTCAGCACCCCCTCCCCTCTCTTCCACCGTAAGACAAACTCACCAACACCCCCACCCCTCCCCTTTTTCACTCGCAGCCATCCACATTCATTTCACTCTCTGCCACTGACTGACTTCTCTCAGCCCGGACCTTGGTCCAGCGCTCTTAGTAGCCACGGCTACTACCTTTTCTCATCAACCCATCATGTCAACGTACTTGCATGACATTTTTCTTAAAATTATCATCCTGAGGAAGTCTTACAATAAAGACGAAACGTTGATGAATATATAAAAAATATCTCTTGGTTTTTCCTTTTTTCATTTCCCATTACGTCGGATTACTCTCTTCCTTTCTCATATGTATATATATATAAGTGGTGTACTAAAAGCGAACTTTTAGGAAAAGTGAAACCTATTGTGAAGAGTATATAGCTTAATATCCAGGATAGAGCAGGTAGAATGAAGAAGAATGGAAAGGAATTAGAGAAGCAAAAGTCAAATCATAATTCAATTCAATTGCTCAGAGCAAGGTATATTCCGCAAAAAAGGCAATTTATTCAAGTTAAATTTTCCTTAAGCCAGGCTTTTCAAAGATCAAAATCTTATCATCAGAGGAAGTCGCTGGGATAGATAAGTTGGCTTAAGGAAAATTTAACTTGAATAAATTGCCTTTTTTGCGGAATATACCTTGCTCTGAGCAATTGAATTGAATTATGATTTGACTTTTGCTTCTCTAATTCCTTTCCATTCTTCTTCATTATATATATATATATATATATATATATATATATGATGATGATTGTCACTTTTTTACAGAAGGCCATCCCTACAAGATTGCAAATGCCCGGTTGCAGGCACACAAATGGTTCAACAGGCCCGACTTATTTTTATAAATCTTGCGGAAGATATGATATACAAAGTTACTGGTTTCTGTTTTTATGTAGCGATATTAAACTCCTGTTTGACACTTGTTTATTAGGCACCTACCATGGGATCTCATGTGACTTGGTAAACCAGCTCTTGACAGACAGACTCTGCCACATAAACCACACACATGGTAAGGTTGAAATGTGATTGGGACGTTTGGCACTGATTGCTTCCGCAAAGTACTTTTAAAGATCGAGTGCTCTATACGCTTTGCCTCAAATCTGCCACAGCCGTCATAGATACACTTGCGCAGACCGATCGCTCCAGAGACATCCTATCCCAGTTCTCCACGTTCATATCAAGGGTTCGCAGGTTGTTTTTTTATTTGTTATTACATCTTTAAAACGTAACTTAGGTCGCGGACGTTTTTCATGCAGCAGTTCCCCAATAACAGTTGTTTAGGGGCCTGTAATCTTCCATCCTAACTAAGTCCCCTGCCCAGCGTATCTGACTACGTATAATACACACTTCTATGCTCGGTACTCCAGTTTGCTGTAGAACATTGGTGTGTGGTATGTGTGTGTGTATATGTATATATATATATACGATTATTTTAATTTTTATTTACACAGACATGTACAAAATCTGCGACACTTGCATGTCGATGTTATCAATCAACAGCTATTATAAACTGAGATCTCATCAGGTAGAGTTAGAATCCGATCTTAACCTTAGATCATATTTGGAAAGAATGAAAAGCTCTATTTGATATTGAGCACTTTTTATAAACCTGGTTGAAATTCTTTGGATTACTACCCTGTGGATGTTTTACCTGGATTATTATTATTATTATTATTATTATTATATATATATATATATATATATATGTGATTTTATGAAGGCTTACCAAAGCATTCCTTTCAAGACACCAATGATCACCATTAAAGATATTTTTTCTTACAAATACTATTTATTCAAATTAAATGTTTTTTCCTACACGTGTTTCACTACCAAGCAGTTACTTGCTTGGCAGATCATCAGGGAAATTAAATGTCTGGAATACTGGTTTCAACTGCCGACAAAACACAATGTGGCGTTGTAATAGTTGAGGTCACTTAAGAAGAGAAGAGGAAAAAAAATAAAAATAAAAATAAAAGTCAAACTTAAAAAGCAAGGAAGAACAACGATAAGAAAAGAAAGTCCTAGAAAAGTCTTAGAGAAGTAGCTTGTGCATTATTTCTTCCACCAAGCCAACAAGCAAGTAATCGGTCCCAAATACATTCAATAAAACCACAAAACTGGAACAATGTGCGATAATACACTCGAAATCGAGGGGTAATAAATCAACAATTGAAATAAGACTCTTTGAACTCGGACGAACATTTGTGTTGACTTTTCTTTGTGAGAAGTTGGATTTAGAATTCCCATACTATCATTGGATTGGAATGGTAACTTGTGAGCGGTATCTTGAATGATTTAGTTCTTTTGTTTTCTTGTGGGGGGGGGGATTTATTCATCATTGTACCGGCTAACGTGAAAGTGTATTATCGCACATTGTTCCGGTTTTGTGGTTTTATTGAATGTATTTGGGACCGATTACTTGCTTGTTGGCTTGGTGGAAGAAATAATGCACAAGCTACTTCTCTAAGACTTTTCTAGGACTTTCTTTTCTTATCGTTGTTCTTCCTTGCTTTTTAAGTTTGACTTTTATTTTTATTTTTATTTTTTTTCCTCTTCTCTTCTTAAGTGACCTCAACTATTACAACGCCACATTGTGTTTTGTCGGCAGTTGAAACCAGTATTCCAGACATTTAATTTCCCTGATGATCTGCCAAGCAAGTAACTGCTTGGTAGTGAAACACGTGTAGGAAAAAACATTTAATTTGAATAAATAGTATTTGTAAGAAAAAATATCTTTAATGGTGATCATTGGTGTCTTGAAAGGAATGCTTTGGTAAGCCTTCATAAAATCACATATAAATGCTCTGTACTCTGTAATCGAGTATCATCGAGCTTGTTTTTTATTGGAACAACCCCGGTCTTCACTGAATGATCTATTTTATAAGTGAAAAATCTAAATCTATATATATATATATATATATATCGATATTCAGGTTGGTATCACACTAAATCGGATTATGTAAGGTTTGTAAGTGTATCTTATGTAGTTTCTGACTTTTAGCCGGATGCACACGGAATCACAACTTTCTTTTATATAATAGATTAATTGTGAAAAAAAAGTGCTTCTACAGAATTTGAACCGAACCAAACCGACTTTTGCCGAACAGATCCAAAGACTTGTGATAGGTTAGGGTTTTAAAAAAAAAACAGTTCGGTTCAGATTCTGTAGAAGTCCCAAAAAAAACAAAAACTTGATTATTGAATATTATTCGATTTCTTTTAAGCTTAAAAAATCACTTTTTTTCTTCTTTTTTTTGTTTTTTAAATTTTGAATTATTGATTTATTTCTTTTGACGACAATTTATCATTTGTGATGACTCATTCATTCTGATCACTCAGGGTTTAAACAAATGGCGGTTCTTTGGTACGACTGGGGTGCGTTCCAAAGTAGTGTTCTTCCTTGTTTGTAGGAGCGGAAATGAACCATAATATTGGACTTTGATCTTTAAACTGTGATTCAAACAGGAAATTATTTTCTAATCGACACTTAAAAGGCTTCAAAATCACTTTCGAATTTTGAACAGTTACAAAGTAAACAAATACCTGCATCATATATATATATATATATGTATATATATATGTATATGTATATATAATAATAATAATAATAATAATAATCCAGGTAAAACATCCACAGGATAGTAATCCAAAGAATTTCAACCGGGTTTATAAAAAGTGCTCAATATCAAATAGAGATTTTATATATGATTATTTTTATTTACACAGACATGTACAAAATCTGCGACACTGGCATGTCGATGTTATCGATCAACAGCTATTGTAAACTGAGATCTCATCAGGCAGAGTTAGAATCCGATCTTAACCTTAGATCATATTTGGAAAGAATAATGAGTACTCAGTTTACAACAGCTGTTGATTGATAACATCGACATGCCAGTGTTGCAGATTTTGTACATGTCTGTGTAAATAAAAATAACCGTATAGATATAAATTTGGGAAAGTTCATTTTTTTTAAGCATCTTTTGAATTTTAACATAAAGATAGAGGCAAAATGCCTTCAAAGAAACCGGATGTTGTTAAAATTCAAAAGATGCTTAAAAAAATGAACTTTCCCAAATTTATAACTACCAGCGACCATGCGCGATCAAGTTCTATTTAAAACAGACATTTGCACCGTAGGTCCACAACATCGGACGAGCCACTTCTACAAGACCAGGAAGGATTATTACGAAAAAAAAAAAGACGGTTTATACCTTTTATTTGTCTAAGCTCTGTCGAGGCTTGTTTTATCAAGCGAAATATTAGATTAAAAAAATCAAGATGAAGAAAAAAATTTTTTTATTTTGATTTAATAAAAAATATCTGCATGTAACACATGGTTTCTTTGGAGGCATTTTGCCTCTACCTTTCTGTTAAGCATATATATATATATATATATATATAGAGAGAGAGAGAGAGAGAGTGATATACCTACATATGCTGGCCTTTCGAACTTATGCTTTCATATATATATATATATATGTATATATATATATATATATATATATATATATTGATTGGAAAGTAACGCCCTTTACTTGTAAGTTAAAATAATTCTTACAAAAAATGAATGGGGGGGGGGAGCAAGAGTTATGAATTATGCATTTTTTTCCTTTAGTCCTCACATTCCACAAGCGATGTTTTTGACAATGGGGGAAAAAATGCTGTTTTCTGGGTCGGCTGTTGTTTCCAATACTCTCATAGTATTCATCACCATTCATCTGTCAATCTATCCATCTTGTTGAGCCTAATCTTCGAGTGGGTTTTTAGCCTTGATAAGTGTTGACTCACTAGTAAAAAAAGAAAAAAACGTTCCTTGTGAAATCAGTTGATGCGGTTTCCAGGCACTTTCTTATCGTATTCATTTCTTGTAAAAATTATATTCCAGTAATAAATTATGCGTTTACTTTTGTAACTCTCGCTTCCCTCATTTTGTCCTTTAGTCCTCACATTCCATGAGTGATGTTTCTGTAAGGGGGAAGAATTGCTGTTTTCTGGGTCGGAATCTATCCATCTAACACATCGTTGGCTAGTTTTTTTTACCTTGAAGTGATATATATTTTTTTTTTATCTGCTTGCATCAAGTGGCTATTATACAATGCGACACAACGGAGTGTGTAAATATCTTCACTGGACTATTTGTAAAAAGTTGAATATCCGGTGTAGCAGCAAGTCCTGGGAGCATATACCAGAAAGAACAGTTGGAAATAAGTTACACACCATCCACTATGACTATGCAATCCCTACAGCTACATATCTAGAAAACGGAGCTGTTAAACCTGACATCGTAATATGGGACAAAAGGGAGAAAGTAGCAACCCTAGTTGAAGTCAGTGTCCCTAATGATGCAGGATTAAACAGAGCAGAAAGGGGAAAGATTACAAAATACCAAGGTCTTATGTACGACATGAAAAGAAACTGAAATCTTAGGAAAATCTCCATCATACCAGTAATTATAGGAGCAACAGGACTAATGAAAAAGAATTTCAAAAGCTATCTGTCGAATATACCCGGTGAACCGAGTGCAAGAGAAATGCAAACAATTGCACTTAAAGGGACGGTTAGAATCTTTAAAAGATCTCTAGGCTGGAGTGTCTGAAATAGCCGGTGAATGTCTGGCATCCGGTAGAATGCCCCAGCTCCAGCAAAAACGGAAAGATAACCAAAAAAACAACAGACACCTGCTCTTTATATAAAGATTTAAATGATGTACAATGTACAACGTTGGGTCACGGGTCGTCTATTTGATTTCTCTTTTGTAAAACAACAAAAACAAAAAAACTGCTTGATCAATTTACGTAATTTTATTTTTTCTCAATATATTTTTCGTCACAGATAAGTATTGATTTACTCCTCTCCAGGAGTTAGGCACAAGGCCATTTAAAAAAATTTTTTTTATCTTACTCCCACAAGTAAGATGTGACCTAAGGTCGGGTCGGGAAAGTGGGGTTTAAAAATTGCCTGGCCAAAAGATATTTCTTAATTTTTTTTTTTTTTCATGTCAGTCTACTTCTGGATAAGCACCTTTTTTTTTTTTTAAATTTATTTTTTATATAAGAGGGTTAAAATTCGACAAATTTGTTTCCCTCCAACTGTATGGGGGGGGGGGGTACCTCAGGTCACCCTACAATGTACCAATGTTGGTCCAACGGGTCACATGTCGTCTATTTCTCTTATCAAATTTGAATACACCCAGACTTTGCAATCGTACGGGAACGGTTGTTAAAAAGCTGATTCCTCATTTAATCGAAGCCGGAATGGCTATCGAGAAACAAAAAAATTATGTAAATAATTAAAAGAGAGACAAAGGTGAGAGATAGGGATGATCTAGTATGACATCACAATGTAATCTGAAATCCTTTGACTTTGAAAAATGACGGTCAAAAAATGCGTGTTCTGTCGAACCTGTTTAACCTTTAACTTTCCTTTCGTTTTTATTTTTAATTATTATCTATTTATCTGATGTACAATGTTGGCCCAATGAGTCGTCTAATTCGGGGGAAATCTCAATTTTTATTTCGACTATAAACAAAACACGCAACAGTATTTTATTTACAACTGGCAAGGTTACCCGGCGTCACATGGGCTCTAATTTAACATACATAAGATTGCAGTAGAAAAAAATAAAAGTAAAAATTTTAAATGTTCATTTTGAGACAAAATTAATAAAAATTGGTGAGGTTTGAACTCATAACCTCTGCCTCTACGTACAGCCTACTAACTGATTGATCCATTAAATCAATTCTCCTTCCTCCCCTGTCTCTCCCTCCCTCCCCTCTCTCTCCCTCCCTCCCCTCTCTCTCCCCTCTCTCTCTCCCTCCCTCCCTCAACTCTCTCTCTCCCCCCCTCCACTCTCTTCCTCTCTCTCTACCCTCTCTTGACTCTCTATCTCCCTTTCCTCTCTCCCTACCCCCCCCCTCTCTTGACTCCCTCCCCCTCTCCTCTCTCTCTCTTCCTCTCTCCCTACCTCCCCCTCTCTTGACTCTCCTCCCTTCTCTCTCCCTCTCCACCCTCTCTCCCTTCCCTCTCTCTCCCTTCCCTCTCTCTCCCTTCTCTCTCTCTCCCTTCCCTCTCTCTCTCCCTTCCCTCTCTCTCTCCCTTCACTCTCTCTCTCCCTTCCCTCTCTTGACTCCCTCCCCTCTCTTGACTCCCTCCCCTCTCTTGACTCCCTCCCCTCTCTTGACTCTCTCCCTTCCCTCTCTCTCCCTTCCCTCTCTCTCTCCCTTCCCTCTCTCTCTCCCTTCCCTCTCTCTCCCTTCCCTCTATCTCTCCCTTCCCTCTATCTCTCCCCTCCCCTATCTCTCCCCTCCCCTCTCTCCCCCCTCTCTTCATCCACCCTCTCTCTTCATCCACCCTCCCCTCTCCCTTCTCTCTCTCTTCCTCCCCCCTCTCTCCCTCCCATCTCTCTCCCTCACTCTCTCTCCCTCTCACAGTCAAAATTTGGCTAAAGTAGAACAGACAGCATTCTATCTGTCTTCCCCTGTCAGCCAAACACAACGAGAGAACCAGGGGAAAAGGGACAAACCAAGAACCCCCCCCCCTCTTTCTTTATTCATGACGAAAGAAAATAAAATATTGATCATGATTTAAAAATAAAAATCGATGAAATCTATTGAAAATAGTTTTTTGTTTTGTTTTTAATAACACGGACCAATGTTTGCCAAAACTGAGTGACTAAACCGTTTTAAGTATGTAGCTTTTGTTAGCAAAGCTATTTAGGTCAAATAAATAGGGAAAGAAGTTTGTTCAGTGTTCAAGAAAATGTACTTTAAACTTTTTTTTTTTTTTTTTTTTTAGAATGACTACGATTGTTTTTTTGGCTAAGATCTAGGAGTAGTATCTGTTCTGATATTATTACACTTCATCTTTTTTGTCGTCGATCAGTGAAGACTGTAGCATTTTTTTTTTAAATTAAAAAAAAAAAAATTTTTTTTTATTAAATTAAATTTTTTTTTTATGTCCCAATTCAGAGTGCCCCTTTTTAGGATGTTAGATTTTCCCCACATTAAAAACCGACCTTGTGTCTAACTCTGCCCTCGTGGGGATGGGCAAGTAAAAAAGGGGCCTGCAGTGGTAACTGTTGTGGACCCGTTTAAGGGCACCAACAATGAAATAAAAGAACAACAGGTTTAGAGATAATAATAATGAATTGTATTGAACAGAGAAATTATACACAAGTCAGTGTTGGCAGTGCTAGTGCCAAAATGTGCCTCCAAATGTTCTCCCGGCAAAACCGGTATTTATGGTAGCCGGTTGCTACCATTTAGTTATTATTAAAGGGTATTGATTTACTCCTCTCCAAAAGTTAGGTACAAGGCCAGTTTTTATCTTACTCCCACAAGTAAGATGTGACCCAAGGTCGGGTCGGGAAAGTGGGGTTTAAAAATTGCCTGGGCAGCCCCGTCTGCATTCCCCGGTACGGGCGCCTCAGGCAGTAAGCAATAAACTTACTCCTCCCCAAAGAGGGGAGGCGAAGCCTGGGAGGGTGGACCTCCTAGAACTGCACAGGACAGACCCATAGACCTGCGTAAATCAAGCCCCGAAGGCCAAGACAATACCAGTCTATGGGGTGCAGTATCCATCGGAACAGATACTACACTTTGATCTTAGCCAAAAGTTATTATTAAAGGGTAGGTAGGTTCATCCACAACAGTAACTATAACACATGAGCTAAGGAAACAAAAAAACAAAAATGGTTTTATTTTTGAAGAGGACAAATTTGAGAAGTGACTTGAACACAGAATTCACAGATTTGTTTATTTACAAACGTGAAATTGCTGTTCACATTCGAGGGGTGGGGGTGGGGGGTGCTAGGTATGTTTAGTGTACTGCCCCCCCCCCCTCCTTTCGAAATTCTGGATTTCGTCACTGCTAAAATTGAACGTTTAACGTTTTTGTTCCCCCCTCCCCCTCCCCCCAAAAATAAATCTTGGTTTCATTGATTAGAAAGAAATCCTATAGAGTGCTCGATTATTTAATAATAACAGCGTAATATTAATATATTAATGTTACTTACAGAAGTTTAGATCAACATGGTACCTTAGGTTTCAAGCTGAGGGAGTGTACCCAGACAAAAACTGGGTTTTCTGGAGTTTTAATTATAAACCACTCAGCCATATTTTGATCAACATAACATTATATATATATATATATATATATATCTAGAGAGAGAGAAAAGAGGGTAGTGCAGTATTAGTGCAGTTCCAACAAGAGAAAAATATATCTGTAAAGGAGTAAGGCTACCAACATTTGTAGAAAGTCTTTTTTCAACATTTTTTTTATTATTTTGTTATTTTATAATTTTATATAACGCGTTTCAATCGGTGGTCCCCTCTCATCAGATATGTAAATCCATTTGAATGGATTTACATATCTGATGAGAGCGCAACACGTTCAAAACGCGTTATAAAATGATAAAATAACAAAATAATAAATAAATGTTGAAAAAAAACTTTTTACAAATGTTTGTAGCCTTACTCCTTTACATATATATATATATATATATATATATATATATATATATATATGTGTTTATATGTACCGGATTCGCTTCTAAACTAATTAATCAACCATTATGAATTTTGGAACACAGCTGCTAGATGTAAGGGGTACAAATGTGGGCTATATTTAGTTTTATGCAAACCCTCGATGGAAATGTCGATAGTATGGTACTTTACCACCAAACCATGACGCCTTGCCGGATACTACTTTAATTTAAGCCATTAAATTTAAAGAGGGTTCTTTATTTGACGGTGCATTTCCGGTCCGGTCCGGTACCTTACTTCCTGAAAAGGAAAAATGTCTGCCACCGATTACTTTACTCACAACCAATATTTACGGCAACTTAAATTGCTTATATTTTATATTAAACTCTAAAACCCCAAATAAGTCACAAATGACTAGTCGAACCGAAATAAATTGTTTTTGATCAATTTCCAAACTGTATTTCCTTTAAAATAATTCATGTCGCGAATAGCAACGTTTAACAAGTGTTGATATGCCGTAAGAAAGAGACGAAATCCAACAAGTGAGAGGGTGGAGGCGGGGGGGTGGAGGCGGGGGGGTGGTAAAAAAGAATTTAAGAAAATATATACGTTCATGATGATGATGATGATGATGATACTGGATGTAGGTCAACTGTGGTGATGATGAATATAGGTCAACCAAAGAAAAGGTGGGTTTATAAAAATACACATTCTCTCTCTCTCTCTCTCTCTCTCTCTCTCTTTCTCTCTTTCTCTCTCTCAAGACAAGAGAGGATTATTTTTAAATAGAACACAAGCCATGGGGAATAAGGGGTCTGTTTCGAAGAGATCAGGTAATTAATCAATCGAATATATATATATATATATTCAGCCCCCCCCTCCCCCGCCGCCATCCAAAACATCCTTTACTATTTTTTTTTCATCTTTCTTAAGAATATTATCGATTCAGTAACCAATTTTCAGATTATAAACATTCTTCAGTAAAATTTTACCCTTTGCCCCCCCCCTACCCTGTCAACGGAAAAGAAGAAAAAAATTTGATTCGATTTTTTTATTTCGTGCGATTACACATCAACATTAAAATAAATAAAATATTTTAGACTAGTTTAGTGGGGTGGGGGGGGGGGTCACTTTACTATGTAAATTTAACGTAAAATTATTACCCAATTCTTGACCACACAGCGTAGGACAGAACGAGTAACCATTTTTTTTATTTTGTGCAATTACACATCAACATTAAAATAAATAAAATATTTTAGACTAGTTTAGTGGGGTGGGGGGGTCACTTTACTATGTAAATTTAACGTAAAATTATTACCCAATTCTTGACAACACAGCGTAGGACAGAACGAATAACCATTTTTGTATTTCGAAAATGACCGCCATTTTGGATATAGTAAAAAAAAAATGATTACTGGTTTTGCTAATATCTAGAAAACCTTACAAAAAATATATATTTTAGACTTGAGGTTCACTTTACTATATAAATATAACTAAAAATGATCACCAACTTCCTGACCAGAAGACCGTTATTGATCATCCTCCATGAAAAAAACATGCCCTCCATTAACCCCAACACGAGCTCTAAGTTCGGCATGGTAATACGAAATTTGTTTTTAATAGGATGGCAATAGAAAAAGAATCTAATAAAGTAGTTCTGAAAAAAAAAAAAAAAAAAATTTAATGGCGGCCATATTGGAAATAAAAAAGTGGTTACCCGTTCTGTCCTACATTATGGAATCAAAGAACTGAGTGATAATTTTACATTAAATTTATAATATAGTTAATTCAACTCCCACTCTAAATTTTAAGTTATTTATACATACATACATACACACACATATATATATACACATTTATTTATATATATATATATATATATATATATATATATATATATATAAATTATTTAATAATAAATATTTAAATATTATCTACATACGTATACCTGTCATCCTTACGGAATCATCAGTGTAGAAATAACCATTCACGCCAGTCGCACGATTCGAACCCTGGAACAAGTCATATTTTACTCCGATTGCGAGCGCGCTAATCAATGAGGCTAATGTAAATGGCTACAGACGAGATGAGAAATAAATACTATATATGTCAAGGGAAGCGGACGGCTATAGTCGGCCATCATAACAGTGTTCAACAGTGAGAAACATGCATTATAACTTCTGACGGCTTCTTTTTCTGATTGTAAAAAATTATCTAAAATTTAATGATTTGAATTAAAGGGACTTCGCAAGAAAATGGAAATTCAGGGAATTTTGCTCGATTGGATCAAATTTAATGCAAATCTGAAATATTTGAATTTTCTAATGGGAGGTTGTGCCAATATTATGACCCCTAAACCCCTCCAAAACAAACTGAAATTTGAGGGATATTTATTAAATAATGTCTAATACCTAGTGTTCAAAGTTCACAAAAATCGGAGGTATCTGGACGTTGACGAAGTGTTTCCACCCCTTTTGCATGAAACTAAATTAAACTAAATATAGCCCACATTACAACCCCTTTACGCCTAGCAGTTGTGTTCCAAAATCCATAATGTTCAGTTAATTAGTTTAGGAGTGAATCCTGTACACACAAATTTATAAACTTATAAACATGCCTAACGTTATATAAATCGATATACAGGATTAAAATATAAAAAAGTAGGAAAATATTCTTAGTCGAAATATTTAAGATGATAAACGTTTGGTGTTGAGTTGGAGCGTTGAGTTGGAGTGTTTAGTTGGAGCGTTGAGTTGGAGCGTTATATACAGGATTAATATATAAACTGGGAAAAAAAGTAGGAAAATATTCTTAGTCGAAATCTTTAAGATGATAAACGTTTGGTGTTGAGTTGGAGCGTTGAGTTGGAGCGTTGAGTTGGAGCGTTGAGTTGGAGCGTTATATACAGGATTAATATATAAACTGGGAAAAAAAGTAGGAAAATATTCTTAGTCGAAATCTTTAAGATGATAAACGTTTGGTGTTGAGTTGGAGCGTTGAGTTGGAGCGTTGAGTTGGAGCGTTGAGTTGGAGCGTTATATACAGGATTAATATATAAACTGGGAAAAAAAGTAGGAAAATATTCTTAGTCGAAATCTTTAAGATGATAAACGTTTGGTGTTGAGTTGGAGCGTTGAGTTGGAGCGTTGAGTTGGAGCGTTGAGTTGGAGCGTTATATACAGGATTAATATATAAACTGGGAAAAAAAGTAGGAAAATATTCTTAGTCGAAATCTTTAAGATGATAAACGTTTGGTGTTGAGTTGGAGCGTTGAGTTGGAGCGTTGAGTTGGAGCGTTGAGTTGGAGCGTTATATACAGGATTAATATATAAACTGGGGAAAAAAGTAGGAAAATATTCTTAGTCGAAATCTTTAAGATGATAAACGTTTGGTGTTGAGTTGGAGCGTTGAGTTGGAGCGTTGAGTTGGAGCGTTGAGTTGGAGCGTTATATACAGGATTAATATATAAACTGGGAAAAAAAGTAGGAAAATATTCTTAGTCGAAATCTTTAAGATGATAAACGTTTGGTGTTGAGTTGGAGCGTTGAGTTGGAGCGTTGAGTTGGAGCGTTATATACAGGATTAATATATAAACTGGGGAAAAAAGTAGGAAAATATTCTTAGTCGAAATCTTTAAGATGATAAACGTTTGGTGTTGAGTTGGAGCGTTGAGTTGGAGCGTTGAGTTGGAGCGTTGAGTTGGAGCGTTATATACAGGATTAATATATAAACTGGGGAAAAAAGTAGGAAAATATTCTTAGTCGAAATCTTTAAGATGATAAACGTTTGGTGTTGAGTTGGAGCGTTGAGTTGGAGCGTTGAGTTGGAGCGTTGAGTTGGAGCGTTATATACAGGATTAATATATAAACTGGGAAAAAAAGTAGGAAAATATTCTTAGTCGAAATCTTTAAGATGATAAACGTTTGGTGTTGAGTTGGAGCGTTGAGTTGGAGCGTTGAGTTGGAGCGTTGAGTTGGAGCGTTATATACAGGATTAATATATAAACTGGGGAAAAAAGTAGGAAAATATTCTTAGTCGAAATCTTTAAGATGATAAACGTTTGGTGTTGAGTTGGAGCGTTGAGTTGGAGCGTTGAGTTGGAGCGTTGAGTTGGAGCGTTATATACAGGATTAATATATAAACTGGGAAAAAAAGTAGGAAAATATTCTTAGTCGAAATCTTTAAGATGATAAACGTTTGGTGTTGAGTTGGAGCGTTGAGTTGGAGCGTTGAGTTGGAGCGTTGAGTTGGAGCGTTATATACAGGATTAATATATAAACTGGGGAAAAAAGTAGGAAAATATTCTTAGTCGAAATCTTTAAGATGATAAACGTTTGGTGTTGAGTTGGAGCGTTGAGTTGGAGCGTTGAGTTGGAGCGTTGAGTTGGAGCGTTATATACAGGATTAATATATAAACTGGGAAAAAAAGTAGGAAAATATTCTTAGTCGAAATCTTTAAGATGATAAACGTTTGGTGTTGAGTTGGAGCGTTGAGTTGGAGCGTTGAGTTGGAGCGTTGAGTTGGAGCGTTATATACAGGATTAATATATAAACTGGGGAAAAAAGTAGGAAAATATTCTTAGTCGAAATCTTTAAGATGATAAACGTTTGGTGTTGAGTTGGAGCGTTGAGTTGGAGCGTTGAGTTGGAGCGTTGAGTTGGAGCGTTATATACAGGATTAATATATAAACTGGGGAAAAAAGTAGGAAAATATTCTTAGTCGAAATCTTTAAGATGATAAACGTTTGGTGTTGAGTTGGAGCGTTGAGTTGGAGCGTTGAGTTGGAGCGTTGAGTTGGAGCGTTATATACAGGATTAATATATAAACTGGGGAAAAAAGTAGGAAAATATTCTTAGTCGAAATCTTTAAGATGATAAACGTTTGGTGTTGAGTTGGAGCGTTGAGTTGGAGCGTTGAGTTGGAGCGTTGAGTTGGAGCGTTATATACAGGATTAATATATAAACTGGGAAAAAAAGTAGGAAAATATTCTTAGTCGAAATCTTTAAGATGATAAACGTTTGGTGTTGAGTTGGAGCGTTGAGTTGGAGCGTTGAGTTGGAGCGTTGAGTTGGAGCGTTATATACAGGATTAATATATAAACTGGGAAAAAAAGTAGGAAAATATTCTTAGTCGAAATCTTTAAGATGATAAACGTTTGGTGTTGAGTTGGAGCGTTGAGTTGGAGCGTTGAGTTGGAGCGTTGAGTTGGAGCGTTATATACAGGATTAATATATAAACTGGGAAAAAAAGTAGGAAAATATTCTTAGTCGAAATCTTTAAGATGATAAACGTTTGGTGTTGAGTTGGAGCGTTGAGTTGGAGCGTTGAGTTGGAGCGTTGAGTTGGAGCGTTATATACAGGATTAATATATAAACTGGGAAAAAAAGTAGGAAAATATTCTTAGTCGAAATCTTTAAGATGATAAACGTTTGGTGTTGAGTTGGAGCGTTGAGTTGGAGCGTTGAGTTGGAGCGTTGAGTTGGAGCGTTATATACAGGATTAATATATAAACTGGGAAAAAAAGTAGGAAAATATTCTTAGTCGAAATCTTTAAGATGATAAACGTTTGGTGTTGAGTTGGAGCGTTGAGTTGGAGCGTTGAGTTGGAGCGTTGAGTTGGAGCGTTATATACAGGATTAATATATAAACTGGGAAAAAAAGTAGGAAAATATTCTTAGTCGAAATCTTTAAGATGATAAACGTTTGGTGTTGAGTTGGAGCGTTGAGTTGGAGCGTTAAGTTGGAGCGTTAAGTTGGAGCGTTAAGTTGGAGCGTTGAGTTGGAGCGTTGAGTTGGAGTGTTTAGTTGGAGCGTTATATACAGGATTAATATATAAACTGGGAAAAAAGTAGGAAAATATTCTTAGTCGAAATCTTTAAGATGATAAACGTTTGGTGTAAAGTTGGAGCGTTGAGTTGGAGCGTTGAGTTGGAGCGTTGAGTGGGAGCGTTGAGTTGGAGCGTTGAGTTGGAGCGTTTAGTTGGAGCGTTTAGTTGGAGCGTTATATACAGGATTAATATATAAACTGGGAAAAAAAGTAGGAAAATATTCTTAGTCGAAATCTTTAAGATGATAAACGTTTGGTGTAAAGTTGGAGCGTTGAGTTGGAGCGTTGAGTTGGAGCGTTGAGTTGGAGCGTTGAGTTGGAGCGTTGAGTTGGAGCGTTTAGTTGGAGCGTTTAGTTGGAGCGTTATATACAGGATTAATATATAAACTGGGAAAAAAGTAGGAAAATATTCTTAGTCGAAATCTTTAAGATGATAAACGTTTGGTGTAAAGTTGGAGCGTTGAGTTGGAGCGTTGAGTTGGAGCGTTGAGTTGGAGCGTTGAGTTGGAGCGTTGAGTTGGAGCGTTTAGTTGGAGCGTTTAGTTGGAGCGTTATATACAGGATTAATATATAAACTGGGAAAAAAAGTAGGAAAATATTCTTAGTCGAAATCTTTAAGATGATAAACGTTTGGTGTTGAGTTGGAGCGTTGAGTTGGAGCGTTGAGTTGGAGCGTTGAGTTGGAGCGTTATATACAGGATTAATATATAAACTGGGAAAAAAAGTAGGAAAATATTCTTAGTCGAAATCTTTAAGATGATAAACGTTTGGTGTTGAGTTGGAGCGTTGAGTTGGAGCGTTAAGTTGGAGCGTTAAGTTGGAGCGTTGAGTTGGAGCGTTGAGTTGGAGTGTTTAGTTGGAGCGTTATATACAGGATTAATATATAAACTGGGAAAAAAGTAGGAAAATATTCTTAGTCGAAATCTTTAAGATGATAAACGTTTGGTGTAAAGTTGGAGCGTTGAGTTGGAGCGTTGAGTTGGAGCGTTGAGTTGGAGCGTTGAGTTGGAGCGTTTAGTTGGAGCGTTTAGTTGGAGCGTTATATACGGGATTAATATATAAACTGGGAAAAAAAGTAGGAAAATATTCTTAGTCGAAATCTTTAAGATGATAAACGTTTGGTGTAAAGTTGGAGCGTTGAGTTGGAGCGTTGAGTTGGAGCGTTGAGTTGGAGCGTTGAGTTGGAGCGTTGAGTTGGAGCGTTTAGTTGGAGCGTTTAGTTGGAGCGTTATATACAGGATTAATATATAAACTGGGAAAAAAGTAGGAAAATATTCTTAGTCGAAATCTTTAAGATGATAAACGTTTGGTGTAAAGTTGGAGCGTTGAGTTGGAGCGTTGAGTTGGAGCGTTGAGTTGGAGCGTTGAGTTGGAGCGTTGAGTTGGAGCGTTGAGTTGGAGCGTTTAGTTGGAGCGTTTAGTTGGAGCGTTATATACAGGATTAATATATAAACTGGGAAAAAAAGTAGGAAAATATTCTTAGTCGAAATCTTTAAGATGATAAACGTTTGGTGTTGAGTTGGAGCGTTGAGTTGGAGCGTTGAGTTGGAGCGTTGAGTTGGAGCGTTGAGTTGGAGCGTTGAGTTGGAGCGTTATATACAGGATTAATATATAAACTGGGAAAAAAAGTAGGAAAATATTCTTAGTCGAAATCTTTAAGATGATAAACGTTTGGTGTTAAGTTGGAGCGTTTAGTTGGAGCGTTGAGTTGGAGCGTTGAGTTGGAGCGTTGAGTTGGAGCGTTGAGTTGGAGCGTTATATACAGGATTAATATATAAACTGGGAAAAAAAGTAGGAAAATATTCTTAGTCGAAATCTTTAAGATGATAAACGTTTGGTGTTAAGTTGGAGCGTTTAGTTGGAGCGTTGAGTTGGAGCGTTGAGTTGGAGCGTTGAGTTGGAGCGTTGAGTTGGAGCGTTTAGTTGGAGCGTTTAGTTGGAGCGTTATATACAGGATTAATATATAAACTGGGAAAAAAAGTAGGAAAATATTCTTAGTCGAAATCTTTAAGATGATAAACGTTTGGTGTTGAGTTGGAGCGTTGAGTTGGAGCGTTGAGTTGGAGCGTTGAGTTGGAGCGTTATATACAGGATTAATATATAAACTGGGAAAAAAAGTAGGAAAATATTCTTAGTCGAAATCTTTAAGATGATAAACGTTTGGTGTTGAGTTGGAGCGTTGAGTTGGAGCGTTGAGTTGGAGCGTTGAGTTGGAGCGTTATATACAGGATTAATATATAAACTGGGAAAAAAAGTAGGAAAATATTCTTAGTCGAAATCTTTAAGATGATAAACGTTTGGTGTTGAGTTGGAGCGTTGAGTTGGAGCGTTGAGTTGGAGCGTTGAGTTGGAGCGTTATATACAGGATTAATATATAAACTGGGAAAAAAAGTAGGAAAATATTCTTAGTCGAAATCTTTAAGATGATAAACGTTTGGTGTTGAGTTGGAGCGTTGAGTTGGAGCGTTGAGTTGGAGCGTTGAGTTGGAGCGTTATATACAGGATTAATATATAAACTGGGAAAAAAAGTAGGAAAATATTCTTAGTCGAAATCTTTAAGATGATAAACGTTTGGTGTTGAGTTGGAGCGTTGAGTTGGAGCGTTGAGTTGGAGCGTTGAGTTGGAGCGTTATATACAGGATTAATATATAAACTGGGAAAAAAAGTAGGAAAATATTCTTAGTCGAAATCTTTAAGATGATAAACGTTTGGTGTTGAGTTGGAGCGTTGAGTTGGAGCGTTGAGTTGGAGCGTTGAGTTGGAGCGTTATATACAGGATTAATATATAAACTGGGGAAAAAAGTAGGAAAATATTCTTAGTCGAAATCTTTAAGATGATAAACGTTTGGTGTTGAGTTGGAGCGTTGAGTTGGAGCGTTGAGTTGGAGCGTTGAGTTGGAGCGTTATATACAGGATTAATATATAAACTGGGAAAAAAAGTAGGAAAATATTCTTAGTCGAAATCTTTAAGATGATAAACGTTTGGTGTTGAGTTGGAGCGTTGAGTTGGAGCGTTGAGTTGGAGCGTTATATACAGGATTAATATATAAACTGGGGAAAAAAGTAGGAAAATATTCTTAGTCGAAATCTTTAAGATGATAAACGTTTGGTGTTGAGTTGGAGCGTTGAGTTGGAGCGTTGAGTTGGAGCGTTGAGTTGGAGCGTTATATACAGGATTAATATATAAACTGGGAAAAAAAGTAGGAAAATATTCTTAGTCGAAATCTTTAAGATGATAAACGTTTGGTGTTGAGTTGGAGCGTTGAGTTGGAGCGTTGAGTTGGAGCGTTGAGTTGGAGCGTTATATACAGGATTAATATATAAACTGGGGAAAAAAGTAGGAAAATATTCTTAGTCGAAATCTTTAAGATGATAAACGTTTGGTGTTGAGTTGGAGCGTTGAGTTGGAGCGTTGAGTTGGAGCGTTGAGTTGGAGCGTTATATACAGGATTAATATATAAACTGGGAAAAAAAGTAGGAAAATATTCTTAGTCGAAATCTTTAAGATGATAAACGTTTGGTGTTGAGTTGGAGCGTTGAGTTGGAGCGTTGAGTTGGAGCGTTGAGTTGGAGCGTTATATACAGGATTAATATATAAACTGGGGAAAAAAGTAGGAAAATATTCTTAGTCGAAATCTTTAAGATGATAAACGTTTGGTGTTGAGTTGGAGCGTTGAGTTGGAGCGTTGAGTTGGAGCGTTGAGTTGGAGCGTTATATACAGGATTAATATATAAACTGGGAAAAAAAGTAGGAAAATATTCTTAGTCGAAATCTTTAAGATGATAAACGTTTGGTGTTGAGTTGGAGCGTTGAGTTGGAGCGTTGAGTTGGAGCGTTGAGTTGGAGCGTTATATACAGGATTAATATATAAACTGGGGAAAAAAGTAGGAAAATATTCTTAGTCGAAATCTTTAAGATGATAAACGTTTGGTGTTGAGTTGGAGCGTTGAGTTGGAGCGTTGAGTTGGAGCGTTGAGTTGGAGCGTTATATACAGGATTAATATATAAACTGGGAAAAAAAGTAGGAAAATATTCTTAGTCGAAATCTTTAAGATGATAAACGTTTGGTGTTGAGTTGGAGCGTTGAGTTGGAGCGTTGAGTTGGAGCGTTGAGTTGGAGCGTTATATACAGGATTAATATATAAACTGGGGAAAAAAGTAGGAAAATATTCTTAGTCGAAATCTTTAAGATGATAAACGTTTGGTGTTGAGTTGGAGCGTTGAGTTGGAGCGTTGAGTTGGAGCGTTGAGTTGGAGCGTTATATACAGGATTAATATATAAACTGGGGAAAAAAGTAGGAAAATATTCTTAGTCGAAATCTTTAAGATGATAAACGTTTGGTGTTGAGTTGGAGCGTTGAGTTGGAGCGTTGAGTTGGAGCGTTGAGTTGGAGCGTTATATACAGGATTAATATATAAACTGGGGAAAAAAGTAGGAAAATATTCTTAGTCGAAATCTTTAAGATGATAAACGTTTGGTGTTGAGTTGGAGCGTTGAGTTGGAGCGTTGAGTTGGAGCGTTGAGTTGGAGCGTTATATACAGGATTAATATATAAACTGGGAAAAAAGTAGGAAAATATTCTTAGTCGAAATCTTTAAGATGATAAACGTTTGGTGTTGAGTTGGAGCGTTGAGTTGGAGCGTTGAGTTGGAGCGTTGAGTTGGAGCGTTATATACAGGATTAATATATAAACTGGGGAAAAAAGTAGGAAAATATTCTTAGTCGAAATCTTTAAGATGATAAACGTTTGGTGTTGAGTTGGAGCGTTGAGTTGGAGCGTTGAGTTGGAGCGTTGAGTTGGAGCGTTATATACAGGATTAATATATAAACTGGGGAAAAAAGTAGGAAAATATTCTTAGTCGAAATCTTTAAGATGATAAACGTTTGGTGTTGAGTTGGAGCGTTGAGTTGGAGCGTTGAGTTGGAGCGTTGAGTTGGAGCGTTATATACAGGATTAATATATAAACTGGGAAAAAAAGTAGGAAAATATTCTTAGTCGAAATCTTTAAGATGATAAACGTTTGGTGTTGAGTTGGAGCGTTGAGTTGGAGCGTTGAGTTGGAGCGTTGAGTTGGAGCGTTATATACAGGATTAATATATAAACTGGGGAAAAAAGTAGGAAAATATTCTTAGTCGAAATCTTTAAGATGATAAACGTTTGGTGTTGAGTTGGAGCGTTGAGTTGGAGCGTTGAGTTGGAGCGTTGAGTTGGAGCGTTATATACAGGATTAATATATAAACTGGGAAAAAAAGTAGGAAAATATTCTTAGTCGAAATCTTTAAGATGATAAACGTTTGGTGTTGAGTTGGAGCGTTGAGTTGGAGCGTTAAGTTGGAGCGTTAAGTTGGAGCGTTAAGTTGGAGCGTTGAGTTGGAGCGTTGAGTTGGAGTGTTTAGTTGGAGCGTTATATACAGGATTAATATATAAACTGGGAAAAAAGTAGGAAAATATTCTTAGTCGAAATCTTTAAGATGATAAACGTTTGGTGTAAAGTTGGAGCGTTGAGTTGGAGCGTTGAGTTGGAGCGTTGAGTGGGAGCGTTGAGTTGGAGCGTTGAGTTGGAGCGTTTAGTTGGAGCGTTTAGTTGGAGCGTTATATACAGGATTAATATATAAACTGGGAAAAAAAGTAGGAAAATATTCTTAGTCGAAATCTTTAAGATGATAAACGTTTGGTGTAAAGTTGGAGCGTTGAGTTGGAGCGTTGAGTTGGAGCGTTGAGTTGGAGCGTTGAGTTGGAGCGTTGAGTTGGAGCGTTGAGTTGGAGCGTTTAGTTGGAGCGTTTAGTTGGAGCGTTATATACCGGATTAATATATAAACTGGGAAAAAAGTAGGAAAATATTCTTAGTCGAAATCTTTAAGATGATAAACGTTTGGTGTAAAGTTGGAGCGTTGAGTTGGAGCGTTGAGTTGGAGCGTTGAGTTGGAGCGTTGAGTTGGAGCGTTGAGTTGGAGCGTTGAGTTGGAGCGTTTAGTTGGAGCGTTTAGTTGGAGCGTTATATACAGGATTAATATATAAACTGGGAAAAAAAGTAGGAAAATATTCTTAGTCGAAATCTTTAAGATGATAAACGTTTGGTGTTGAGTTGGAGCGTTGAGTTGGAGCGTTGAGTTGGAGCGTTGAGTTGGAGCGTTATATACAGGATTAATATATAAACTGGGAAAAAAAGTAGGAAAATATTCTTAGTCGAAATCTTTAAGATGATAAACGTTTGGTGTTGAGTTGGAGCGTTGAGTTGGAGCGTTAAGTTGGAGCGTTAAGTTGGAGCGTTAAGTTGGAGCGTTGAGTTGGAGCGTTGAGTTGGAGTGTTTAGTTGGAGCGTTATATACAGGATTAATATATAAACTGGGAAAAAAGTAGGAAAATATTCTTAGTCGAAATCTTTAAGATGATAAACGTTTGGTGTAAAGTTGGAGCGTTGAGTTGGAGCGTTGAGTTGGAGCGTTGAGTTGGAGCGTTGAGTTGGAGCGTTTAGTTGGAGCGTTTAGTTGGAGCGTTATATACAGGATTAATATATAAACTGGGAAAAAAAGTAGGAAAATATTCTTAGTCGAAATCTTTAAGATGATAAACGTTTGGTGTAAAGTTGGAGCGTTGAGTTGGAGCGTTGAGTTGGAGCGTTGAGTTGGAGCGTTGAGTTGGAGCGTTGAGTTGGAGCGTTTAGTTGGAGCGTTTAGTTGGAGCGTTATATACAGGATTAATATATAAACTGGGAAAAAAGTAGGAAAATATTCTTAGTCGAAATCTTTAAGATGATAAACGTTTGGTGTAAAGTTGGAGCGTTGAGTTGGAGCGTTGAGTTGGAGCGTTGAGTTGGAGCGTTGAGTTGGAGCGTTGAGTTGGAGCGTTGAGTTGGAGCGTTTAGTTGGAGCGTTTAGTTGGAGCGTTATATACAGGATTAATATATAAACTGGGAAAAAAAGTAGGAAAATATTCTTAGTCGAAATCTTTAAGATGATAAACGTTTGGTGTTGAGTTGGAGCGTTGAGTTGGAGCGTTGAGTTGGAGCGTTGAGTTGGAGCGTTGAGTTGGAGCGTTATATACAGGATTAATATATAAACTGGGAAAAAAAGTAGGAAAATATTCTTAGTCGAAATCTTTAAGATGATAAACGTTTGGTGTTAAGTTGGAGCGTTTAGTTGGAGCGTTGAGTTGGAGCGTTGAGTTGGAGCGTTGAGTTGGAGCGTTGAGTTGGAGCGTTATATACAGGATTAATATATAAACTGGGAAAAAAAGTAGGAAAATATTCTTAGTCGAAATCTTTAAGATGATAAACGTTTGGTGTTAAGTTGGAGCGTTTAGTTGGAGCGTTGAGTTGGAGCGTTGAGTTGGAGCGTTGAGTTGGAGCGTTGAGTTGGAGCGTTGAGTTGGAGCGTTATATACAGGATTAATATATAAACTGGGAAAAAAAGTAGGAAAATATTCTTAGTCGAAATCTTTAAGATGATAAACGTTTGGTGTTAAGTTGGAGCGTTTAGTTGGAGCGTTGAGTTGGAGCGTTGAGTTGGAGCGTTGAGTTGGAGCGTTGAGTTGGAGCGTTATATACAGGATTAATATATAAACTGGGAAAAAAAGTAGGAAAATATTCTTAGTCGAAATCTTTAAGATGATAAACGTTTGGTGTTAAGTTGGAGCGTTTAGTTGGAGCGTTGAGTTGGAGCGTTGAGTTGGAGCGTTGAGTTGGAGCGTTGAGTTGGAGCGTTATATACAGGATTAATATATAAACTGGGAAAAAAAGTAGGAAAATATTCTTAGTCGAAATCTTTAAGATGATAAACGTTTGGTGTTAAGTTGGAGTGTTTAGTTGGAGCGTTGAGTTGGAGCGTTGAGTTGGAGCGTTGAGTTGGAGCGTTGAGTTGGAGCGTTGAGTTGGAGCGTTATATACAGGATTAATATATAAACTGGGAAAAAAAGTAGGAAAATATTCTTAGTCGAAATCTTTAAGATGATAAACGTTTGGTGTTAAGTTGGAGCGTTTAGTTGGAGCGTTGAGTTGGAGCGTTGAGTTGGAGCGTTGAGTTGGAGCGTTGAGTTGGAGCGTTATATACAGGATTAATATATAAACTGGGAAAAAAAGTAGGAAAATATTCTTAGTCGAAATCTTTAAGATGATAAACGTTTGGTGTTAAGTTGGAGCGTTTAGTTGGAGCGTTGAGTTGGAGCGTTGAGTTGGAGCGTTGAGTTGGAGCGTTGAGTTGGAGCGTTATATACAGGATTAATATATAAACTGGGAAAAAAAGTAGGAAAATATTCTTAGTCGAAATCTTTAAGATGATAAACGTTTGGTGTTAAGTTGGAGCGTTTAGTTGGAGCGTTGAGTTGGAGCGTTGAGTTGGAGCGTTGAGTTGGAGCGTTATATACAGGATTAATATATAAACTGGGAAAAAAAGTAGGAAAATATTCTTAGTCGAAATCTTTAAGATGATAAACGTTTGGTGTTAAGTTGGAGCGTTTAGTTGGAGCGTTGAGTTGGAGCGTTGAGTTGGAGCGTTGAGTTGGAGCGTTGAGTTGGAGCGTTATATACAGGATTAATATATAAACTGGGAAAAAAAGTAGGAAAATATTCTTAGTCGAAATCTTTAAGATGATAAACGTTTGGTGTTAAGTTGGAGTGTTTAGTTGGAGCGTTGAGTTGGAGCGTTGAGTTGGAGCGTTGAGTTGGAGCGTTGAGTTGGAGCGTTGAGTTGGAGCGTTATATACAGGATTAATATATAAACTGGGAAAAAAAGTAGGAAAATATTCTTAGTCGAAATCTTTAAGATGATAAACGTTTGGTGTTAAGTTGGAGCGTTTAGTTGGAGCGTTGAGTTGGAGCGTTGAGTTGGAGCGTTGAGTTGGAGCGTTGAGTTGGAGCGTTATATACAGGATTAATATATAAACTGGGAAAAAAAGTAGGAAAATATTCTTAGTCGAAATCTTTAAGATGATAAACGTTTGGTGTTAAGTTGGAGTGTTTAGTTGGAGCGTTGAGTTGGAGCGTTGAGTTGGAGCGTTGAGTTGGAGCGTTGAGTTGGAGCGTTGAGTTGGAGCGTTATATACAGGATTAATATATAAACTGGGAAAAAAAGTAGGAAAATATTCTTAGTCGAAATCTTTAAGATGATAAACGTTTGGTGTAAAGTTGGAGCGTTTAGTTGGAGCGTTTAGTTGGAGCGTTGAGTTGGAGCGTTGAGTTGGAGCGTTGAGTTGGAGCGTTGAGTTGGAGCGTTATATACAGGATTAATATATAAACTGGGAAAAAAAGTAGGAAAATATTCTTAGTCGAAATCTTTAAGATGATAAACGTTTGGTGTAAAGTTGGAGTGTTTAGTTGGAGCGTTGAGTTGGAGCGTTGAGTTGGAGCGTTGAGTTGGAGCGTTGAGTTGGAGCGTTGAGTTGGAGCGTTATATACAGGATTAATATATAAACTGGGAAAAAAAGTAGGAAAATATTCTTAGTCGAAATCTTTAAGATGATAAACGTTTGGTGTTAAGTTGGAGCGTTGAGTTGGAGCGTTGAGTTGGAGCGTTGAGTTGGAGCGTTATATACAGGATTAATATATAAACTGGGAAAAAAAGTAGGAAAATATTCTTAGTCGAAATCTTTAAGATGATAAACGTTTGGTGTTAAGTTGGAGCGTTTAGTTGGAGCGTTGAGTTGGAGCGTTGAGTTGGAGCGTTGAGTTGGAGCGTTATATACAGGATTAATATATAAACTGGGAAAAAAAGTAGGAAAATATTCTTAGTCGAAATCTTTAAGATGATAAACGTTTGGTGTTAAGTTGGAGTGTTTAGTTGGAGCGTTGAGTTGGAGCGTTGAGTTGGAGCGTTGAGTTGGAGCGTTGAGTTGGAGCGTTGAGTTGGAGCGTTATATACAGGATTAATATATAAACTGGGAAAAAAAGTAGGAAAATATTCTTAGTCGAAATCTTTAAGATGATAAACGTTTGGTGTAAAGTTGGAGCGTTTAGTTGGAGCGTTGAGTTGGAGCGTTGAGTTGGAGCGTTGAGTTGGAGCGTTGAGTTGGAGCGTTATATACAGGATTAATATATAAACTGGGAAAAAAAGTAGGAAAATATTCTTAGTCGAAATCTTTAAGATGATAAACGTTTGGTGTAAAGTTGGAGTGTTTAGTTGGAGCGTTGAGTTGGAGCGTTGAGTTGGAGCGTTGAGTTGGAGCGTTGAGTTGGAGCGTTGAGTTGGAGCGTTATATACAGGATTAATATATAAACTGGGAAAAAAAGTAGGAAAATATTCTTAGTCGAAATCTTTAAGATGATAAACGCTTGGTGTAAAGTTGGAGCGTTGAGTTGGAGCGTTGAGTTGGAGCGTTGAGTTGGAGCGTTGAGTTGGAGCGTTGAGTTGGAGCGTTTAGTTGGAGCGTTATATACAGGATTAATATATAAACTGGGAAAAAAAGTAGGAAAATATTCTTAGTCGAAATCTTTAAGATGATAAACGTTTGGTGTAAAGTTGGAGCGTTGAGTTGGAGCGTTGAGTTGGAGCGTTGAGTTGGAGCGTTGAGTTGGAGCGTTGAGTTGGAGCGTTGAGTTGGAGCGTTTAGTTGGAGCGTTATATACAGGATTAATATATAAACTGGGAAAAAAAGTAGGAAAATATTCTTAGTCGAAATCTTTAAGATGATAAACGTTTGGTGTAAAGTTGGAGCGTTGAGTTGGAGCGTTGAGTTGGAGCGTTGAGTTGGAGCGTTGAGTTGGAGCGTTGAGTTGGAGCGTTGAGTTGGAGCGTTGAGTTGGAGCGTTATATACAGGATTAATATATAAACTGGGAAAAAAAGTAGGAAAATATTCTTAGTCGAAATCTTTAAGATAATAAACGTTTGGTGTTAAGTTGGAGCGTTGAGTTGGAGCGTTGAGTTGGAGCGTTGAGTTGGAGCGTTGAGTTGGAGCGTTGAGTTGGAGCGTTTAGTTGGAGCGTTATATACAGGATTAATATATAAACTGGGAAAAAAAGTAGGAAAATATTCTTAGTCGAAATCTTTAAGATGATAAACGTTTGGTGTAAAGTTGGAGCGTTGAGTTGGAGCGTTGAGTTGGAGTGTAGTAGATGTGATATGTGGTGCGGCAGTCAATAGCAAGATGTCTCAAATTGAAGGTTTAAGCTTAAGAGGTCTTCAGAAGAAATTGAAATTCAGGGAATCTTGCTTGATTGGCTCTGAATAAAAGTCAATGCAAATCTAAAATATTTTCGAATTGGAGGTGCTGCCCATATTATGCCCCCCCCCCCCCAAAAAAAAAACCCTTCAAAATACTCCCAAAAAACTAAAATTTGGAGAATATTTATTAATTGATGTCAAATAACTATTGTTAAAATTTCACAAAAATCTTAGATATCTGAATCTGAATTTTCACGAAGGGTAGCCATGCTGATGACGGCTCATAGCCAGAAACGCGTATCCATGGATTTCTTTTATGTACGTAAAAATTAATTTATAAAAATGAATAAATAAATAAATATATATATATATATATATATATATATATATATATATATATATATATATATATATATATATATGAAGAGTTTGGATGCAAAATGCAATAAACGCCATTTTCAAAATCACGAAACTGTCCCTACATTACATTTCATTTCATTTCAACACTTAACGACACCCCAAAACTATGTGTTACATAATATTATACCGAAATAATTTATTTTTGATTTCAATCAAAATCTACTTTAATTCGAAGTCTAGATTTAATATATTCGTGTTTTTATTGTTTACGGTCTCAATTTAAACGAATTGGATTTGTC
Source organism: Sepiola atlantica (assembly GCA_963556195.1). Taxonomy (NCBI): domain Eukaryota; kingdom Metazoa; phylum Mollusca; class Cephalopoda; order Sepiida; family Sepiolidae; genus Sepiola; species Sepiola atlantica. The sequence continues at coordinate 6,392,934 of OY744552.1, forward strand.
GTGTTTTGCGTTCAAACTCTTCATATATATATATATATACAGGGTGGGCAAAAATAAGGGTCCTATTTTTTAAAATTCATAACTTTTTTATTTATTGATTTAAAAAAAAAAATTTTTTAGAATAAGTAAAGGACCCCTTCCGAAGCAAGCATGAGCCGTATTAGCCCTAAGGAACGTACCCTCATTTAGAAAACATTATTTTTGCTTAAAAAACTCAAAACAGTGTAAAAAACAATACTTTAGTTTTTGTAAGTTTTAAGAAGTGTTTTTCGGCTAAAATTTGTTTTGTTTATTTCAAAAAATCTCGGAAGGGTCAGTCTACACACACATAAAGTTTGGTGAGTTTAACTTTTATTTTGTGGAAGTTATTCAAATTCAAGTTATTCAAATTTAAAGATAGGACCCTTATTTTGGCCCACCCTGTGTATATATATATATATATATATATATATATATATATATATATATATATATATATGAACTTAAACTTTCCCCTCTCAAGCTGGGTGTGTGTGTGGGTGCCTTACAGCATGCGACACACCCTCTTTCGCTAAATTCCAGCTGGGGGGGGGGGGAGACTCAATTGATCTGCCACTTCTCGCTTGTGACATCACAGCCAAACAAGACCTTCTCCTCACGACGATAACATTTTCATGGCTAAAATAAGAAGACAAAAAAAAAAAAAAGAATGGATCCGTTGTTGTTTCTAAAAATGAATCTCTCGAATTCTGCAATCGAAATCACTTCCTCAATATTTTGTTTGTCCGCAAAAAAAAAAAAAAATAAAATAATTGCCTTCTGCAAAAACATAACCATAAACTACTCAATTAGACTTTGTTTTTTTATTTTTTTCCTAAGTATGCGACATTTATGTATTCCTCTCTCTCTCCCCCCCCCCTCCCACTCGTCTTCTCAACCAACCACCCCATCCACCCAGCCACTCAAGATGGCAAAATAACAAACGTTAATTATGACTGCCATTCTTGATAAATGTCAAAGACCCAAGAAAAAAAAAAACCCAAACTGTTATTCCCGGGATCGTTATTATTATTATTCTGTTGACTGCTTTGACTGGATAACTAATCTGCCTTCGTCTCTCGTTCTTGTCATAACATAATTTCACGCTCTGTAGGAGAGAAAAAGGTCAAAGGTGAAGTTGAATTTTTAAATAGATTTTTGTTTTGTTTCATTTTAGTTCAGTCAAAGTTCTCAGAAATCAAGGCGGCTAACACTTGATTTCTGTATGAGATACATAAATATTCGAATATTGAATTAATGTTCTCTTTTACTTGTCAAACGTTGTATTTGGTTCATTTTACTTCAGTCGAAGTTCTCAGAAATCAAGGGGCCCCTTTCCTGGGGCTAACACTTGATCTCTATATGAGATACATAGATATTCGAATATTCCATTAAAGTTCTCCTTTACCTGTCAAACGTTGTATTTGGTTCATTTTACTTCAGTTGAAGTTCTTAGAAATCAAGGGACCCCTTCCTAGGGCTAACACTTGATCTCTATATGACATACATAGATATTCGAATATTCCATTAAAGTTCTCCTTTACCTGTCAAACGTTGAGTTAGTAAAGAAGTTAAGAACATTAATTTTCCTCTCCCCAATTGATCATTTAATTATGTTATAGTATATCTTTCTTGTGGTCTTTTTGTCTTATCGGATTCCAGGACAAGAATTCATCTGGTCTGGTGGAGTATCCAGCTAAGTGCTGTTACTTGAGGTAACATCACTAGGAATGTTGCATCCTTGTGCCTGTTTTACAAGGTCAGAAAAACGAGTCGCTAATCTAATAGGTCCCTCACTATCCACCAAGCTCCAGTCCCTGTCCCATCGCCGTAATGTTGTATTCTTTTGATTGTTTTACAAGTACTTCAAGGGATTGTGCTCCGATGAACTTGCTGCTCTGGTGCCCCCTCAACGTAAATTCACTAGACCAACCCAACAATCAGCTAAGTCCCATCCATTCACTGTGGAGGTCCCCAGATGCCGGAGAGCCTTCTACTCCAATAGCTTCTTTCCTCGTGCTGCTGGCCTCTGGAACTCCCTCCCTGCTCACTTTGCTGATAGAACAACCTCGTTTTTTTTTTTAAATGTGTGTGAAAGGTGATGACGTACGTACAAACATGAAATGCCGTAGCATATTATTATATGTTACACTAACAGGGTGACCCGACGTTGCTCGGGATTGAATGAGGATCATCATTACGCTCATAACACCAAATTATTTTTTAAGTTTTTACTGGCCCCTTCCTCCCGTTTTGCCCTTAATTTAGTCGGAAGAAGCTGAAATGTTGGAGAACTTTCCGAACTAGTGTCTTATACATCTTGTTTAAATTTCATTAAAATCGATGTTCGTATTTGAAGTATAAAGGGAGGTCTGTCCCCACGTATCACTTAGAGGTGGAGGCGCGTAGGTATTCGGCACATAGAGGGTATTGTAGAGATTCAGAACCACTTCCATTGTCTTCCCTGGAGAATTTTATACATATGATATAAATTTCATCAAAATAAGATATATTTGAAGTTTTAAAAGAGGTTTGGGCTCGCATGGCTCCTTAAGTTAGAGGGGGGGGCACTTTGAGATTTGAGACCACTTCCATTGTCTTCCCTGGAAAATTTCATACATATGATATAAATTTCATCAAAATAAGATATATTTGAAGTTTTAAAAGAGGTTTGGGCTCGCATAGCTCCTTAAGTTAGAGGGGGGGGGCACTTTTAGATTTGAGACCACTTCCATTGTCTTCCCAATAAAATTTTCATATGATTTAAATTTCATAAAAATATGATATATTTGAAGTTGTAAGGGAGTTTTGCCCCCTAGGGGTACACTTAGAGATTCGGGGACACTTCCATTGTCTTCCTCGGTAAATTTTACATAAGAATACACTCTTCGATTTCATGTAGATTATCTTAGACTTTCTTTTCTATAGGGAACACACAAACGTTACACGCAGACATGTTTTATATTACTAGCTAACCTACTCGGCATTGCCTGCAGGTAAAAGATAATCGCTCCAGACAAGGCATGAAGCCACTTGATGTAAGAAGCTAAAAAAAAATATAGTACTTCAAGGTCAAAAACTACTAATGATAAGTGTTAGATGGATAGATTCCGACCCAGAAAACAGCAATTCTTTCCCCTTTGTCAGAAACATCGCTCATGGAATGTGAGGACTAAAGGACAAAATAAGGGGAAGCGAGAGTCATGGGGCTGCCGAAAGTAAACCCAAGGTTCACTTTCTACTCTCCTTTGTTAGATAGATAGATTCCGACCCAGAAAACGGCAATTCTTCCCTCTTTGTCAGAAACATCGCTCATGAAATGTGAGGACTAAAGGACAAAATAAGGGGAAGCGAGAGTCATGGGGCTGCCGAAAGTAAACCCAAGGTCCACTTTCTACTCTCCTTTGTTAGATGGATAGATTCCGACCCAGAAAACAGCAATTCTTCCCTCTTTGTCAGAAACATCGCTCATGAAATGTGAGGACTAAAGGACAAAATAAGGGAAGCGAGAGTCACGAGGCTGCCGAAAGTAAACCCACGGTCCACTTTCTTCTCTCCTTTGTTAGATGGATAGATTCCGACCCAGAAAACAGCAATTCTTCCCTCTTTGTCAGAAACATCGCTCATGAAATGTGAGGACTAAAGGACAAAATAAGGGAAGCGAGAGTCACGAGGCTGCCGAAAGTAAACCCACGGTCCACTTTCTTCTCTCCTTTGTTAGATGGATAGATTCCGACCCAGAAAACAGCAATTCTTCCCCCTTTGTCAGAAACATCGCTCATGGAATGTGAGGACGAAAGGACAAAATAAGGGGAAGCGAGAGTCATGAGGCTGCCGAAAGTAAACCCAAGGTCCACTTTCTACTCTCCTTTGTTAGATGGATAGATTCCGACCCAGAAAACAGCAATTCTTTCCCCATTTGTCAGAAACATCGCTCATGGAATGTGCAGACAAAGGACAAAATAAGGGAAGCGAGAGTTACGAGGTTGCCGACCTAAAAAGTTATTTGATTTGTCGATTTACTTTATAAATATTAAATAAAAGGAAAGATGAAAAAGATGAACACGATCACATAAACAAAGTTATTTTTATTTCGTCATTTGCAAAAACTCCCCTCTCCCGGCTGGGGTTCTGGTGTTATCAGATCAGGCTATCTGAAGATACCGGCTTCCTGACTTAAAAAGAAGAGAGAATCAGTAAGATCTTGATCATCAATGCTCTTCGAAGTGCTGCCATAGACAGTTGTGTCATGTGCATAGACATCAACAAATGATCTCAGAACATGATTTGGAATATCATTAATAATAGCAATACACATGAAAAAATTTAAATTGCTTAAAATATCTCAATAATGGCATATATAGAAAGAGCTTGATGATCTAAGAAAGAATCTTTTTAAATTTTTTAAATCTGACTAAAAATAAGGAAGTTATGACTATTTTTGTGCCTCACACAATTGGATATTTTCCCCTCTTTAAGACCATATGCGTTTCGTCACATTTTTTACACTAATTTTTCAGTAAAAATGTTATATCTTTGTTAAAATACAAGATTAAGCAAATGAAATTTACCATATAAATGTATTTTTGTACAAGGAATCAGAATGTTCCACTGAAAATCTCCAGAAATTAATGGTTTCCAAGTAATCTGCACTAAGTGCACATAAATATGCTGCAATACCTTAAAAATACCATGTATCCATTAAAAGAAAGAAGTTAGAAAACTCAAAGTTGAATTGTAATACATTTTATGTACAAGAAACTAAAATCTAATACTAGGACTGTTTAAAAATGAATATATTGCAAGATTTCTTTGGCATTATTGTAGATTAACACCTTCCGCTAACTCACCCCCTTACCTCCCCAAAATATGAGATTCTACTTTTTTTTATTTAGGCAATTACATGTTAACACCCTGAAAAACTTGGCAGAAAGAAAGAAACAAAAACAATGCTCTTCGAAGTGCTGCCATAGACAGTTGTGTCATGTGCATAGACATCAACAAATGATCTCAGAACATGATTTGGAATATCATTAATAAAGATCAAGAAAGGGGTTGTTGGGCCCAAGGTAAATCCTTGAGGCGCATCAGCGTTGATACTTGCTGTGCTTCAAACTTCTACCCATCGACAACTATTTTTATAGACTTATCAGAGAGAAAGGATTCAATGGTTGCGAGGACATTGCCAGATATTCCATAGTTAGCAACTCTGTGCCGCAAGTCTTTGTGCCCGACCCTATCAAACGCCTTGGATATGTCAAGAGCTATTGCTCTAGAAACAAAGTCTCCATCAAGAGATTCACTAATCAGATATTACAGTTAGCACATCAGCAGTTGATGTTGCAGGATGAAATCCATATTGCTTGTCATTAATACGCTTTCTTGATTGAGATGTTCGACAGTTACTTGATTTATCACAGATTCAAACAACTTACTCATGACACACAGGAGACTGATCAGTCTGTACTGAGATGCAGACTGATGACGAGTATTTTTAAATACTTGTTGAGCCGTCCTCTTAAATGATCAAATTCTTGTTGAGCCATCCTCTTAAATAATCAAATTCTTGTTGAGCCGTCCTCTTAAATAATCAAATTCTTGTTGAACCGTCCTCTTAAATAATCAAATTCTTGTTGAGCCGTCCTCTTAAATAATCAAATTCTTGTTGAGCCGTCCTCTTAAATAATCAAATTCTTGTTGAGCCGTCCTCTTAAATAATCAAATTCTTGTTGAGCCGTCCTCTTAAATAATCAAATTCTTGTTGAGCCGTCCTCTTAAATAATCAAATTCTTGTTGAGCTGCCCTCTTAAATAATCAAATTCTTGTTGAACCGTCCTCTTAAATAATCAAATTCTTGTTGAGCCGTCCTCTTAAATAATCAAATTCTTGTTGAGCCGTCCTCTTAAATAATCAAATTCTTGTTGAGCCGTCCTCTTAAATAATCAAATTCTTGTTGAGCTGCCCTCTTAAATAATCAAATTCTTGTTGAACCGTCCTCTTAAATAATCAAATTCTTATTGAGCCGTCCTCTTAAATAAACAAATTCTTGTTGAGCCGTCCTCTTAAATAATCAAATTCTTGTTGAACCGTCCTCTTAAATAATCAAATTCTTGTTGAGCCGTCCTCTTAAATAATCAAATTCTTGTTGAGCCGTCCTCTTAAATAATCAAATTCTTGTTGAGCCGTCCTCTTAAATAATCAAATTCTTATTGAGCCGTCCTCTTAAATAAACAAATTCTTGTTGAGCCGTCCTCTTAAATAATCAAATTCTTATTGAGCCGTCCTCTTAAATAATCAAATTCTTGTTGAGCCGTCCTCTTAAATAATCAAATTCTTGTTGAGCTGCCCTCTTAAATAATCAAATTCTTGTTGAACCGTCCTCTTAAATAATCAAATTCTTGTTGAGCCGTCCTCTTAAATAATCAAATTCTTGTTGAGCCGTCTTCTTAAATAATCAAATTCTTGTTGAACCGTCCTCTTAAATAATCAAATTCTTGTTGAGCCGTCCTCTTAAATAATCAAATTCTTGTTGAGCTGCCCTCTTAAATAATCAAATTCTTGTTGAACCGTCCTCTTAAATAATCAAATTCTTGTTGAGCTGCCCTCTTAAATAATCAAATTCTTGTTGAGCCGTCCTCTTAAATAATCAAATTCTTATTGAGCCGTCCTCTTAAATAAACAAATTCTTGTTGAGCCGTCCTCTTAAATAATCAAATTCTTATTGAGCCGTCCTCTTAAATAATCAAATTCTTGTTGAGCCGTCCTCTTAAATAATCAAATTCTTGTTGAGCTGCCCTCTTAAATAATCAAATTCTTGTTGAACCGTCCTCTTAAATAATCAAATTCTTGTTGAGCCGTCTTCTTAAATAATCAAATTCTTGTTGAACCGTCCTCTTAAATAATCACATTCTTGTTGAACCGTCCTCTTAAATAATCAAATTCTTGTTGAGCCATCCTCTTAAATAATCAAATTCTTGTTGAACCGTCCTCTTAAATAATCAAATTCTTGTTGAGCCGTCCTCTTAAATAAACAAATTCTTGTTGAGCCGTCCTCTTAAATAATCACATTCTTGTTGAACCGTCCTCTTAAATAATCAAATTCTTGTTGAGCCGTCCTCTTAAATAATCAAATTCTTGTTGAGCCGTCCTCTTAAATAATCAAATTTTGTTGAGCCGTCCTCTTAAATAATCAAATTCTTGTTGAACCGTCCTCTTAAATAATCAAATTCTTGTTGAGCCGTCCTCTTAAATAATCAAATTCTTGTTGAGCCGTCCTCTTAAATAATCAAATTCTTGTTGAGCCGTCCTCTTAAATAAACAAATTCTTGTTGAGCCGTCCTCTTAAATAATCACATTCTTGTTGAACCGTCCTCTTAAATAAACAAATTCCTGTTGAGCCGTCCTCTTAAATAATCAAATTCTTGTTGAGCCGTCCTCTTAAATAATCAAATTCTTGTTGAACCGTCCTCTTAAATAATCAAATTCTTGTTGAGCCGTCCTCTTAAATAATCAAATTCTTGTTGAGCCGTCCTCTTAAATAATCAAATTCTTATTGAGCCACCCTCTTAAATAATCAAATTCTTATTGAGCCACCCTCTTAAATAATCAAATTCTTGTTGAGCCGTCCTCTTAAATAATCAAATTCTTGTTGAACCGTCCTCTTAAATAATCAAATTCTTGTTGAACCGTCCTCTTAAATAATCAAATTCTTGTTGAGCCGTCCTCTTAAATAATCAAATTCTTATTGAGCCATCCTCTTAAATAATCAAATTCTTGTTGAGCTGCCCTCTTAAATAATCAAATTCTTGTTGAACCGTCCTCTTAAATAATCAAATTCTTGTTGAGCCGTCCTCTTAAATAAACAAATTCTTGTTGAGCCGTCCTCTTAAATAATCACATTCTTGTTGAACCGTCCTCTTAAATAATCAAATTCTTGTTGAGCCGTCCTCTTAAATAATCAAATTCTTGTTGAGCCGTCCTCTTAAATAATCAAATTCTTGTTGAGCCGTCCTCTTAAATAATCAAATTCTTGTTGAACCGTCCTCTTAAATAATCAAATTCTTGTTGAGCCGTCCTCTTAAATAATCAAATTCTTGTTGAGCCGTCCTCTTAAATAATCAAATTCTTGTTGAGCCGTCCTCTTAAATAAACAAATTCTTGTTGAGCCGTCCTCTTAAATAATTACATTCTTGTTGAACCGTCCTCTTAAATAAACAAATTCCTGTTGAGCCGTCCTCTTAAATAATCAAATTCTTGTTGAGCCGTCCTCTTAAATAATCAAATTCTTGTTGAACCGTCCTCTTAAATAATCAAATTCTTGTTGAGCCGTCCTCTTAAATAATCAAATTCTTGTTGAGCCGTCCTCTTAAATAATCAAATTCTTATTGAGCCACCCTCTTAAATAATCAAATTCTTGTTGAGCCGTCCTCTTAAATAATCAAATTCTTGTTGAGCCACCCTCTTAAATAATCAAATTCTTGTTGAGCCGTCCTCTTAAATAAACAAATTCTTGTTGAGCCGTCCTCTTAAATAATCACATTCTTGTTGAACCGTCCTCTTAAATAAACAAATTCCTGTTGAGCCGTCCTCTTAAATAATCAAATTCTTGTTGAGCCGTCCTCTTAAATAATCAAATTCTTATTGAGCCACCCTCTTAAATAATCAAATTCTTGTTGAGCCACCCTCTTAAATAATCAAATTCTTGTTGAGCCGTCCTCTTAAATAATCAAATTCTTATTGAGCCGTCCTCTTAAATAATCAAATTCTTGTTGAGCCATCCTCTTAAATAATCAAATTCTTATTGAGCCATCCTCTTAAATAATCAAATTCTTGTTGAGCCATCCTCTTAAATAATCAAATTCTTATTGAGCCATCCTCTTAAATAATCAAATTCTTGTTGAGCCATCCTCTTAAATAATCAAATTCTTATTGAGCCATCCTCTTAAATAATCAAATTCTTATTGAGCGGTCCTCTTAAATAATCAAATTCTTGTTGAGCCATCCTCTTAAATAATCAAATTCTGCCCAGTTTCAACCATCGTTATCAATCTTCACGGCGTCGTCTCACTGTTCAACTGACAAACTCATTAACCTTTATCCTCGAGTGGCCTTTGGGCCTTGATAAGTGGTCACTTGTTAATACATAAAAAAAAAGAGAAAACTACATCAGCTTTTTCAGGTTTTTTCATCTATTGCTGTTGTCTTCCATTTACAATTGCCGTTTGTTTTTTTTTCTTCAAAACCTGAACGGACAACGTTCAGGTTTTGCTTTTGTAGGCGTGTTTGTACAAAGTGACTGCGTAAATAGACAAAATAGATAATTACGATCTACACCTTTTCTTTCGACAACAACCGCTTTTGTCTAAGAACGACGACTTTCTTAATTGTTACTCTTCAATTTACCTCCTTTCTGGTGAGAGGGGGAGGGGGGGGTCACCTACAAGATTGATGGTAGGTGGGGGGGGGGGTTAGGGTTAATATATATATATATATAAATATTTGTTATTGTTTATTATCTATGTACGTATACGTTTCGTCCTTAATAATCGGGACTCATCAGCATAGAGATATGACTATTCACTACCGGTCATGCGATTCGAAACCCCGGATTACGAGTATTTTGCAACTCAAATTCCGACGCTTTAACCACTCGGCCAATGTTGAACAGCGAATAAACGGTGATAATTTTAACACTTTATACGGCGGCTTGATGTCATAGAGCGTTCGACTTGAATGAAAGGAACGATGCATTTAAAGCTAGCGACGTCATGCTGTATAATTTTGATTCGGAGCTATCTCTCCCTTTCGTCTTTTTATTATTTTTATTTATTTTTTTTTATACACAGTTCACCCCCAAACAAGGCAGGCCGCCACTGTTGACGTAAGGGGCTACTGAAAATTAGGGTGAAAATCCTGGGGGTCATCCTAAGTTGGGAGCTGTGCAGCGAGATGTCTGTTTACGGTAGTTTTAAACCTCTGCATGTCGGTGCAGCCGAGAAACAGGGAGCAGGGAGCGAGTTTCAGAGGTCGGCAGCATGAGGAAAGAAGCTATTGGAGTAAAAGGCTCTCCGGCATCTGGGGACCTCAACAGTGAATGGGTGGGACTTAGATGATTGTCGTGTTGGTCTAGTGAATTTACGTCGATGGGGCACTAGAGCAGCAAGTTCATCGGAGCACACTCCATTGAAGTATTTGTAAAACAAGCACAAGGATACAACATTACGGCAATGGGACAGGGGCTGAAGCTTGGTGGATAGCGAGGGACCTATTAGGTTAGCGACTCGTTTTTTGGACCTTGTCTAAGAGAGAGAGAGAGACTAGCGGATGATGCACCAGCCCAGATGTGGCAACAATACTCCATGCATGGGCGGATAATGGCTTTGTAGAGATATAGGATACTGTCAGGTGTGAGAAGTTTTCTAGCAGGGTAGAGGGAGCCCACCTTCTTTGCGGCAGCCTTGGCAATGTCTACTATGTATTTGTTCCAATTCATGTTACCTGTGAATGTTAGGCCCCTAAGTTTGAATGTTGGACTCTCAGGTAGGGTGTTATTTGCCATGGCAATCGGTGGTTAAAGGGGTTTCCTGTAGTTGTTGACGGAAAGCAGCTCTGTCTTTGCAACTCTGAGTTGCCTTTTTTTTTTCTGTTTGCAACTTATTAATATGATTGTTTGTTGTGGACAAAGCTATATTTTACACTGTAGTTATCACAAACCAGCCTAGAGTTGAATGTGCGAAAATGGGTGAAATTCCCTTTAATTTCAACTTGTAATAAACTCATTTATTTCGGGGTTATTTTGATAAAATGTGGATGTAAAGGTCCCATCGATTCACTGTGGAGGTCCCCAGATGCCAGAGAGCCTTCTACTCCAGCAGCTTCTTTGCTCGTGCTGCCGGCCTCTGGAACTCTCTCCCTGCTCCCTGTTTCCCCGACTGTACCGACATGCAGAGGTTTAAAACTAATGTAAACAGACATCTCGCTGCACAGCTCCCAAACTTAGGATGACACCCAAAACCTACTCCCTAATTGTCAGTAGCCCCTTACGTCTACAGTTGCGACCTGCCTTGTTTGGAGTGAAATATCTTTAAAAAAATTTTAAAATAGCACATAAGACAAAAAAAAATTCTTATTTCCAACAAACTTTGAATCGTCATAATTCAATAACTAATTGAGTTACTAAAATTTATTTTTTTATTTTTTTATTTTTATTTTTATTTATTTTTTTTGCCAAAGATCGGTATGCCCGCATTAAAACTTAATGAAAACAAAATTTTGGTTGTGGATACCTAATAATACTTAACAGGTGCAAACGTTGAGTTGAGCGAAAAAGAAATGAGTTTTTAGATATAATGAAAATAAAATTTTGGTTTAGAATAGCTATTATTATTGCCCCCCCCCCCCCCCGATTTTATAAATCTATGTTTTGAGGCATTTCCGTCCGTCTGTCTGTCCGTCCGTCCGGATTTTTTTCCGCAACCATCCATTGAATTTCTCTGAAATTTTGCATGAAGTTGTAACTTTGGTCAGGTTAGAAAGTGACATTCTCCGATTTTTGAAAAAAAATCTGTTTAGGGGGTACAAAGGGCCAGAAATGGCAAAAAATGACATTTTTTGCCCCATAACTTTTCATCCATCCTTTCAATTTCTCTGAAACTTGGCCAAAATGTGGAGGCAATTGTTCCTAATAGAAAATAAGTATCGCTGACCTTGGAAAAAATCTGGTTCGCACCCCCAGGGGGTCAAAAGCCCCCCAAATGGCAAAAAATGACCCTTTTTTCCAATAATGTTTGATCCATCGATTCAATTTTTCTGAAACTTGGCCAAAATGTAGAGGCAATTGTTCTGGATATAAAATGAGCATCCTTGACCTCAGAAAAATTCTGGTTCGCGCCCCCAGGGGTCAAAGGGGGTTCAAAAATGCCCCAAATTGCCCAAATTTATTGCATTTTACACTCGCCACATCGAGTCACATACAGAGGGGGACCACGCACGCGCGGCTTATTATTATTATTATTATTAAAAGATTTAGTGATCCAATCTTGCTGTACCCTGTTTTTTCAACCATCCCTCACTCCCCACTATCAACCCAACCCATCAGACTTCTGTTTCGGTTCAGTGACCGTATTAACAATCAAGAATTTCTGCCCATGGGAAATGGTAGTTGAAAAAAAAATTCTCTCCACCCAAAGTTCCCATTTGTGTAAATATGGCTAACTTCCTCCAACCAGGTGGAAATATTTACCATCCACACAGTCTGCAAATTGTTCTCTAAACAATTATTTTGTTTAGTTTAGGGTTAGGGTTGGGGTTTAGGGTTAGGGTTGGGGTTTAGAAAAACAAATGACGTCTTGACCTACCTATCAGCATTTCTTTTGTTCATTGTTCTGGAAAAGAGTCACTCGCTTGGAACGAACATTCTTTTATATATATATATATATATATATATATAATATATTTGTATACATAGGCAGCATTTCTTCATTTATGCATGTTTGATTAAACAACAGGGATAATTGCTGTTTGTTTCTTTTTTGATCCATCTTTTCATGTTGACAGACTAATGATCTAATGTTCTGTTCGAGTGTGAACAGGAACTCGCCAAAACTGCTAACGTTTTCGACTCCCATGAGTCTTCATCAGGCACGTGAGGAGTTATGCAAACTAAAACTGGTTAAATTTATTGAGAAACTCGATTAAATTTTAAAAAAAAAATTTTTTTTTTTTAATATATTAAAGGCATTTTAGTATACCTTCTCCCCCCTCATATCGAGTTGGATTGATGGTGGGTTTGTTTGCTCGAATGAGGAAGGCTTCAATTATGGGGAGGCGCAGGTTGCAATGTGAGACAGCAAGGATGGCAGTATTTTTGACTAATATGTCCCTGAATTCTTTTTTTGGGGTGTTGTGTTCTACTAAGTGTTAATAAATACAGCTATGGGGGGGGGGGGGTGACATGTAAGGTAACGCGTCCTAGTCATACTTATATATATATTTTGTTTTTGGAGACACATTGGAGAAGCCTTACTGACCTAAAATGCACCAAACATTGATGTTATTGTTTTTTTTTCCTTTCCCTTTGCAAAACTCAATCATGTTCTGCAAAGCCAAAAACAAAAACAACAATTTTCCTTGAAGCATGAAAGCGTTTACCAGAATGACTGGATTCGGCGTTGAATGACCCGAGAGGGAGTGAGAAGCCAAACCAAACATCATGAATAGATATAAAGAACTTTAAGCATAAAAACTTTTACCAAAATGACCGGATTTGGCATTAAAATAACCCGAAAATGGTTGATATGCCGTAAAACAAAACGACTAATTATCTAAGTACTCTGGTTAATGTAATTTCAGAATATATCTGGTTACCCTTGTAGGAGATGTCCAGAGCGAACGCAGACCCCGTAATATTATTGGACCATCTTTGGACAGAACAGATACTGCATTTTGATCAGAGTCCCAAGGCCAAGAAAGCGTATTTTAATTGGTCCCCCGATTTATAAAATCGGGGGACTTATGTTTTGAGGCCCGTCCGTCCGGATTTTTCTCCGCAACCTTCCATTGAATTTCTATGAAATTTTGCATGAAGTTGTAACTTTGGTCAGGTTAGAAAGTGACATTCTCCGATTGTTAAAAAATTGTTTAGCTCCCCAGGGGGTCAAAAGGCTCTGAAATGGCAAAAAATGACATTTTTTGCCCCATAACTTTTCATCCATCCTTTCAATTTCTCTGAAACTTGGCCAAAATGTGGAGGCAATTGTTCCTAATAGAAAATAAGTATCGCTGACCTTGGAAAAAATATGGTTCGCACCTCCAGGGGGTCAAAAGTTCCCAAAATGGCAAAAAATGACCCTTTTCTCCCATAACGTTTGATCCATCCATTCAATTTTTCTGAAACTTGGCCAAAATGTAGAGGCAATTGTTCTGGATATAAAATGAGCATCCTTGACCTCAGAAAAATCATGATTCGCGCCCCCAGGGGGTCAAAGGGGGTTCAAAAATGCCCCAAATTGCCCAAATTTATTGAATTTTACACTCGCCACATCGAGTCACATACAGAGGGGGACCACGCACGCGCGGCGTGTTAGTTTCACGTTTGACACAACAGCGACATCAGATGAAATTAAAAATTTTTTTGTTTTTTTGTGCTTGCGTTGCATCTTTGGTCATCGATGAAAGCCCGTTTAAAAAAAAGGGGTGCAGGGTGATAACGTACATACAAACAGGAAATTGCTATAGCATATTATTATATAGATTAAGTCAGATGGATTTTCAACTTCTGGCCTAAATAGCTTCCATCCTAAAATATCCATGTTTCATTCTGAATAGCCACTTCCTTTACTTTAGCATTGGTCCATGTTGTTAGAAAGAAAACATTGTAATCCGCTTTAATTTCTTTGCAAGTACAATTATTCCTGTTCAGAATACTTTTCACAGAGGAGACATCTTTCTTTTTCTGCAGCAAATGTCAATTACAGATAGAAACCATTTTTTTCTATCAGCAGCAAAGTTCACTAGTATTGTTGGATAGTAATGCTGATCCGTACTTTTAGTTTAATAATACTAAACAACGCTTTAAACATTCATATTTTCATTCAAATAGAAACTGACATGGAAAGAAATAGGTAATATCTGAAATTTAAATATCAAAAAAGTTCACATGGCACCTTATTCGTAAACATTCTAAGCATAACTCAAATAATGTAAGGGAGATAATTCATTTTAAATTGAAGTATATGATAATAAATAAAAATAAAAAACTAAGATGATTTTACTGCATCCTAGGCATGAACGGCTAGTTAAAACCACTGGTAATAGGGAAACATTTTTCAATTATGACCGAAAAATCAAAATCAGCAAGGGGAATAACTCATCTTTAATTGAAGAATATGAAAAGAGTTGTCTTCTTTTACAACTAAAATTTTATTTCTTTTTCTGCATAAGTTTAAAAATGGGCAAGCAAATAAAAATAAGCTAAGATTGCTTATGGCCGAAAAATTAAAATCAGCAAGGGGAATAACTCATCTTTAATTGAAGAATATGAAAAGAGTTGTCTCCGTTTACAACTAAAATTTATTTTCTTTTTCTGCATAAGTTTAAAAATGAGCAAACAAATAAAAATGATAAGCTAAGATTGCTTATGGCCGAAGAATCAAAATCAGCAAGGGGAATAACTCATCTTTAATTGAAGAATATGAAAAGAGTTGTCTCCGTTTACAACTAAAATTTTATTTCTTTTTCTGCATAAGTTTAAAAATGAGCAAACAAATAAAAATGATAAGCTAAGATTGCTTATGGCCGAAAAATCAAAATCAGCAAGGGGAATAACTCATCTTTAATTGAAGAATATGAAAAGAGTTGTCTTCTTTTACAACTAAAATTTTATTTCTTTTTCTGCATAAGTTTAAAAATTATAAGCTAAGATTGCTTTACTCGATCCCGAGCAATGCCGGATGCCGGATAGATACAGCTCGTTCAAAGATAAAAACAACAGAATCTGCCGTTCTTCTTTCCCTCAATACAAACCTTTTTTTTACCCTCGAGTAATTTCCGAGCATCGGATTAGTCCATTTCATCGTGAATTGTCCGAATGAATTGTCTGTCATTAACCTTTCTGATTTTCAGGTCAACAACTTTATTTGCGACTGAAAACGCTCCGCCATTGTTATCGAAATACCAAAGCCTTTCTTGTAGTTCTGAGCCTTGTTGAGCAGAAACAATGCCTGTCCATCGCGTACATATCCTCTTCTGACCTTCTCTTCTCGGGGAAAGGATGGAGGAAGAATAACAAAAATAAATTATCCCCCACACGCTACCACCACCTTTCTTTCGTTTGACTCGTATGCCAATTTTTTCTTCAGCGCTGCAGTCTGGAAGCTCTCGTTCCGTAGCGACTGCAATTGGCAAACTATTGTTCTACTTACCTAGGAACCAACTATCGGTCTCGTGTGTTTGCCTCCCAGTAGCATCGCTACTCGGCGCCAAGTTTTTGTAGATTGGTAAAAACTTAAACTTGTTTTCTTCTTGAGGTATTTCGCTTTGGCAGATTTTTTGTTTTTAAGAGAGCTAAAAATAATCACAAGAGAATTTTTTGAATTTTTTTATTTATTACTATCACCTCAAGAAGGTTATGTTTCTGGTCTAGTTTGTTTGTTTGCATACAACCTAGCGTCCACGTCGCTTGACCAATCGTTACCAAACTTGCTCAAACTATCCTTCATGGTCTCAGTTAGAACTGATTTAATTTTGTGATATCTAGGTCAAAGGTCAGTGTAAACGTAGGAGTTTCACATGTTGGCCGGTCATAATTCAGGAAGGGGACATTTTGTATTCAGCACCGTCCTCTTCCGGAAGCCATGCGCACGGGGTAACTGTCGTGCCTCTACACCGCCTGCTTGTCCAGAGGCGGTCTTTTCGAATCAGTCAACATGGGAGTCGGACGTTTGTTCCGCTTGTGATAGACGTTGGCTCTGGGGCAAGTAGCTTGGCAAAAATAGAGGTAAGCAACGCATAGTTCTCTAAACCTATTTGAATTTTTACTCTTTTATAATTTGGTTTGTTTTGTCTTAGAACATGTTTGTAAGACTTGTTTATTTTCATGTATTTCCAGTTTTAAGGTGAAAAGATGTTATAGTTCAGCATTGGCCACGTGCGCGCAAATAAATACATATTCATCAGTATAATTCATGTTAGAAATTTTTGCTCCAGTTTGCTTGCTGTTGCAGTCAGGGTGAAAGTCACAATATTATCAATAACTTCAGTTTTATTCATCGTAGAGACTCACTACTTTGGCCCCTATTGTAACCAATGAAGTCCCGCATTTTATATGGTCATGATCTTTGAGCTTGAAAATTTCGGTCATGGTTGAAATTTTGACAGAAATTCAACTTTCGATTTTTTTTCAAAATTTGATGTATGGCTCTGATGCACTTTGATCACCATGCAAATTTTCAGCCTGATCAGATAAATAGTTTTTTTAGTCATCAACGTTTCCATGATATACGTTTGGGAATATTTCATACAATATGGAAAAGTGAGGCCCAGATAAGACTTTGGCCCATTCTTATGTTGTCAGGCAGAAGTATGCAGTCTCACGACTGACTTATGTTATTGTTTGAAGATAACGTTTTTAAAACAACCAACTATTAACTTTGAAACTAAAACTTAAGTGACATCAAATAAATATTAAATTACTTTCTTTGTCCATGATTCAAATTGCGGCACAGATGAAAGGGAAATGATAATACTGTGTAATTTTACACGGTTTTAGCTTTAATAATAATAATCGACTTATATAATTCTCACCAAGAAAATTCTGTTTTCGGTCTGTAACATTTAAAATATTTTTCACATATGAATGAGAAAAAGACAAAACGAAATTTTCCTTCTTTTTTTTCTACTTTTTTGCTTTTTCCGTTTTTGTTTTTTTAATTTTTTTTCTCCGTTTTTGGGTTGGTTTTTTTTTTTTCAACATTGTTTTTTTTTTTTTAAACTCATTTTCTTCTTCGGTTTTCCCCTTTTTTGTTTATATTTCTGTTCATTTTTCTTTTCCTTTTTATTCATTTTGATTTTTTTCTTTTCTTTTTTTTTTTTTTCGTTTTTTGTCTTCGTTATTTTTCTCTTCATTCTTTTTTCTCTTCGTTTTTTTTTACTTCGTTTTTTTTTTACTTCGTCTTTTTTCTCTTCGTTTTTTTTTCTTTTTGTTTCTCTTCGTTTTTTCTTTTTTCTTTTCGTTTTTTCTTTTTCTTTTCGTTTTTTCTTTTTTCTTTTCCTCTTCATTTTGTTCTTTTCGTTTTTTCTCTTCGTTTTTTTTCTTTTTGTTTTTTGTTTTTTCTTTTTGTTTTTTTATCTTCATTTTTTTCTTTTCGTTTTTTTTCTCTTCATTTTGTTTTCTTTTTGTTTCTCTTCGTTTTTTCTTTCCGTTTTTTCTTTTTTCTCTTCGAAAACGAAAAGAAAAAAGAAAAACCAAAAAGAAAAACTTTTTGGTTTTTCTTTTTTCTTTTCGTTTTTTTTTTCTCCATTTTTTTCTCTTGGTTTTTTTTCTTTTCTTTATCTTTTTAATTGTTTTCTTGATTTAAAACTTAATTTTGCATTTCTGGGAAGACCATCTTTTTGTCCGAAAAGTAATTAAAAAAACACAATCCATAAAGTATTTTTTTATCTTATTTACTGATTCAATTTCAGTTATTAGACTTTTACTTCGTGAGGTTTTAAAGAAAACAAAATCTTAATAGATTGATGGAAACAGCTGGGATTGTCTGAAAAACATAATAGATAATATTTTTTTTCATTGACAGCTGTTGCAGTTGATGTGTCTTTTCCTACTAATAAACAAATACTCGGTAACTGAATCAATTATTCTTATTCGAATGAGATTAATAATCAAAATAGATGGAATCTGCCAAAGTTACGATAATCTCTCTTCTGTAGAATAAGTGAGAGTTATAAATTATTTTTTTAAGTGAAAATAACTCTGAATATAATTTTTTAAAAACCCCGCTAAAATGTAATTTTTTTCAATTAAGGTGACGGCAGAATGTTAGATCAATGATTCGTCTGCACTTTGCTGGCGATTAATATCTTAGTTTATTTTTATTTGTTTGCCCATTTTTAAACTTATGCAGAAAAAGAAATGAAATTTTAGTTGTAAAAGAAGACAACTCTTTCTATATTCTTCAATTAAAGATGAGTTATTCCCCTTGCTGATTTTGATTCTTCAGCCATAAGCAATCTTAGCTTATCATTTTTATTTGTTTGCCCATTTTTAAACTTATGCAGAAAAAGAAATAAAATTTTAGTTGTAAAAGAAGACAACTCTTTTCATATTCTTCAATTAAGGATGAGTTATTCCCCTTGCTGATTTTGATTTTTCGGCCATAAGCAATCTTAGCTTATAATTTTTATTTGTTTGCTCATTTTTAAACTTATGTAGAAAAAGAAATAAAATTTTAGTTGTAAAAGGAGACAACTCTTTTCATATTCTTCAATTAAAGATGAGTTATTCCCCTTGCTGATTTTGATTTTTCGGCCATAAGCAATCTTAGCTTATAATTTTTATTTGTTTGCTCATTTTTAAACTTATGTAGAAAAAGAAATAAAATTTTAGTTGTAAAAGGAGACAACTCTTTTCATATTCTTCAATTAAATATGAGTTATTCCCCTTGCTGATTTTGATTTTTCGGCCATAAGCAATCTTAGCTTATAATTTTTATTTGTTTGCTCATTTTTAAACTTATGTAGAAAAAGAAATAAAATTTTAGTTGTAAAAGGAGACAACTCTTTTCATATTCTTCAATTAAAGATGAGTTATTCCCCTTGCTGATTTTGATTCTTCGGCCATAAGCAATCTTAGCTTATAATTTTTATTTGTTTGCTCATTTTTAAACTTATGTAGAAAAAGAAATAAAATTTTAGTTGTAAAAGGAGACAACTCTTTTCATATTCTTCAATTAAAGATGAGTTATTCCCCTTGCTGATTTTGATTTTTCGGCCATAAGCAATCTTAGCTTATAATTTTTATTTGTTTGCTCATTTTTAAACTTATGTAGAAAAAGAAATAAAATTTTAGTTGTAAAAGGAGACAACTCTTTTCATATTCTTCAATTAAAAATGAGTTATTCCCCTTGCTGATTTTGATTTTTCGGCCATAAGCAATCTTAGCTTATCATTTTTATTTGTTTGCCCATTTTTAAACTTATGCAGAAAAAGAAATAAAATTTTAGTTGTAAAAGAAGACAACTCTTTTCATATTCTTCAATTAAAGATGAGTTATTCCCCTTGCTGATTTTGATTCTTCGGCCATAAGCAATCTTAGCTTATCATTTTTATTTGTTTGCCCATTTTTAAACTTATGCAGAAAAAGAAATAAAATTTTAGTTGTAAAAGAAGACAACTCTTTTTATATTCTTCAATTAAAGATGAGTTATTCCCCTTGCTGATTTTAATTCTTCGGCCATAAGCAATCTTAGTTTATTTTTATTTGTTTGCCCATTTTTAAACTTATGCAGAAAAAGAAATAAAATTTTAGTTGTAAAAGAAGACAACTCTTTTTATATTCTTCAATTAAAGATGAGTTATTCCCCTTGCTGATTTTAATTCTTCGGCCATAAGCAATCTTAGTTTATTTTTATTTGTTTGCCCATTTTTAAACTTATGCAGAAAAAGAAATAAAATTTTAGTTGTAAAAGAAGACAACTCTTTTTATATTCTTCAATTAAAGATGAGTTATTCCCCTTGCTGATTTTAATTCTTCGGCCATAAGCAATCTTAGTTTATTTTTATTTGTTTGCTCATTTTTAAACTTATGTAGAAAAAGAAATAAAATTTTAGTTGTAAAAGGAGACAACTCTTTTCATATTCTTCAATTAAAGATGAGTTATTCCCCTTGCTGATTTTGATTTTTCGGCCATAAGCAATCTTAGCTTATAATTTTTATTTGTTTGCTCATTTTTAAACTTATGTAGAAAAAGAAATAAAATTTTAGTTGTAAAAGGAGACAACTCTTTTCATATTCTTCAATTAAAGATGAGTTATTCCCCTTGCTGATTTTGATTCTTCGGCCATAAGCAATCTTAGTTTATTTTTATTTGTTTGCCCATTTTTAAACTTATGCAGAAAAAGAAATAAAATTTTAGTTGTAAAAGGAGACAACTCTTTTCATATTCTTCAATTAAAGATGAGTTATTCCCCTTGCTGATTTTGATTTTTCGGCCATAAGCAATCTTAGCTTATAATTTTTATTTGTTTGCTCATTTTTAAACTTATGTAGAAAAAGAAATAAAATTTTAGTTGTAAAAGGAGACAACTCTTTTCATATTCTTCAATTAAAGATGAGTTATTCCCCTTGCTGATTTTGATTTTTCAGCCATAAGCAATCTTAGCTTATAATTTTTATTTGTTTGCTCATTTTTAAACTTATGTAGAAAAAGAAATAAAATTTTAGTTGTAAAAGGAGACAACTCTTTTCATATTCTTCAATTAAAGATGAGTTATTCCCCTTGCTGATTTTGATTTTTCGGCCATAAGCAATCTTAGCTTATAATTTTTATTTGTTTGCTCATTTTTAAACTTATGTAGAAAAAGAAATAAAATTTTAGTTGTAAAAGGAGACAACTCTTTTCATATTCTTCAATTAAAGATGAGTTATTCCCCTTGCTGATTTTGATTCTTCGGCCATAAGCAATCTTAGCTTATAATTTTTATTTGTTTGCTCATTTTTAAACTTATGTAGAAAAAGAAATAAAATTTTAGTTGTAAAAGGAGACAACTCTTTTCATATTCTTCAATTAAAGATGAGTTATTCCCCTTGCTGATTTTGATTTTTCGGCCATAAGCAATCTTAGCTTATAATTTTTATTTGTTTGCTCATTTTTAAACTTATGTAGAAAAAGAAATAAAATTTTAGTTGTAAAAGGAGACAACTCTTTTCATATTCTTCAATTAAAAATGAGTTATTCCCCTTGCTGATTTTGATTTTTCGGCCATAAGCAATCTTAGCTTATCATTTTTATTTGTTTGCCCATTTTTAAACTTATGCAGAAAAAGAAATAAAATTTTAGTTGTAAAAGAAGACAACTCTTTTCATATTCTTCAATTAAAGATGAGTTATTCCCCTTGCTGATTTTGATTCTTCGGCCATAAGCAATCTTAGCTTATCATTTTTATTTGTTTGCCCATTTTTAAACTTATGCAGAAAAAGAAATAAAATTTTAGTTGTAAAAGAAGACAACTCTTTTTATATTCTTCAATTAAAGATGAGTTATTCCCCTTGCTGATTTTAATTCTTCGGCCATAAGCAATCTTAGTTTATTTTTATTTGTTTGCCCATTTTTAAACTTATGCAGAAAAAGAAATAAAATTTTAGTTGTAAAAGAAGACAACTCTTTTTATATTCTTCAATTAAAGATGAGTTATTCCCCTTGCTGATTTTAATTCTTCGGCCATAAGCAATCTTAGTTTATTTTTATTTGTTTGCCCATTTTTAAACTTATGCAGAAAAAGAAATAAAATTTTAGTTGTAAAAGGAGACAACTCTTTTCATATTCTTCAATTAAAAATGAGTTATTCCCCTTGCTGATTTTGATTTTTCGGCCATAAGCAATCTTAGCTTATCATTTTTATTTGTTTGCCCATTTTTAAACTTATGCAGAAAAAGAAATAAAATTTTAGTTGTAAAAGAAGACAACTCTTTTCATATTCTTCAATTAAAGATGAGTTATTCCCCTTGCTGATTTTGATTCTTCGGCCATAAGCAATCTTAGCTTATCATTTTTATTTGTTTGCCCATTTTTAAACTTATGCAGAAAAAGAAATAAAATTTTAGTTGTAAAAGAAGACAACTCTTTTTATATTCTTCAATTAAAGATGAGTTATTCCCCTTGCTGATTTTAATTCTTCGGCCATAAGCAATCTTAGTTTATTTTTATTTGTTTGCCCATTTTTAAACTTATGCAGAAAAAGAAATAAAATTTTAGTTGTAAAAGAAGACAACTCTTTTTATATTCTTCAATTAAAGATGAGTTATTCCCCTTGCTGATTTTAATTCTTCGGCCATAAGCAATCTTAGTTTATTTTTATTTGTTTGCCCATTTTTAAACTTATGCAGAAAAAGAAATAAAATTTTAGTTGTAAAAGGAGACAACTCTTTTCATATTCTTCAATTAAAGATGAGTTATTCCCCTTGCTGATTTTGATTTTTCGGCCATAAGCAATCTTAGCTTATAATTTTTATTTGTTTGCTCATTTTTAAACTTATGTAGAAAAAGAAATAAAATTTTAGTTGTAAAAGGAGACAACTCTTTTCATATTCTTCAATTAAAGATGAGTTATTCCCCTTGCTGATTTTGATTTTTCGGCCATAAGCAATCTTAGCTTATAATTTTTATTTGTTTGCTCATTTTTAAACTTATGTAGAAAAAAAAATAAAATTTTAGTTGTAAAAGGAGACAACTCTTTTCATATTCTTCAATTAAAGATGAGTTATTCCCCTTGCTGATTTTGATTCTTCGGCCATAAGCAATCTTAGCTTATAATTTTTATTTGTTTGCTCATTTTTAAACTTATGTAGAAAAAGAAATAAAATTTTAGTTGTAAAAGGAGACAACTCTTTTCATATTCTTCAATTAAAGATGAGTTATTCCCCTTGCTGATTTTGATTTTTCGGCCATAAGCAATCTTAGCTTATCATTTTTATTTGTTTGCCCATTTTTAAACTTATGCAGAAAAAGAAATAAAATTTTAGTTGTAAAAGAAGACAACTCTTTTTATATTCTTCAATTAAAGATGAGTTATTCCCCTTGCTGATTTTAATTCTTCGGCCATAAGCAATCTTAGTTTATTTTTATTTGTTTGCCCATTTTTAAACTTATGCAGAAAAAGAAATAAAATTTTAGTTGTAAAAGAAGACAACTCTTTTTATATTCTTCAATTAAAGATGAGTTATTCCCCTTGCTGATTTTGATTTTTCGGCCATAAGCAATCAAGGTAAGGTCAGAAGAGTCATCTAGTTTACAGAAAACAAATTACTATTCCCTGGTTTATGTAGTAATTTGTTTTTTGCAATAAAAATAATATATTAAAAAAAATTTCATTTTTATTGCGTTAAATTCAAATTCTGATCTAATATATAAAGTAAAGTTAGATGTTCCCCTATTCCAATGACCGGAATAGCTTACTAAACAAAAGCTACATAAATCTTTCGTAATTCATTTTCACCCTCTATTGGTTTTGTGGTTCTGAATGAGAAGATTTTTCATTTACTATCGCTTTTTATATTTAGTCCGTTCACCAGTTTTTTTGCTTTGTTTATTATTGTTGGAGCATATAGGGAATAAGGACCCCAGAAAAATAGGAAAACGAGAGGAACACATTTGGGTCTTCATCGGTGTCTTCCGGTTGACCTCGACACACGCACGTGGACTCTGTAAAAAAAAAAACCTATAACAATCCGAAATTCTTGTTTTTAAAATGACTTCGGTCTTTACGATAATTCGATTTAGATTTAAATTATTATAATTCTAATAAATATATACATTTTTTTTATTATTTTAAAACATGTTAATATTTAGGTTATTTTTAAACCGACCATAGATATTTATAAAATAATACAATTTTAATTTAAAAAAAAAAAGTTGAAACACATTTTTGCTCGCTTGGAAGAATGGTATCATAACGAACGAACATATACTACACTGCTCCCCCCCCCCCCCAAAAAGAAGAGGTAATGCCTGGGAGGATAGTATCATGTTAAACAAACATGTTATTATTTACCTCCTTGCCAGGTTAGACACATGGTCAGGTGTGGTTTTGAGAAACCAGCGCACTAGAGTAAGCAAACTCTGGCCTGTAAAAAAATGCCTGAGCAGCCCTGTCAACCTCAGGCGATTAGCAATAAACTAACCGAGAAGGTAAAGCATGGGAGGTTGGACATCCTAGTATTGAACAGAACAGCAGTCTGACAGCAACAAAGCCACTGTCGGACTGATTTCTATTATAATTCGATGATACAACATGACGAACAAACATACTTCCCCTCCAAAGGAGGAGGCAATGCCTTGGAGGATTGTATCAGTACAACAGAACAGAAAGAAAAAAAAAACTTGTTTGTTTTAAATGTAGCTCAAAAAATCGGAAGATGGGGGGGGGGGGGGTAGATGCAGACATCTTTTTTTTTTTTCTTCTATGGAAATCGCTCCAGACAAGGCATGAAGCCACTTGATGTAAGGAGCTAAAAAAAAAAAAAGTTAAAAAAATAGCCAACAAAAAGTGTGATTGATTCCAGCCCAGAAAACAGCAATTCTTCCCCCTTTGTCAGAAACGTCGCTCATGGAGTGTGAGGACTAGAGGAGATAATAAGTCTACAGGTGGCGCTGTCTGTCGATCGATCTACATCACTTCAGTTCGAAGTCGCATTTTTTTTTTTTTTTTTTTGGCTAACCCACAGATTGAATAGATTCCTCTCAAGGTTTTCCATTCTTCGCGCTAATGTTCTTAAAAAAAAAAGTCTCCAGAGACTTTATCAGAAAGGAAACTAATGCGTTCCTCGATGGAATCTGATTCTGACTCTGACTGATCTTCTCAGAATCGACTTCTGCCGCCTCGTCTTTGTGTGAAAAGAGTGAGCAAACAGGAATACCTGGCTACCCCCCTTTCCATCCGCCGACACCGACGCTCAACCCAAATTTTTAGCGAAGTATTGATGAACTGCCAGGTTAGGATGACCTTTTGTTCCGTTTGCAAAAAAAAAAAAAAAAAAAAAGAAAGAAATCGGTGAAACTTTATCTCGTTCGTGTGAAATATCTTATGTGATAATAGTTCCTTTTTTTACCTCGTGGTGATTGTAGATTTTGTGGATGGCTTGAAAAATTATTTTACACTTCTCTACACTAACAAAACTGACCAGGAGATATATTAAGATGCATTGATTCGATCTGTGTTTAGCAATGAAGATTGTATTTCGAACTTGAGCGTGACTGACCAACGGACGGAGCCTCTTATAAAAATGCTTGGACGCATCTGAACATTTCGGAATTTTTATTTTCGTGTTTTAATTAATCGCATGTTACAGACAAAATATAGATATATAATGATAAAGTTGTTATTTTAAGAATGATTTAATTTTAGATTATTTAATTTTAGATTATTTAATTTTAGATTATTTAATTTTAGATTATTTAATTTTAGATTATTTAATTTTAGATTATTTAATTTTAGATTATTCAATTTTAGATTATTCAATTTTAGATTATTCAATTTTAGATTATTCAATTTTAGATTATTCAATTTTAGATTATTCAATTTTAGATTATGTAATTTTAGATTATGTAATTTTAGATTATTCAATTTTAGATTAGTCAATTTTAGATTAGTCAATTTTAGATTATTTAATTTTAGATTATTCAATTTTAGATTATGTAATTTTAGATTATGTAATTTTAGATTATTCAATTTTAGATTATTCAATTTTAGATTATTCAATTTTAGATTATTTAATTTTAGATTATTTAATTAAGAATTGTTTCATTTTTTTTTTTTTTTTTTTTTTTTTTATGCTGCGAGGTCCTAGCTGGTGTATAAATCTTATATAAACAGAGATTTTGTCCGTCCATCCGTCACAATTTTTCTGTCCGTCACAATTTTTCTGTCCGTCACAATTTTTCTGTTCGTCACAATTTTTCTGTCCATCACAATTTTTCTGTCCGTCACAATTTTTCCGTCCGTCACAACTTTTCCGTCCGTCACAATTTTCTTAAACGTAATAAATACATTGTGGAATTTATCTCATTTAAAAAAATCAGAGATCGTAACTGGAAAATATTGCATTAGTACTAAATAATAAATTCCCAATTACTAAAGCGGATGCCGGGACCGGGAATCGAAACCGAAACCTTGAGATCTTCAGTCTTTCTTATAAATTATTTGAGACAGTAACACCTTACAAAATATTGCATTTTCTAAAGAAAATAAACCTTTTGAACTCATCTAAAAAAATTCAGTATAAAAAACCAAAAAAAATTGAAAGTTAGGCCCTAAAAAGGGGACAACAAGATGCATCTAACCTCGAACAATTCCAAAATACCAAAACTCTCAACTAAAATTGCCTATAAATGACTCTCTGCCTTAAGACTCAAATGAACGATATTTCTTTCCACATTCATAGCATGAAATGACCCTTAGGGTTGATGTGCCTTTCTTATAAATAGAGCTTAAAACATTACCGTAACAAAATAATTATAGCTTTGGCATGACGTCATAGGTTTATGATTTACGTCATGTTTCAAAGCATGAATTCAAACATAAGCGATCATAAAAATGAATGGTTAAACATTATGTTAGGACACCTAACGAAAACGGAATTACCTCCCTTAAACCATTTCGGGAGTTAAGAGTTATCGCCCTTGGAAAAAGGGTCGTCTGCCCAGAGAGAAAGTAAACAACGACCACTGCTTCAGACTGTGAATATATCAATCGCGTCCAGCGGCCAATTAACTCATTAATTCATTCTGTGTTCAGTTTTAATAAATCTGTTAAACGTTTCTCTTGATAGTTCATCCATTTATTTACAAGTTATTATTTATAATTAACCTAAATTACGAGGTTATAAAAACATTATCAATAGCGTTGGAAATTCTTTTAATAGTCCAAAACAATTTATTTTATTTTAACTACGTATTGTCATTAAACACAATCTAATATTCAATATATACTAGAATTTGGGGCTGTAGGGCCCATAATTCTAGTATGTTAGTAAATTAGGAGAGTAGGAAGTGACTAACTTGGGTTTACTTTCGACAGCCTTGTAACTCGATTCCCTTATTTTGTCCTTTAGTCCTCACATTTCGTGAGCGATGTTTCTGACAAAGGGGGAAGAATTGCTGTTTTCTGGGTCGGAATCTATCCATCTAACACTTATCGTTGGCTGGTTTTTGACCTTGGAGTAGTATTTTTTTTTTTAACTCCTTACATCAAATGGCTTCATGCCTTGTCTGGGGCGACTTCCATAAAAAAAAAAAAAAAATAAAAAATTTCAAATTAATCAATGTTTCTTAAAAGAACTTCTTTATTCTTAATTTTCCGGCAAGCCAACGTCATGTTCAAATATTTAAGGGTTGAAGGCCTTTTGGCCAAGATCAAAGTGTAGTATCTGTTCCGATGGATACTACACCCTATAGACCGGTATCGTCTTGGCCTTCGGGTCTTGATTCCACCGGTCTGTGGGTTTGTCCTGTGCAGTTCTAGGAGATCCACCCTCCCAGGCTTTGTCTCCCCTCTTTGGGGTGGAGTAAGTTTATCGCTTACTGCCCGACGGGACTGCCCAGGCACTGGCTTTTCAAATCCCACTTTCCTGACCTTGTGTCACATCTTACCGCTGTCGGAGGAAGATAAATACAAGATCTTGTGACCAACAACAATAGAAAAAAAAAAATAATCAGAAAGTGAAATAATTCTTAATAGAAAAAGTGAATTTTTCCAGGAAATTTAAATTCAAAATAAATTGCATTGTTAGCGGCGTCTTTGTGTTAAGAAATATCAATATATAAAATTACACAACATTCCAACTTATGAAAATAAAATTAAAAAACCCTCTAAATCTCTTGAGTCAATCCAACCCCAATGTTAGGCACATAAGCATATATCAACTTTCTTTCGCTGGAAATATTTTGCATTTTCGACAATCTTCTCACGCACATCTACATTTTATAACTATTTTAAAAAAATTCAAATTATGACTTTTGGTTTATTTTCTGCCAACTTACTTATCTATTTAATTCATCTGATGATAAACCATTCTTTGAAAAGCCTGGCTTAAGGAAAGGAAGAAAATAAAGATTTCTTTTATTGAATACACCTTGTCTTGAATAACTGAACATGAAATAGATTTGTTATTCTTACATTTTTTATTTCTCTTCTTTCATTTATACATTGTCAGCTCGACGGTTTAGTTTCAATCCCGGCTTGAGGCACTAACTGGTCTAGCAGCACTAAAGAGTTGTGATACAGCGAAACAGTCTGTATGTAGATGACTATAAATATATATATATATATATATATATATATATATATATATAGATTTAGATTTTTCACTTATAAAATAGATCATTCAGTGAAGACCGGGGTTGTTCCAATAAAAACAAGCTCGATGATACTCGATTACAGAGTACAGAGCATTTATATATGATTTAATGAAGGCTTACCAAAGCATTCCTTTCAGGACACCAATTTTTCCTCTTCTCTTCTTAAGTGACCTCAACTATTGCAACGCCACATTGTGTATTGTCGGCAGTTGAAACCAGTATTCCAGACATTTAATTTCCCTGATGATCTGCCAAGCAAGTAACTGCTTGGTAGTGAAACACGTGTAGGAAAAAACATTTAATTTGAATAAATAATATTTGTAAGAAAAAATATCTTTAATGGTGATCATTGGTGTCTTGAAAGGAATGCTTTGGTAAGCCTTCATAAAATCACACATATATATATATATATATATATTGAGATATTTTCCGATACAAATAACGTTTCATATCCAGAAAAATTGACTTTTATTTTATTTTTTAATAACAGCTGTTTCTTCATAGCCATACAAACGGAGCATTGGTAATAACGAAGTCCGAATCTTATACACAAATAAATTACAGAAAAAATCGACTTACTTTAGAATATTTTCACAAACAGACTGTGCTTAACTATTTATATGTATATATAGTCGTCTATAGACAGACTGTTTCGCTGTATCACAGCTCTGCAGTGTGGCTAAAGAGTTCCTCAAACTAAGATCGAAACTTGACTGTCTAGTCAACAATCAGCGCTACTAACCATTCGGTCGTCAGCCACCTGCCGCGAGTAAGCAATATTTATATAAACACTGCCGCGAGTAAGCAATATTTATATAAACACTGTCAATTGCCGGAGAGTTCTTTATTTATTTACACGAATAACTTTGCATTTAAACTGATGGCATTTAGCGATTTCACTTACACAAAAGATGAACATATATATATATATATACAGGGTGTCTCAAAAAAATGTACTCACTTTTAGAATGGCAAAATGTGCAGAAGATGTCGAGTTTGCACACAAAATTGTGTGGAGCGATGAAGCAAAGTTTTCTCGTCATTCTACGAGTGAGTACATTTTTTTGAGACACCCTGTATATATATACTGAATTGTGTGTGTCTTGTATGATGTTAAGTGCAAAACGAAAGCCTGCAGTAGCTCATTTAAAGTTTTAAAAAAACATTATTCGGCGATAATTATCGAGCACGTGTTGCAGACATTGATACATCGCAGTTCATTTTTAGGTAGAATTGAGCTTTGACCTCTTCGACCATGCTGAATGTTGGTGCATATATGTCAACGACGCTGATATTAATCATGAATATGAGTTTTCTACTTTGTAGCGGAATTTAAAAAAAAATTTTTTAATGGAAATCGCTCCAGGCAAGGCATGAAGCTAATTGATGTAAGGAGCTAACAAGAACGAAAGATGATTATCGCAAAGACAGGAGATGCCTATTGGCTTTAGTCTTGAAAAGACCAAGGCAATAGATAATAGAAAAACAGTCAGCAGGAAGAGAGTTCCATAAGCCTGCAGTTCTTGGAAAACGGCTACTGGAACAGGAAACTATTACAATGAGGTATCAAAACAGCGAATTGATGAAGACCACTAGACCAACGAGTCAAACGAGCTGGAACAAAGGATGCAGGGAATAGATCACGCATGTCATAATAGTATTTACAGAAAAGACTGAGACTAGCAACATCACGTGAGAGAGAGGGGGTGTAGAGAAAAAGAAAGGGTGGGGCGGGAGGCAATCAAATTGCAGATATGTTTCTGCACCTTATCAAGAACTCTCAAATGGGACAGATTCACCAGCCCAAATATGACAACAGTACCATTTTTTTTTTTTGGGGGGGGGGGGGGGTCCGCTTAAATCGCTAGAGGTTCCCATGGTTCCGTTTTTTTTTGTTTTTATTTTTTTTTTGTAGTCAAACTCTAATTTTTTTTTTTTTTAAATAAGAAAAAGCGGATTTCTGCCAAATCATAAGGGTGTAACTTCCCTATTTTTTTTTTTATCGCTAACTGAGATTCTGTATAATTTTGCTTATTCGGACTACTGTTCTCATCTTGAGTGTTATCATCACAACGTTTCGGCCGATGTAACCTCCGTTCGGCCTTCTTCAGGTGTATCTTTTCGAACTCGGAAATATTTCTGTCAAACTCGGGAATCTGGACGTGATTTTGAACGGAACCCTTTATTTAATCCACGGGGGGGTAGCATGCTCTCGTTCCGTCAGCCATGACTAGGAGAAGTCTTGAGTAATTCGCAGTTCTTCGTATCGCCTGCACTGAGGATTGAACTTTCAACCTTCAGATACTAAGAACTGAATTGTACTATATCCACTGCGCCACGGGTCCTTGCGGACAATTCTCGTATGAATTTTGGAAGTCGTAATGTGCAGTCTTACTACTTATCACTATATATCACTGTGTGTGTATATGTATATGTATATATATATATATATATATATATATATATATATATTGCGAGGTCCGACACAGTTTGTTGTTGTAGATCACTATTCGCTGCTCGTTGTAAAATACCTGCCGACTTGGTATTTACAAAGTTAAATTCCTCCTTAATTCTAAGCTAATTTGTGGTGGCCAACTGTGAAGTTGGTGACCCCAAATACTCAACGCTGACATCAAAAGTTACGACTGTGACCTAAGAAAGCGTCTTCTACTAGAATTCATTTGTATATAACATTTTGATTTTAAAGTGAAACCATGTGCATTTCAAGAGTTTGTGAATTGAACTTTCTAATTAAATTCTTCGTACATTTAAAAAAAAAGTGAGAGGATGCTTTCGGAATTTTTGAGATGAGGATTGATAATTTGTATTATTTGGACTACCGTTCTTGTTTCGGATGTTATTTGTACAACATTTTGGTTGATATAACCTCCGACCTTCTTCAGGTGCGTCTTGTGGAAATCGGTGATAATTTCGAACTGAACCCGTTACTTAATCCACTGGGTGTATATCGACCGAAACGTTTTGAAAATAACATTCCAGATGAGAACAGTTGTCGTGCCGGGATTGACAGCAGATTCCATAATTCTTGATCGTATGAACGGGTCGCAGCAAGTGGTGTCTCATATGAGTGGCTCTCCCGCTCAAAAATGCAAAAAGTGTCATGCTATCGGGTCAGCAACCATCAACTGGCTCGGGAATTGACGCAAACACAGCAGAATGAAACTATTAATTCTCTTTTTGTATTTCTTTCCCCCCCCCCCCCCCCCCCGTATAAAAGATAATAAATGTTACCGTTAGCAATTACTGATTTTGATGATGTTTTTTTTTACAACAGATGATGAAGGGTATTTCTTAACTTTTCAAAAAGGTTTAACTCTATCCCCTCCCCCTTCCAACTTTTTCCACTCCCCCCCCCACCCCACCCCTGTCAAGCTAAAGAAAGAAAATGGGAGCTCACTTGCGTCTTCTGCTTCTCAATTCATAAAAGATCAATAAGAAAATGAACTCTAATATGCGGGGCACATTTGTCTCCCCAAACACACTCTGCTTTGACTCGAATTTTTTCTTTCGACCCCCACTCCCTTCTTTCTATCCCTTCCCCCTTCTTTATGTTGTGTACTCCCCCTTCCTCTCACTCTTTTATTTGCTCCCTTTTTTGCCAAGAACAGATTCACTTATTGATAAATGACTTCATAGTTCGATCACTTTTCACATTCCAAAGATGCCAATTGTTAACATTTTTTGGTTTCTATTTTTTCTTTTCTCTTTTTTCTTTTCTCTTTTTATCTTTTTTCTTTTTATCTTTTTTCTTTTTATCTTTTCTCTTTTTTTCTTTTTATCTGTTCTCTTTTTTCTTTTCTCTTTCTCTTTTCTCTTTTTCTTTTTTCTTTTTATCTTTTTTCGTTTTTCTTTTTATCTTTTCTCTTTTCTTTTTTCTCTTCTCTTTTTCTTTTCCTATTTTCTTTCTCTTTTTTCTTTCTTTTCCCTTTTTTCTTTCTTTTCCTATTTTCTTTCTTTCCCCTTTTTTCTTTCCCTTTTTCTCTTTTTTTTCTTTATTTCTTTTCTCTTTTTTTCTTCTCTCTTTCCCTTTTCTCTCTTTCCCTTTTTTCTTTTCCCTTTTTCTTTTCCCTTTTTCTTTTCCCTTTTTTCTTTCCTCTTTTTTCTTACCTCTTTTTTCTTTTTTTTTCTTTTCTCTTTTTTTCTTCTCTTTCATTCTCTTTTTTCTATCTTTTTCTTTTCTCTTTTTGTTTGCCTCATTTCATTGAAGAAAAGATTTGTTTCATGCCTTTTTCCTTTAACAATACACAAAATTTATTTTTAGATTATTCTAATTTCTAGTTAATTCAAGAAAATATATATATATTTATTTATAATATTAAAAACCTTCGGAATTTTCCTAAAAATATTTTTTTAAATTTCTG
Source organism: Sepiola atlantica (assembly GCA_963556195.1). Classification (NCBI taxonomy): domain Eukaryota; kingdom Metazoa; phylum Mollusca; class Cephalopoda; order Sepiida; family Sepiolidae; genus Sepiola; species Sepiola atlantica. The sequence continues at coordinate 6,425,902 of OY744552.1, forward strand.
CTGAAAAAAATACATTAAAATGTGTTATAAATGAAATAATTACCTACTTATTTGGTGTTTTTCTTTCTTTTCCGGCTTGGAACACGTTGTTCGATTGAAAAATAAATGGCTTGTTAGGGTTAATACCTCTAAAACCAAGCTTCTCTTCTTTCACCACCAACGCTCGGACCCCCCCCCCCCTTCCCGAGTTGAAATGAATGACACTATCTTTGATAAAATCCCAAGACTGACTTTCACTTCAGACCTGAAATCTATTGCTACGGTTGCAGGAAAAATGGTTGGATCTTTCTATCGCTCCAGAAAGTACCTCACTCCGGACGCAATCCTTTATCTGTACGAGAGACAAAATACGTCCTAAAATGGGGAGGTGCTGTTGCCACATATGGGGAGGTGCTGTTGCCACATATGGGGAGGTGCTGTTGCCACATCTGGGGAGGTGCTGTTGCCACATATGGGGAGGTGCTGTTGCCACATCTGTGGGGGTACTGTTGCCACATATGGGGAGGTGCTGTTGCCACATCTGGGGAGGTGCTGTTGCCACATCTGGGGAGGTGCTGTTGCCACATCTGGGGAGGTGCTGTTGCCACATCTGGGGAGGTGCTGTTGCCACATACGGGGAGGTGCTGTTGCCACATATGCGGAGGTGCTGTTGCCTCATATGGGGAGGTGCTGTTGCCACATATGGGGAGGTGCTGTTGCCACATATGGGGAGGTGCTGCTCAGAGCTCCCTTTCCTGCCTTGACAGAGTACAGAATCAACCTTGAAATCTAGTAGGGGGGGGGCCCTCTTCTCTTTTCTACAGCCTCTTTCTCACAGAAGAGACGTTGCTAGTCTCTCTCTACTCAATCTACTCAATTTTCATAGTAGGTGCTCGACTGAGCTCTAATTTCTGGTTCTCTCCCTCCTGTAAAACATTCTCAGCAAAAACTCGTCTGGCTACAACCACTGTAAATAATTTTCCTTTCTTCCTCTGTGTACCTGAAACTAAACAGAACTTCCATGAACAAAGTTTCTTTCCAATAACTTGTAATCTGTGGAATACAATACCGTGAGGCTGCTTCTCAGTTGACTACAACATTGTCGTTTTTAAGTCCAATGTTTTCAATCAGCAGACGACATTGGAAGGGAATTCGAGGAGTGTGTGTGTCGTCTTTAGTGTGCGTGTGCGTAAGACAGTGAAACAGTTAATGCATTGTGGCTATGTGTGCGTGAGTTTAGAAAAGGCGTTTTTCAGCATTCCCAAGGCCCTACAGAGGGGCGATGTTAGCTTTCTAGTGCATTAGGGCCAGAAATGCTGTTGAAGGAAAAATCTTGCCTTTTATGTGGTCGAGGTGGCTCCAAAAGGACAATTTCTATAAATTGAGAAAAATCCACTGATTGGTTCAATATATTATTTGTTTTTATTAATTCTGTCGGATTCGTGCGCAAAGCGGTGTGTGCAGAAACGAGTTTAAGCACTTTCATTTCCGGCGCCGAAGTGTAAACTTCGCTGCTACAACTCTTGTTGGTCATGTCATGTTCAAAAACTTCAGGTTTTTTTTTTTTTGGTTTTTTTTTCAGCCGTAAAGAAATGAAATGGGATGAAATGAACATCTTAGCTACCCACCATCCGGCAGGCAAAGACTATGGCCACATGAAGGTTGATGAACCCCCGACCCCCTATGCCCGACTGTCTGACCAGGAAGATGACGATGACGATGATGCTGATGGAGGTGTACAAGAAAGAAAAAAGTCCAAAAAACACAAGAAAAAAAGCTTAGACGAATCGGACAGCTTAAATGCCCAAGATTTACTCGAAAGGTAAACCTAAAATTCTCTCTCTTCACCCCCTCTCTCTCTCTCTCTCTATTCACCCCCTCTCTCTCTCTTCACTCTCTCTCTCTTCACCCCCTCTCTGTCTCTCTCTCTCTCTTCACCCCCTCTCTCTATATATATTCACCTCCTTTCTCTCTATATATATTCACCCCCTCTCTCTCTCTCTCTCTCTCTATTCACCCCCCTCCCCTCTCTCTCTCCATTCACCCCTCTCTCTCCCTCTCTCTCTTCACCCCCTCTCTTTCTTCACCCCCTCTTTCTTCACCCCCTCTCTCTTCACCCCCTCTCTCTCTCTTCACCCCCTCTCTCTCTCTCCACCCCCTCTCTCTCTCTCTTCACCCCCTCTCTCTCTCTCTCCACCCCCTCTCTCTCTCTCTTCACCCCCTCTCTCTCTCTTCACCCCCTCTCTCTCTCTTCACCCCCTCTCTCTCTCTTCACCCCCTCTCTCTCTCTTCACCCCCTCTCTCTCTCTTCACCCCCTCTCTCTCTCTCTTCACCCCCTCTCTCTCTCTCTTCACCCCCTCTCTCTCTCTCTTCACCCCCTCTCTCTTCACCCCCCCCTCTCTCTTCACCCCCTCTCTCTCTCTTCACCCCCTCTCTCTCTCTTCACCCCCCTCTCTCTTCACCCTCTCTCTCTTCACCCCCCTCTCTCTTCACCCCCTCTCTCTTTTCACTCCCCTCTCTTTCTCTCTCTCTTCACCCCTCCCCCTCTCTCTTCTCCCCCTCTCTTTCTCTTCCTCTTCCTCTTCACAACTCTCAAGATGACATCACATTTCTAAGGACTTTTCACCCGTTCACAGTTTACATTTTTACACTGTGAAAATTGGCTTCTGAACTAATAGCAAAAAAGATGGTAAATTTTCTTATTTCCAATAAAATTTGAACAGTCATAATTTAGAGTTTGCAGCAATCACAGGTGCCGTTGTGACCAGCCGGTCGACATATATGGACTCCACACCCTTTCGTGTAGAAGGAGCGCTGGCAGATTTCCGAGGCACAGCGCTCTCAATGATGTCCTTCGACGAGCACTAGACATCGCTGACTTCCCGTCGATCCTCGAATCGGTTGATCTTGACAGAGGGGATCGCAAACGACCTGATGGCCTGACGGTGTTTCCATTTACAAACAATAAGTCACTGATATGGGATGCGACTTGTGTCCACACTTTTGCGCCTTCATCAGTGATAGAATTGGCAACAAACCCTGGGCATGCAGCAGTGTCAGCAGGGAGACGCAAGCGGTCAAAATATGCTGATCTTCGACAGATTTGCATTTCAACCGATCGCTGTGAAGACGAGTGCAGTGATTGGCCCTGCCACGCGCGACTTCCTCAGCAGCCTTGGTCTATTAATGACGCGCAACACCGAAGACAATCGCGAATTGTCTCGGCTTTACGAGCACCTCTCTATCGCCATTATTCGTGGAAACGCCTTGAGTCTGCTCTTGGCCTGCCAAACCAGCCGAACATTCGAAGAAAACTATTGACTGTGATACGATTATATTCAAAGAATCGGGATTTCTCGTTATTGAACTAAAGAATGTCCAGGTGATGAATAAGGGATTTTTTATTGATTATTTATTGAATTATTAATCTTATAGTTTACTTTTTCACCGAATGGATCAGTGTAATATATTTGTTTCTTATTTTTTTTTATTATTTGTGATGTAATGAATAAATATTTATAAAAAAAAAAAGTTCTTGAAATCAAACTAAACAATGTCCAAATGACGAATAAGGGATTTATTAATTATTTATTGAATTATTAATCTTATAGTTTACTTTTTCACCTGATGGATCAGTGTAATATATTTGTTTATTTTTTTAACGTTGATTAAATAAATAAATTAAAAAATTTATTGGCTAGTTGAGCTACTAAAATATCAAAATAAATTTGGTACCATTTTCTGATGCTTTGCAAAGATCTGTGCATACATTAAAAAAATTTTCCTTTGGGATATTTAATGATACTTGACAGGTGCAAACGTTGAGTAGAGCAAAAAAAGAAAACATTAGCTTTGGGATATCTAATGTAGCACACTATTTTTATCTCTCTTCTATTTTTTTTTTTTATCTGCAAAAGATTAGAAAATTCGAAAACATCAACATCATTCCCCAGTGAAGATGCTGACGAAGACGAGGCGGCGGCGGCGGCAGGGGAAGAAGAATCCGAGGAAGAATCTGAAGAAGAAACCGAAGATATGAGAGGTACGTCGTTGTCTTGGGGATGAGGAGAGTGGGGGGGGGGGGGGGGAGCACATGCACACCTCCAAAAGACTGCACTGTGTCTTGTTCAAAATACGCTCCTGTGTTTGTGTCGATTGTTCTTTTTTTCCGATCACTATCGAACATGATGTCACAGCTGGTAATGGATTGAGAAGTAGTGCAAGGAAACTCTCATGATCTGAAGGCTGTGAGTTCAATCCCTCTGCGGGGCAGTGCATTTTCATTTTCTGTCCAATTTCCGGGAAAAAGTATTTTTCACTAACTGCATCTACCTAGCATTGCCCAAGAGCATTTATGCTGTAATTTTTGGAACCCCACTCTAGCCCTAACCCTGAGCCTAGCCCTAACCTTAACCCTGGCCCTAACCCTAACCCTAACATACACACTTTTTGCCTCTTAATATTTTGGAAGAAAATATTTACATTGACGGAAAAAAAGAAAAAAAATGGTTTTGCAATAAAATCTATCGGACATCTTAGAAATGTTGAAAATAATTTTTTTTTTTTTTAAGTATAAATAATTAGCAGAGATACCTGGCATTGTCTGGGTGCATGGACGAAAACAAAATAGAAGCATTAAAAAATGTGTGTGTTAGTTTTCTTTTAATATTTCTCTTTCTCTCTTTACATAAATACTGCACCCTCTCTATTCCTCCCCCCATTCCTCCCTCTTTCTCCCCCCCCATTCCTCCCTCTTTCTCCCCCCATCCTTTCCTTTCTCTTTCCCTTCCTCCTTCTCTCTTTCCCTTCCTCCTCTCTTTCCCTTCCTCGTTCTCTTTTTTCCCTTCCTCCCTCTCTCCCTTTCCATCCATCCCTCCCTCTTTCTCCCTCCATCCTTTCCGTTCTCTTCCCCTTCTTCCTTCTCTCTTTCCCTTCCTCCTACTCTCCTTCTTTTCTTCCCTCTCTCTTTCCGTCCATCCCTCTCTCTCTTTCCGTCCATCCTTCTCTCTCTTTCCCTTCCTCCCTCTCTCTTTCCATTCCTCCCTCTCTCTTTCCCTTCCTCCCTCTCTCTTTCCCTTCCTCCCTCTCCCTTTCCGTCCATCCCTCCCTCTTTCTCCCTCCATCCTTTCCGTTCTCTTTCCCTTCTTCCTTCTCTCTTCCCCTTCCTCTCTCTCTCTCTCTTTCCCTTCCTCCCTCTCCCTTTCCGTCCATCCCTCTCTCCCTTTCCGTCCATCCCTCCCTCCCTTTCTGTCCATCTATCTTTAGTAACTGCTTCAATACAATAACAAAGGTGACAAAGAAAGAAAGAAAAGTCATCAGTCGTTGACTGTTTAACCTAGTTTCAATATTGTTTTTTGAACAAACAAGAATGAAAGTATTTTTTTAGGCAAGTAAATACGGACAAGTGTGGTCGTCCATAGAATATGGGATCTGCATGTCACGATCTTGATTGATAAAAAGAAACTGTCCGTGTGAATTGGTCAGAAATGTGTCTACTCTATTCTATTATACGTTATCGCTTGAGCCGCTGAGGATGCGTGGGGACGCGATTCTTGCATAAAACATCATCAAATTGAATTTAAATATACCTTTCGTGGAGATTTTCACTCCAACGCCAAGTCGGGATCTCCACGGAACCCAACAAACGTAGACCATAGTTGCTTTCGTCTCATTAGAAGAAACGGAGCATTCTCTGTCCCTTTTGACCAAGATCAAAGTGTAGTATCTGTTCCGATGGATACTGCACCCCATAGACCGGTGTTGTCTTGGCTTTCGGGACTTGATTTACGCCGGTCTGTGGGTCTGTCCTTTGCAGTTTAAGGAGGTCCACCCTCCTAGGCTTTGCCTCCCCTCTTTGGGGAGGAGTAAGTTTATTGCTTACTGCCTGAGGCGCCCCTACCGGGAAATGCCGACGGAGCTGCCCAGGCAATTTTTAATCACTAGAGTGCTCACCTCCTCGGGCGCTGGCTTTTCAAATCCCACTTTCCCGACCTTGTGTCACATCTTACCGCTGTGGGAGGAAGATAAATAAGACGGCATTCTCTGTCCGTGTTTCTGCTCCACGGAACAGCTTATTAGAGGAGGTCGCGATGATGCATACCATATCCAGGTTTAATGTCGCCTTAGAGAAAATATCCAGACGGTATATAGACGTACACATCTTTTAACTGTCCCTTTTTACATGGCTTGTTGCACTTTGATATTTTGGGAGCCAATAAATTTGATTCGATTAAGGAAAGTCGTATTTCAGTGTGTGCAGCTAAAACTGAGAAACTACCAGAGATACAATTACAAACTTTACATTTTCCGATTTAGTATGACCCCAAGCTGGTCATGGAAGAAAAAAAAAAAACGGTGTTTCTTTACTTTCACGATGACATGAAAATATTTAAAGAAATGTATAAACTTTGTTATGTACTTACGTGGTAGCTGAAAATAAGATTGTACAGAAAAAATTACGCAAATTCATCCAGTATTTATTAAATTATAAGAAATTTTTTTTTAAAATAACGATCTTACGTATCTGTAGAAATTTATACTTACTTATTAGGGAAGGGAGATAACTGAAATTTTGTTTTTGGAAAAACTCAAACTGGCGACCGACAAATAAAATCGTTTTTTTTTAATTTTTTAAATTTTTAATTTTTAATTTAATAAATACTGGATGAATTCGCGTAATTTTTGGTGTACAGTTACTTTTTTTTCAGCTACCACGTAAGTACATAACAAAGTTTATACATTTCTTTAGTTATTTAGTTTAATAAAAATTGAATTATCTCCCTTGCCAAATCAGAAACTGAAATGATTAAAAAACATGGCGACCGATAGATAAAATGGTGCTTTTTTTTTAATTTAATAAATGCTGGATGAATTTGCATAATTTTTAGTGTACAGTCTTCTTTTCAGCTACCACGTAATTACATAACAAAGTTTATACATTTCTGTAGCTATTTCATTTTTTTTAAGAGAGAGGCCGAACATGTCGTCGTGAAACTACAGACGCACCAAAAAGAAATATGCTAATATTCATTTGTTTGGGATCACCAGAGATCAAAATAGTGCAGTCGGGGGCAAGGAAACAAAAGTGACTTTCTTTCAATCTCACTAATGTATATGTTCGAAAAAGAACACTGACACTAGGTCGAACAGTCGGTCAGCTGTTAATGACTTTATCCTCTTTCTTTTTTCTTTCTATTGAACCAGTTGCCAAGGTTTATGCATGAATGAGAGAGAGGAGAGTCGGAAAGGGAGGGGGGGGGCTCAAAAAGTAGCATGACGGTGGATTTGTAGAATGTAAGATAAAGATGTTAGACACACACTTTATTTAACTGTTCTATTTTCGTATCTAGAATCCCGGGCATCGCTAGGTAGCCCCGCTAGTTGAGATCGGATTACCGATGACCATTTCCCCCCTCCCCTCCAAATCTCGTGGTCTAGTGCCTAATTGTACATTTTCTTAAATATAGAGAGGACATTTCATGGACCATTCTCCACGATCCCCGTCCTCACCAAAATCAATTTCTTTCTTTTGAGACATTTCACGCTGTCTTTCTTTGTCCGGCCAAGAGAAATAAATAAGACTATCAAGTGGATATGATGATTGATTGTACAATTAGGCACAAGGCCATGTGATTTGGGTGAATGGTTGCCAGTAATCAAATGTCTATCTCCACTTATAATATAACAAAGAGGTTCTCTGTCTGTCTGTCTGTCTGTCTGTCTGTCTTTCCGTAAGATTTGGGTAAATACTATTTAATTTTTTAAGTCAGCTACAATCTTTGTAAACATAAATACATTAGGGCACATCTTTTCATTTTTTATTTATTTTTTAAACACAAAGTATTTTGCGTGGGGGAGGGTAAAAAAAAATTCTGGGTGGAGGGGATGTCGACATGTTTTTTTTTTTAACTAAAAATATTTTTGGTCTGAAACAAAGAAAATCAATGTCTCACCACCCAAGAAATATGACTGGGGCTCCATCGGTTTACGGGTGAGCGTTCATTTCTGACGTGGCAGCCTAGCAAAAATAGACGACCGTTAGGGAGTCTATTTTCGCTAGTCTAGTTATAATATAATAAAGACTTTCTCATAATAAAGTTTTTGCACTATTTTCTTTTTAGGAGCAGTATTACATATAGGGGTTAATCTTGAGAATCACCAGAACCTTGCATCCCTATCGTTATCCTCATCTTCATCAAAATCGATTTCATTCTTTTTAGACATTTCACCCTGTTTTTCCTTTTCTTCTTTTTCTAGCCAAGAGAAAAATGTTTGAGAAGAAGCGGATGCTGCACTATAACGAATTCCAGGCCGTCCAAATGGCCAAACAACTCATGGAATTGGAAGAAGACGACGAGGAGGAGGATGAGCAGGAAGATAAGAAAAAAGGCAGCGAGAATGATAAAACCAGCACGCAACCTGATGCGGTAGAAAGCCCGTCGTCTGTGCACTAAAGCCGGTTCTTCTGGCAGTGATGGTGTTCTCCACTTCGGCGCGGTAGACAATGCGAACGGAGGGGCACGTGCGATCGTTCCGGGAGAGACTTTTAACTTCTTGGCTCAACACGGTTCGAACCCCCTCTTTTTCAATCTGGCCTACATCGGACAAAGCAAACCTACAAGAACAATAGTTGTAACGATAGGAAATGTCTGAAAGAGAACAGGCTTCTGCAATTAAACGCACCTCTAATGTGGACCCCTTTTTTTTTTCTTTTCTTTTTTTTTCTTTTTTTTTTTTTGTATCTAGCCTCCTATTTTTTGTTATTTACCGTATATATTCGTGTAAGAAACGCTTTTTTTTATTTATTTTAAAAATTTTTTAATTTTTTTTAAGACCAATTATTTTACCCCAAGCTGAAGAAAAATTGACCATTCATTATTAAAGTTGTACCTTAAGTTTAGACATTTTTATTTATTTTTAATTTGGAGAAGATGAAGGGAGGGGGGGGGGGGTAAATTAGACCCACACAAAAAAAGGGGTACGGGACGGACGCTAAAGAGAGCATCATGGGAGGCGGTGGGTATCTAAGACCAAAGTTTCAAATTATCTGTTTGTCTGTCTGCTTAAATTTTCCCACCATAAAATAATCTTCCTTACATCAATGATGTTTTGATGGCAATTTAGAGAAGAACCCCTTTTTAAAAAGGGGCTCGGTTTGAAATTTCCAGGAGAAAGGTTATACCGACTTTGACAAAAGACTCCTGAAGAAGGCTGGCTGAAATGTTGTAAAAAAAAAAGTTTAAAATAATAAAATAAGAAATAACAAGGATGGGGCGAATATAATGTGAGACATGTAAATAATTTCCTGTTGAATTTTGATGACGTATGTGGATCTGCTCAACATTTTGGGGAGGGGAGGTGGGGGCGGGTCCTAAGATGGGTTTCAATCAGTCTTCTTCCTCACCCCCACCCCTTTTGTAGTTGATGAAACTTGTTTTGATTTGAACAAACATTCATGATCTGATTGTTGTCTCTTTTTTTTCTTCTTTTTCTTTGTCTGAAAAGAAAAAAAGAAAAGGAAGAAAAAGTAAAAAATGAAAAGAAAACAAAGGAAAAGAACCTTTGTCTTTTTCTTTTCCTTTTTCTTTTTTCTGTCATCATTTTTGTCATCTTTTTTCTTTCATCGTTTTTTCTCTTTCATCTTTTTTCTTTTATCGTTTTTCATTTTCTTTAATTTTTCTTTCATCGTTTTTTCTTTCATCGTTTTTTCTTTCATCGTTTTTCTTCATTTTCTTTATTTTTTCGTTCATCGTTTTTTCTTTCATCGTTTTTTCTTTCATCGTTTTTCTTTTTCTTTACTTTTTCTTTCATCGTTTTTTCTTTCATCGTTTTCTTCATTTTCTTTAATTTTTCTTTTATCGTTTTTTCTTTCATCGTTTTTCTTTTTCTTTAATTTTTCTTTCATCGTTATTTCTTTCATCGTTATTTCTTTCATCGTTTTTCTTCATTTTCTTTAATTTTTCTTTCATCGCTTTTTCTTTCATCGTTTTTCTTCATTTTCTTTAATTTTTCGTTCATCGTTTTTTCTTTCATCTTTTTTCTTTCATCGTTTTTCTTCATTTGCTTTAATTTTTCTTTCGTTTTTTCTTTCATCGTTTTTCATTTTCTTTAATTTTTCTTTTATCGTTTTTTCTTTCATCGTTTTTCTTTTTCTTTAATTTTTCTTTCATCGTTATTTCTTTCATCGTTATTTCTTTCATCGTTTTTCTTCATTTTCTTTAATTTTTCTTTCATCGCTTTTTCTTTCATCGTTTTTCTTCATTTTCTTTAATTTTTCGTTCATCGTTTTTTCTTTCATCTTTTTTCTTTCATCGTTTTTCTTCATTTTCTTTAATTTTTCTTTCATCGTTATTTCTTTCATCGTTATTTCTTTCATCGTTTTTCTTCATTTTCTTTAATTTTTCATCTTTTTACTTTTTTTCTTTTCTTCTACTTTTTCTTTTTCTATTTTTCTTATTTCTCTTCTTCTTTTTTAAGATTTCCTGTAACCTGATTCCATTATCCGTTTTTGTTTATTCATTCAAGGGCGGCCGAATAACCTCTAACTCTATAATCTTCCTCCACCTCTCCTGAACACTATCCCAGTCCAATAAAACTAAACTCGCAGTCAAGCATATACATATACTCTCGATGTCTTATCCTCATCTTTTTCACTTGTTATTCGCATATTGTTTTTCTCTTCGTTCCTTATTCTGCTGACTTCTCGATATTCACTCTTTTCTTCTGATTTTTTCTACCATCTTCATTCATTTAACCCTAACCCATCTTCGCATTACTTATTAAAATCTATATTTCACATTCTAATTGTAAAGCTTCCATTTTCACAGCTGGTCGAGTATTATTAGATTGGGCCAGGGGTTCAGGAGAGATATTTTATATTGACATTCTTCAGTCTTGGAAAACTATCGAGTTGTGTTACAAGTGCAAAGACTGGGAGAAAATGCCTAAAATTTAAGGCTTAAACTTAAGGGTTCTTAAGAAGAAATTGAAATTCAAGGAATCTTGCTTAATTGGTGTTACCCTTGCAACAGTCGCACCCTTCAACATCGTTGGAACGGTTCTTTAAAAAAGCAAGCGCTGGGTACACATGGTTCAGGTGCCGTCGCAAAAGTTGCCAGAATGTTGCCTCTGATTGTATTCCGGGACTTCGGCTCTGGATCTTTCCCCATGGTTGACTCCCGAAGATTGTCCTATATGTTGTTCTGGCCGCAAATTCAGGAGAGAGGGAGAAAGCATTTTTTTGTTATTTTGGTTAACCGTGAATAAATCCATGTTGGGATCAAGGCCAATTTGTTTGGGGGGTTAGTGGGGGGGGAGTGTTAAATTCTTAGCTGAAATATTATTGTTAATCGTTTTAACCTTTTTTTTTTAGCCTTTTTTGATGGTCCCAATTCCATCAATCCATTACATTTAATAATTGTCGAATGAATTCTTAGGAATCGATTCTTCTGCCATTCAATTTAATTTGCTATTTTTGATGTTCCTCTTACATATATTCAAAAGAAATTTGGAGGTAAGTCGGATTAAGGTGACTCATGATTATTGCACATTTTTTTTTTTTTTTTTTTTTTTTTCTTTCGGGGGTGGGTTGGGGGTTCTACCTTTTTTTTCTTTTTTTTTTTCTTTTTCTTCTACTTTTTCTTTTTTTTTTGGGGGGGGGGGGGTGAGGTTCTACCTTTTTTTTTTCTTTTTCTTTTTCTTCTGTTTTTTTTTGGTTTTTTTTTCTTTTTTCATTCCTTTTTTTTTTCGGGGGTGAGGTGAGGTTCTACCTTTTTTCTTTCCCTTTCTTTTTTTTTTTTTACATTTTTATTTCTTAGTCTTCCTTTATTCTTTTTTTTTCTTTTTCTGTCTTTTTTTTTTTTTTACTCAGGTTAATATTTAGTTAAAAACCTAACATTATTAATACTAAACATACTGCGAAACCAAAATCTTATATATTTGCTCTGGCGCATATTCACGGCCTAATGTCTTTTTCGACACATTCTGGACTGCTTCCATGTTGCTACAACGTACTTAAGTGGGTGACCATTTGGGAATAGTGCCAGGTGCTGTACGTGTGAAACGCGGTCCTAGTGGCCTTTCAAACCAAGCACCGACTAACAATCAACAACCGTAACAGACAGTCCTAAGCCGTTCATTGTGATCTGCATCCACAAGACACTGGTTGATTTGCTTGGCAGAAGATGTTAGATTCTACGGACAAAGAAGATCTACTTCTTTGAGGCAATCGATGCTTTGGCATCGGTCATCGACTCATCTAAATCGAAGCTTGGTTATCAAAATCCGATAAATGACCTCTTCCTGACCTCTGACCTCATCAGATTAGAAATGAATAAACCATTTTTCGGAATTGTTGAGATAAGGATTGCTTTTTTGGATCATTCAAATTACTGTTCTCATCTTGGATGTTATTCTCACAACGTTTCGACCGATGTAACCTCTGACCTTCTCGGGTATGTTTTGTCAAACTCGGAAAGCTTTATGCCAAACTTGTGGATCTGTACGAAATTTCAGCCCCTTCATTTAATCCCTAGGTAGATTGTTCTTGCTCTATCAGCCATGATGTGGCACAACGGATAAAAGTGCTAAATAATATTAATCAGTTCTAAGTGACAGTCTTCAGGAGGTTGAAGGTTCAATCCTCAGTACGGGCGATACTAAAAATACAATTAAGAATTACTTAGGACTTCTAACCAACCGGTCATGGCTACCTGAACGAGAACAAACTACCCCCGTTGATTTAAAAAAAAAAAAAAAAAAGTTTCCGTTTAAATTTCCGTACCAATTTCAGAGTTTGACGAGACGCACCTGAAGACGGTCGGAGGTTAAATCGTCCGAAACGTTGTGAGAATAACATCCAAGATGAGACCAGTAGTCCGAATAATCTGAACGAACTATCTTCAAACAATACAATCCATGAGTTTTTCCTTGCCGAAAAAATAATGGAAGATAGAATGGTTATAAATTTTATAGAAACTAGCAGGCACATCCTGTGTTGCCCGGGAATGGATAAAGACTCCTGTGTATTCCTGCTCCAAACCCTTAAACCCATATTACTATTTTTATTCTTTTATTAATTTCTATAATTTCCAATTTATAAATAGACCTAGAAAAGAATACCCGTCCCAGGACAGGTAAAATGAATTCCCCAAACAAAACCGTTTTTGCACCACTTTTATGTCTCCTTACGAAGATAAAAATCAAGATATAATGCTACTAAACCTGATGTCTAGAATCCTTATTCTAATTTTGATCAAAATCCATTACATGAGTTTGATTCTAGAAAATGCCTAAAATTTAAGGCTTAAGCTTAAAGGGTCTTAAGAAGAAATTGAAATTCAAGGAATCTTGCTTAATTAGTGTGTAATGACTATGGATTAAATTTAATGCAAATCTGAAATATTTGAATTTTCGGGGCTTTAGTTTCGCTACGACATGTTAGCTCAAGAAATCTATAAATTTTCTTATGTACATACGTGGTAGCTGAAAAAAAGGCTGTGTACGAAAAATTACGCAAATTCATCCAGTATTTATTAAATTAAAAATAAAAATGATTTTATCTATTGTCGCCATTTTTGTTAAATTTTGAGTTTTTCTGGAAATTTTTTTTGAGTTATCTCCCTTGTTTAATCAGTAAGTTAAATTGGGTAAAACAGGTCTAGCAATACGTAAGATTTTTTTTAAAAAAAAATTTTTTTTTATAATTAATAAATATTGGATGAGTTTGCGTAAAATTCTTTCTGTACAATTTTATTTTCAGCTAACACGTAAGTACATAACCAAGTTTATACATTTCTTGAAATATTTTAATGTCGTAGCGAAACTAAAGCAGCACCGAATTTTCAAAGGAAAGGGTCTGCCCATATTATGCCCCTAAAAACCCTTTCAAAATCCTCCAAAAGAAACTGAAATTTGGGGACCTATTAATTGACGTCTAATACCTATTGTAAAAATTTCACAAAACATCGGAGGCATCTGAATTTTCACGAAGGACTTCCACCTCTTTTTAACCCCCTTTTAAATTAAACTAAATATAGCCCACTTTTTAACCCCTTACACCTAGCAGCTGTGTTCTAAAATTCATAACGCTCAGTTAATTTGTTTAGGAGTGAATCCTGTACATACAAATAGACAAACATGCCTAACTTTATACAGAGATAAAGTAAAATTTTGGTGCTTCTGCAGTTTCACAATGACATTAAAATATTTAAAGAAATGTATCAACTTTGTTATCTACTTACGTGTTAGCTGAAAATAAGATTGTACAGAAAAAATTTTACGCAAATTCATCCAGTATTTATTAAATTATAAGAAAAAGAAGAAGAAAAAAAACATTTTTCGTATTGTTAGACATTTTGTAACAAGGGAGATAAGTAATTTTATTTTTCTTACCAATTTAGCAGAAAACCAAAAATCCACAAAATATGAGTTATCTCCCTTGTCCTTTGGCGACCCAGGATAAAATCGGGCGATTGAAAGATACAAGATGGCGACTACTGATAACAATCGTTTTTTAATTTTTAATTCAATAAATAGTGGATGAATTTGCATAATTTTTGATGTACAGTCTTCTATTAAACTACCACGCAAGTATGTAACAAAGTTTATACATTTCTTTAGCCATTTTTTTTATACATGTCATGGTGAAACATCAGAAGCCCCGTAAAATGTTATCTTTTGCTGTTTAGGCAAGTCCTGCACGGACGTTGACTCCAGTAGCGTGGTGGGAGGTTGATGGCTGCAGGGGCCAATCACTGATTTGGCGGCGCCCCTCCTTCCCGGATATGAGCGACGAAGTCGCGAAAAAATGCAGCTGGGGGTCTGGGGGGCGCTGGAAGCCTTTCAGTGGGGTACGGGGCGGAGCCCCGGAAAATTTTGCCATTTTAAGGCCTCCAGATGCCCCCGTTGATGCATTTTTTTAGCACTAAAATGCATTACTTTATGTTAAAGAATTGCCTTTCTCTCGAGTTGCTGCCGGTTTTGAGCGCCACTTTTTCTCTTCCTCTTTGGTCCCATGCCATTCTCTGAAATGGAACAAAATTGTGTTTATTAAGGTCTTTATTTTAAATTTTCTTGGGTCTCCTACAAAGGGTGCGCCCCCTAAAACCCCATTTTGGCGCCCCCCCCAGAAATCTTGGCTGGGGGGGGCCTGGCCCCCCCCGGCCCCCTCCTGCCACCACGCTACTGGTTGACTCCCGCAATATTATTGTAAAAAAAACAAACTGTTTAAGTTAGGGTTAGGAACAAAATATAAGGATATAATCTGTTAAAATTATAAATAGAAGAAAGTAAGATTTTGTCTTCGCTGTTAAATGCAAAAAAGTTAAACCGTTTATTGCTATGTCCCCTAGCCACTTGCCAATGTGACCTTGACCTTTACAGGAAGTGATAAGTAAACAGATGTGAGCAGGGACTACGTAGCTAATTTTACTGTGCTTTTCCAGAATTACCGAGACATGGATAAAAAAAAAAAAAGAAAGACAAACTGAGAAATATCTGCATGATTTTCGTACACGTGACCGAATGAATATATCGTATACATGGCCATCCCTACTACAGGCCAGGCAATCGTGCAACTGGGGTCTTTTACTGGGGGCCATGTGAATTTTCTTAAATATTCGATATAGAAGTTGCAAACAAAGGTAAAATTCCTCTGTGAGATTAGTTTTATGTTTTAATGTGTTTTACATACCAAACAATAACTACAATGAGTTAATTGATAAATTTGACAATTATTGACAAATTCCTATAAATGAAGAGACATGTAATTTTGAATAAACAAAGGAAAATGCATATTTCAATGAAGAATTTTTATTTCAATGTTGGATTTTTTTTAGAGATTTTGTACTTATGTCAAAAGATCATTACTTGTATATTGTGGTTAAAAAGAAGAAAAGGATCCGCACCAGTTGATGATATAGTTTGCAACTTCTATATCGAATATTTAAGAAAATTCACATGGCCCCCAGTAAAAGACCCCAGTTGCACGATTACCTGGCCTGTAGTAGGGATGGCCATGATCGTATACCAAAAATCATGTAAATTAATCAAGTAGTTTTTCTTTTATAAAAGAAAATCACATTTTTATCGATAAACGAGTAATGTTGATATATCGGCGGCATTATTGGTCATATTCAAGGGAGCTAAGGGAGATAACACCCAAAATGCCCAACTTTATTTCTCTAGTTTGCAAAAGTTTGGATTATCTCCCTTGAATATGACCAATATTGTGCGGATATTTCAACCTTATTCGTTTATCGATAAAAAATTTGATTTTCTTTTATAAAATAAAAACTGCTTTATTAATTTGCGTGATTTTTTTTTATATTCATCATCATCATCATCATCATCATCAACAATTAGTTTATTTGTTGAATCAGGCCACAATTAATCCTCTGATGAGGGTGGGGCCTGATTGTCCAGTAGTCTCGATCCTAAGTCTTCCCCTCCATTCTTGTCTTTGGTGAGGCTCAACGGAATCCATACCCAAGACTCTCCTATCACGTTTGATCACGTCTTCCCAAGACAACTTACGATATATTCATTCCATTATGGATACGTTAATCATACAGATGTTGCTCAGTTTGTTTGTCAACCCCCTCCCCCCCTCCCATGTCGCGGTAATTCTGGATAAGCATCAATTTTACGATAAAAAATATTACGATAAAAAATTTTACGATAAAAAAAAAAAAAAAAGCTTTTAATGAAACCCATTATTTTATTAGATGCTTTGCAAAACGTCAATTTAAAATAAACTGATTGTGGTTAATTTAAAAAAAAAAATTAATTGCAAATTACGATTTTGATGTATAGAACAGAATAGATATCCAGACAGTTTTTACGCACAAATTAAATTCTTTCTAAGTATAAGATTAAAACAGAAAAATTATTTTTGAATTTAAAAAAATTTTTAATTTTTTAACGTGCAATAAAATGTCAAGCTTGATTTTTTTCTTATTTTTTTCCCTTCTTTTTTGTTTCTTTTTCTTTTAAAAAAATTTTGTTTTCTATTTTTTACTATTTTCTTTCTTTTTTTCTCTTCTTTTTTCCTTTTTCTTTCTTTTTTTTCTTTCTTTCTTTTCTATTTTTTTCCTTTTTCTTTTCTTTTTATTAAATTTTTTTTCTTTTGTAATTTTTTTCCCTTTTCCTTTCTATTTTCTTTCTTTTTTTTCTCTTTTTTCCTTTTTCTTTTTCTTTCTTTTTTTCTTTTTCTTTTTTCTTTTTTCCTTTTTCTTTTCTTTTTATTAAATTTTTTTTTCTTTTGTAATTTTTACCCTTTTCCTTTCTATTTTCTTTTTTTTCTCTTTTTTTCTTTTTCTTTTTTTTCTTTTTTTCCTTTTTCTTTTCTTTTAATTTAAATTTTTTTTTTCTTTTGTAATTTTTAAAAAATTCCCCTCCACCTCCCATCCCACCTCATTGCAAAATATTATTTTGTGCAGTTCTTCATTTCTCTCACCCGAAAGAAATTTTGATTTAAAGTCTAAGGACTGTCCAAGTGTAATCTATTCAGATGTCAAAGGTCATGATTATTTTGAACAAAAAAAGAAAAAATCTTTGGCTGTCTTCCAATGTCAGCATCAAAGTGGGCCATATCAAATCGCTTGTGAAAGAAAAACGAAGGAACCCGCCTTCGTCTGCGGAAGATCTTCACTCAAGGTTCGTCTACTGACACCATTTATGTCTGCTTATTTTATAAATTTAGAAGATTTTTTTTTTTTCTGTTGTTGTATTTTACATTTTTTTAAATTTTTTTTATATATAATAATAAATTTAATGTATTTTTTAATTAAATGTTTAATTTCTAAAACATTTTTAATTAAGTTTGTTTTCTTTTTGGTTTCTTTTTTTTGTTTTTATTTGTTATATATTTTTTGCTCTCCGAATTTTTATGATTTCTGTTAAGATGAAGAGAGAGAGAATCATAGGAACATGCGCTCTCTCTCTCTCTCTCTCTCTCTCTCTATCTATCTCTCTCTCTCTCTCTCTCTATATATATATATATATATATATATATATATATATATATTTATTAAAAATAACTGACAATTTTTGTCTGGTTATTTTAGTATTGATCCCTTCAATTTTCCGGATTAAAATCTTAATCTCGGAAGAAAATTGGCTGATGAAACTGCCGTAATGTACATGTTGGTCCAACATGTACACTACGGCAGTTTCATTATTTTTAATAATACGTGTCTTAAGGAAAAAATGCTGCCTCGATATATATATATATATATATATATATATATATATATATATATATATTACTAGAAGAAAACTCATCCTAGGATGGGTAAAATGAATAAATCCTCAAACAGTTTTGTACCAATTTTGTGTCACCTTACAAAGATTAAAAGCAAGATATAAGGATGCTAAACCTTATGTCTAGAATCCTTATTCTAATTTTGATCAAAATCCATTACATAATTTTGATTGTAAAAAAAATATCTAAAATTCAAGGTTTAAGCTTAAGGGGTCTTAAGAAGAAATTGAAATTCAGAGAATCTTGCTTAATTCGTGTCAAATGACTACGGATTAAATTATATATATATTTCTCCTCACCATTCCTTTGTTTTTCCTCCTTCTCATTCCTCATCATTCTTTTATGTTCCTCCTCTTCCTCTCGCTCTCTCTCTACTCGTCCTCTCTCTCCTCCTCTTCTCTATCTACTCCTCCTCCTCCTCTTTCTACTTTTCTTCCTCCTTTCCCTTCTTACTGTTCTTCGTCCTCTACTCCTCCTCTTTACTCTTCCTCCTCCTTTCGTCTCCTCCTCCTCTCTATCTACTCCTCCTCTTCCTACTTTTCTTCCTCCTTCCCTTTCTTACTGTTCTTCCTCCTCTACTCCTCCTCTTTACTTTTTCTCCTCCTTTCGTCTCCTCCTCCTCTCTATCTACTCCTCCTCTCTCTTTCTATCTACTACTCCTCCTCCTCCTCTTTCTACTTTTCTTCCTCCTTCCCCTTCTTACTGTTTTTCGTCCTCTACTCCTCCTCTTTACTCTTCCTCCTCCTTTCGTCTCCTCCTCCTCTCTATCTACTCCTCCTCTTCCTCCTCTTTCTACTTTTCTTCCTCCTTCCCCTTCTTACTGTTCTTCCTCCTCTACTCCTCCTCTTTACTCTTCCTCCTCCTTTCGTCTCCTCCTCCTCTCTATCTACTCCTCCTCTTCCTCCTCTTTCTACTTTTCTTCCTCCTTCCCCTTCTTACTGTTCTTCGTCCTCTACTCCTTCTCTTTACTCTTCCTCCCCCTTTTGACTCCTTCTACCCTCTCTCCCTCTCCTCTCTATGCTCCGTTCTCATTTTTCAATTGTTTCCCCAGAAATATCTATTTAAATAAGCATCTGTGATTTAATTTGTTTTTTTTAAATAGAGATAAAGATCATTGGTTGTTCCGAGTGACTTACTAAATAAAAAAAAAATCTTCTGAAACGAAACAGCCAATCAAATTCCTTATAAGATGTCATGTGACCAATAGTAAAATGTCTGCTGCTAATTTGAATTCTCAATCTTAATTTTCCCTCTCATTGAATATCTGAATCATTTGGCCACAAATACGACTGAAAATTTTACGCTTGTTTATTTTTTAACGCAAACTCTCCCAGATATTTGATTACTCTTCTAAAAAACGAACAAGTTGTTTGACAAAATTACCGTTGCCGCCCGCCGTCTCCCCTCCCATGATTCTTGTTCAAGTTTCCAGAACATTTACTCCACATCTCTACTTACTTGCCTCCCTACGAGGGCAGAATTAGAAGCAAGGTCGGTTTTTAATGGGGAGGGGAATCTAATACCGCTAAAAGAAGCATTCTTGATTGTGACAAAAATTTAAATTGCCTCAGTCTAGAAAGAGTTCTCTTTCAACGACCGAGAATAGAAAAGATGAAGTGTAGTATCAGGACAGATACTACACTTTGGCTCATAACCAAAAAGCCAAGTCGTTCCAAAATATTTATTCTTTCATCAACACTTTTTGATAACGTGCAAAAAAGTCATTAACCCTGTCAAGACCAACGGAATTCAAGAGACCCTTTTTGTTCGTTGTTATTATTGTCCAAAATACAATCCTTCACGGGCGCTATATTCGCTCCACAATTTGCACAAAAACAATGGCTTCTCTCGCGATAAAAGCCGCAGTTTAGTTGACGCACAAAATTCTATGTAAGCGTTTTAGATTTTCATTTTTTAATCTTTTTAAGCTTTTTACATATTATGAAAATTATTAATTGAATCAATATTTGTGAAAATAAATTTTTTTTAAATATCTATTTTTTAACTGTCACTATTCACTTGTCTCCCCACGAGGGCAGAGTTGGACGCAAGGTTGGTTTTTAATGTGGGAGAAAATCCAGCACACCAAAAAAAGGGGCACTCTGGATTGGGACAAAAAAAAACAAAAAACTGCCTCAGTTTAGAAAGATTTCTTCCTTCATTGACCAAGAACAGAAAAGATGAAGTATAGTACCAGAACAGATACTACACTTTGAATTATTTATTTGCTATACGGTAAAAAAAAAATTACATTTGGAACAAATAAGGCACAAGGCCATCAAAAGTGAGGGGAAAATGGAAGTCGTTGGTCATCCTTGGTCAAAAATTATAAAAGTGTTTATCTTATTCTGAACTAGATACTACACTTTGATCCGACGAAAAGACCAAAAAACAAGTTTTTGATCAACACCAGATGGAATTCCCATCGGGGTCAGGTCAAAACGTCACCAAATTTTTTCCATTCCAAGTCAAAACGTCACCAAGTCTCCGAGGTTAGGGTTAGGGTACGCAGCGGCCATCACCGCTATTTAAAAATATATTTTTTTTATATTTTATTATTAATAAAAGCTTCATATTTTTGAAAACCTTTTCATTATTACAAAAGTAGAACACTGGTACAAGTAACAAATGATTTGACGATAAATATCACTTAAAGAATTTGGTGACGTTTTCACTTGGTTTCATTCCCATCCACCCATTTTCACTCGATTGTATTTGGTATTTGATGCAGAAAAGATTTTTGTAATGTGATTTAAAAAAAAATTTTTTTGAACTACCTTATTCTCTTCTCCTCTCCACACTCTTATTTCAACTGAAGAACAAACATGATTTCTCCCAACAGCACCACACTTGAATTATTCAGACTATTATTCTCATCTTAGTCGTTATTTTCATTTCGTTTCGACAGATGGAACACCCCGACCGTCTTCAAGTACATGTTTTCGAACTCGGGGAATCTATCCGGAATTTCGAACTGAACTCTTTATTTAATCCACAGATGTAGATTGTTCTCATTCCGTCAGCCTGGCTGGTGCTACCAGATCAGGCTGTCTGAAGATATCGGATTACTGGCCCAAAATGCACCAAACATTGATGTTTAATTGTTTCTTTTTCTCTTTGCAAAACTCAATCATGTTCTGCAAAATCCAAAACAAAAAACAATTCCCCCTTTCACTCAACCAAACAACATGAATAATATAAAACATATAAAAAATTTGAACCATAAAAAACTTTCTTCAAAATGACCGGATTCGGCATCAAATAACCAGAAAAGGGTTGATATGCCGTAAAATAACCAAACCAAACCAAACACCATGAATAAATACTTGAACATCTAAAGAACTTGAACCCTAAAAAACTTTCTTCAAAATGACCGGATTTGGCATCAAATAATCCGAAAAGGGTTGATATGCCGTAAAACAAAACAACTAAACAACGAAACCGTCAGCCATGACTGGGTAAGGTTAGGGTTAAGTAATTTTTATTTTATTCATTGCCGCCCAACTCCCCACTCAGGGTGCCCCCTCCCCATAAATCTGGCTCCTATCAAAGTAGCCCCTTATGCTTCAGTCGCAATATACCTTGTTTGTGATGAATATAAAAGTAATAAATAAATAAATAAATAATCTTAAAAAAAAAAAAAAGTATCGCCTGTAGTGAGGATTGAACCTTCAACCACCAGAAGACTGTCACTTAGAACTGATTGTTCTCGTTCTGATTAACAATCTACTCCCATGGATTAGATAAGGGTTCAGTTCGCAATTCCAATTAGAAGGTCTTTATTCGCTTGCCTCCCCACAAGAACAGACTTTTTAATGTAAAGAAAATCCCCCCCCCCCCTCCTTCTAAAAAAGGGGGCACTCTGGATTGTGACAAAAAATTAAAATTGCCTTGGTCTAGAATGATTTCTCCCTCACGGACCGAGAACAAAAAAGATGAAGTATAGTATCAGAACGGGTACTACACTTTGCCTGAGCCAAAAGAAGGTTCCTAGGTTCGACAAGACGCACTTGAAGAAGGTCGGAGGTTACATCGGCCGAAACATTGTAAAGTGATCCTCCATTTCCGGACCATTCTATTTTTTTAATTTTTTTTTTTTTTTAGAGCATAAATATTTTTACCACTAACCCTAAATCCGAGTTGCAAAATCGTAAAACCACACGTAATCGCCTAAAAAAAGAAAAAAGTAGACCAAAGAGAATGCACAGAATTTTTCTCCCATAGAAAAAAAAAAAAAATGATTAACTCCCCAAAAATGCTAGAATGATCCAGAAATGGGGGATAATTTTACATTCGATTAATGGGCGAAACTGATCCCCCACTCTAAATTCTAAATTGTTTTTTTTTGTTTTTTTCTTTCTGACAAATTTTTTTGGGGGTGTTCATTCATAATTACCTTAAAAAAAAAAAAGAATCTTTTTATTTTATCTTTTGTGTGTTTGGGGGGGGGGGGGAAGGGAAGATAATCTACAATAACACCGTCTGGAGGTTGAAGATTGATTTGCCATAATTGTCTTAGTCTGCATATTTCTATTTTGCCACATAAAAAACAAAAATTGTTTCAAAATGAAAAAAAGTTTTTTTTAAATTGTACAAAAAAAATATTCAAAATATTAAATCTATTGAATCTGTGGCTACATAGAGAAAGTAAGAAAAGGTTTGTTTGTTTTTTTTTGGGGGGGGGGGGTCTTTCTGACCACCACCCCTCACTCCAACATGGTTGTTACCCCACCTGATTAGCAGCAAAATCCCACCCCTTCTCTGTAGAGGTTCCTAGATTTTTCACTCTAATAACTTATTGCCTCTTACCGCTTGTCTTTGGAATTCTCTCCCTGCTCTTGGTTTCTCTGATAGTACCAACATGCAGAAATTTTCTGGAAAAAAAAAAAAACAAGATCTCGTATCAAGTAAAATTAGTTTTGATGCATTTCCAGTTTAGCGGATACTTTCGAAAAAATAAATAAACAAAAAAACTGAGGAATATCTATCTGATGTACGTACCTGTCACGGGCTGAATAAATCCTATACCAAAAAGCACGTAAATTAATCAAATAGTTTTTTTAATTTTATAAAAGAAAATGAACTTTTAGCGATTTACGAAAAGGAAATGCAAATATGACAGCCATTTTGATTTATTCAAAGGGAGATAAGCGTAATTCATTTGCGGTTATTCCCCTTTCAATAATCCCAAAATGGTTGTCATATTTGCACTTCGTAAATCGCTAAAATTTAATTTTTTTTTATATATATATATAAAAAAAAAAACTACTTAATTAATTTACGTGATTTTTCGTATAGGATATATTCAGCCCGTGACAGGTACGTACATCAGATAGATATTCCTCAGTTTGTTTTATTTTTTTTTATCAAAAGTATCCGCTAAACTGGATAAGCACCTTAGTTTTAATAAACAAAATTAACAGCTGTTTCTTCATATCTATACAATCAAGGCATTGGTAAGAACAAAGTCTGAGTCTTCAGATTTACAGGAGAAACAAAAAACAGTTTTAATATTAAACATTTTTGCCCAAACATGCGTTTTTCTTCGATACACATGGCGGGATCATGGAGATTATTCCGGTCAAAAGTAAATATATTTGTGGGGCACTGGCTGTTGAGGAAAGAACAGCAACAGGGCTCAACAAGAGATATCGGAGTCAGCCTTGTCTGACATCTTAAATTTGAGAGATGGGAGATTTAGCTCAAACAACGAGACCCCCTACACCCACACACACACATGTGTTCAACAAGTCACTTATATTAGGGGCGGGACGTAATGGGTGAAAATTTCAGATTCATGCGAGTAGTATTTTTTTGTGTTCATTTATACATAAATAACACTAAACAATCAAACATTTTGAAAATTTTGCAAAATTCAGAAGGTGCAGGCCACTAGTTTTTGGCTATTTTACATTCATGAAAACCCTTTCACAGCCTGAAAATGGTCCTAAATTAAAGTACTATATCAGATTTAACCATCTATATCCATTCATAGCTTTTGAGGATGTTTTAGGACCTGCAATGTCGCATGAAACCACTTTTTCACCGAAAAATGATGGATTTTGAGTCCCGTGAAGCCCTAACGGCTATTTTTGGCTTGCACCTTCTGAATTTTGCAAAATGTTCAAAATGTTTGATTGTTTAGTGTTATTTATGTATAAATGAACACAAAAAATACTATTCGCATCAATCTGAAATTTTCACCCATTACGTCCCACCCCTTCTGAATTTTGCAAAATTTTCAAAATGTTTGATTGTTTAGTGTTATTTATGTATAAATGAACACAAAAAAATACTACTCGCATGAATCTGAAATTTTCACCCATTACGTCCCACCCCTACTTATATACAATTTCTGTATGTGTGTGATTTTTTTTTAGTTTTGATTTTTATTATGTATGTAATTGTAGACTATTGCTTTGCGCCCTCGACCACCGACTACACTAGAATCCCGACACGGCCAACAAGAAGAGGAAGACCCACAGCACAGGCATTAGGAGGATGGTGGTCGGTGCAGAGGGCGATGGCATAGTTGAACAGTTTCACCTTCTGATCGGACTCTTGTTCAAAATTACTGACTCATCTCTATGCATGAATAAATTGTAGCCAGATTTACATTCTCTGTCGCTCCATACCTGCCTTAAGTCACCCACAGCCGAAATGATTGTTCGGAAGGGGATATAAAAACTCTTGGTTCAAAAAAAAAAAAGACGTGGGAGGGGCGGGAGATATCTATATTTATTCCATATTTAAAAAAAATTAAATCTTAAAATCTTAAATCTTAAAATCTTAAAGTTTTTTGTTTTTTTTACTTAAAGCTGATAACTTGTCATGTCAAGGGGGACAACTTTCCTTACCTAAAATTTTCCCTATTTCTTCTACGTTTATTTTTTTTTTTTAATTTTATTTTTTTTTATCTTGATTTATTTTTAGATTTTAAGTACGCCTATAAATGTTACTATCGCCACCCATGGAAATTATTTGTTCTGTTGGTCAAATTCCTGGGTATCTCGCATCCTCCACACTTGCAAGAATTATCTAGTGAACCTAGGGGAGATACAATATGGATTTCATTCTCCATTAGCTTTGGTGCAAGCGAAACAAAAAAAGGTGCTTCTTTAGAAACGTGGCCGAGATTTGAAAGGAGGGGGGGGGGGATCAAATCTGATTACTCACAAAATGGACGCAAACCCTTTGAACTTAGAAGACCTGTTGTTTTTACTTATAGATAATTGCAAAATAATCGATAACACTTCTTAAAACTTTTTTCACCTTTTTCGCTCATTTAAACTTTACTTCATTTCAATTAAACCCGGTGGGTATCTTTTATAATGATCAGTACAGTCGCGGACGGGGTCCAAAAAACGAACGAGAACGGGGTTATAAAAATAAATATGCAACAAGTGAGTTTAACCTACGTCGAGAAGAGATATTTGTCTACTTACCTATGATATTTGTATTTTTACGTACTATAAATGGTTTTTTATTAGATGTAAAAAAAAATTTCTTTTTCATTTTCTACTCGTATTCTTTCTAGACAAAATGGCGTCTTCTGCTCACTTCCTTACGAGCAAGCGCCATTTTTTTTTTTGCAATGTTCGTGTGACAAAACTATTGATTTCTAATAAATAGCAGTTGGAACGGTTTAAAAATACAAACAAATATCACAGGTCAGTTTTAAATTAACTTTTATCGACGACAGTTACTTTTATTTGTTGTATATTTGTGTTTTTTTAGCGTTTTCAGCGTACTGATCATTCTAAAAGATACCCAAACCGGTTTATTTATTTGATGTTTGATTTATTTCAATAAATCTATTTAATTTTTTTAATTTTTAAGTTTTATTTCTTGCCTTTTAAATTCGATACCCCCAATTTTTTTTGGATTATCTGCCCCTTTCATATCTCGTCTTGCCCACGTTTCTGAAGAAACACCTATTTTTCTTTCAAAATAAGCTTCAATTCTTTCTTTTTTTCTATGAATTAATCCTAACTTTTTATTTTTTTAATGTTTAATTTATTTCAATAAATCTATTTAATTTTAACGTATACTCAGAAGTTTTATTTTTTGCATTTTAAGTTCGATAAAAAAAAATCCGGTGCAATTTTAGTTAAAGGGCGATGCAGTTAATTATTTTCATGTAAAAGCATTATGTTGTACTTACTCAGTCATATTTTATCTCTCACGGCACGAAAAAGAATTTAAAAATATCAAGCAGAACTTTAATTAGAACGATTTTTCTATTTCCATAAGGGCGATATAAAACGGCGACTCGCTGACATTTTTTTTCATATTTACATGGTAACAGCGACCAAATTATCTGCCCTTAGTTAGCTATCGGCCACTCCGAAAATGTCAGCAACTCGACGTTTCATATCTCCCTCATGGAAATGGAAAAATCGTTCTAATTAAAGTTCTGCTTGATATTTTTAAATTCTTTTTCGTGCCGTGAGAGAGAAACTATGACTGAGTAAGTACAAAATAATGCTTTTACATGAAAATAATTAACTGTATCGCCCTTTAACTAAAATTGCACCAAAAATCCTTCTCCTCCCCAAAAGACGTTTGAATTATCTCCCCCTTTCATATCTCGCATCGGTCACATTTCTAAAGAAGCACCGAAAAAAAAAAACGTTCTGGAGGTAATATATGGGTGACAATATATTCTTTATTAATTTAAGTTCTAAGTCTGATAAAAAAAAAAATCTATGTTGGAATTCATAAATTCAAAAAAAATATTAAATTCCAATCGCCAATGAACTTGCAGTTTTTCTATGTTTCTTCCAATGTTGTTTTCTGCATTTCCATTTCAAAGCAAATAAAAAATCTATTGTTTATCAAAATAAAAATCGGCAAAATGCATTGTAGTTAATAATACAAAAATGGGTGGAAAAAAATAACAAATAACTGTTACCAAATGCAAGAAAATTTAATCTTCTATCGACCTGCACAGCTTTATAGTTTTGAAACTTTTAAAAAAGTTTTTCCAATTTCAGAATTTGTTTCATAGCGTCGAAGGCTTGTAAAAATAAAATGGACGACCACGTTATGTCAAAAGCATTGATATACAGCAATAGATATACATTTATAGAAGAAAATAGAATTTGGGAAAATCAACAGTATATTTTTTCATTTAAAAACCAACAAAACGAACAGTCCTCTTGTTTGGATTAACAGATTTTTTGATTTTTTATAGTTAAAAATATTAAATTATCGCAGAAATTAAAATTTGTGAAAATCAACAGTTTCAAGGCATTCACGTCGATTACGTCCATTTTCGGAGAAGCTAGAAATTGCGATAATTTAATATTTTAAACTATATAAAAAAAAAATCAAAAATCTGTTAATCCAAACAAGAGGACTGTTCGTTTTGTTGGTTTTTAAATTAAAAAAATATACTGTTCATTTTCCCAAATTCTATTTTCTTCAATAAATGTTCTATCAATATACTAAAAAAAGAGAGTTGTCTGCCCCTTACACCATTGGAACTCTTCTAAAATAAATTTCGGCTCGTGTACCGCATCTGCACAAGTGCCAAAGTTATTTGTTTTACATTTGTAATGTTTTTGTTTTGTTTTTTTTGTTTTTTCCATCCTTTTTTTTCGTTAACTATGATGTACTTTTGCCTGAAAATCAATTGTTAAAAAAAAAAATTTTTTTTTACTTTTGAATTAAAAAATCAACGTTGACAAATCAATTGTTAAAAAATAAAAATAAAAAATAAAATAAAAAAGTAAATTTAAAAATTTAAAAAACAACATAGAAGAAATACGGAAAATTTGAGGTAAGAAAAGTTGTCCCCCTTGATCTGACAAGGTGTTAACTTTAAGTAAAAAAGGACCGAAATGTCTATTTGTATATCTATTTATAACACAACTGTCTGAAATATTTTGAACAAACTTATCTGTACATTGTTGTTTTCACTATCTTCAAAAATAAAGCAGAATATATAGAATGGAACTCGTTTTTATTTATTTATTATTTCAATTTATATTTTTATTTTATTTTATATTTTTATTTTATTTTATTTATATTTTATTTTTTTATTTATTTATGTTTATATTTATTTTACAATTATTTTTATTTATATTTTTTATTTATTATTAATTAATTTATGTTTGTTTATTTTTATTTTACAATTATTTTTATTTATATTTTTTATTTATTATTAATTTATTTATGTTTATTTTTATTTTACAATTATTTTTATTTATATTTTTATTTATTATTAATTTATTTATGTTTATATTTATTTTTATTATTTATTTTTATTTTTTATTTATTTCAATTTATATTTTTATTTTATTTCATACTTTTTATTTTATATTTTATATTTTTATTTTATTTTATTTTTATTTTATTTATATTACAATTTATATTTTTATTTATTATTTCAATTTATATTTTTTATTTATTATTTTCACCATCTTCAAAAATAAAGCAGAATATATAGAATGGAACTCGTTTTTTATTTATTTATTAACTAGCAAAACTATGCTCCCTCCGGTCACACATTTTTGCTAGCCTAGCATGACTTCCCAAAATGGAGGAGTTAATACCTAGGAGGATGATATCATTACAGCAGAACAGATACTGTACTACCCGCCCCCATTAAAAGATAATACAATAATAGATTAAATCTTTTTTTTATTATTCATTTAAAAATATGTAGCCATAAAAAAACATTTTTATGGTTCCTTGGCCTTTTGGCTAAGATCAAAGTGTAGTATCTGTTCTCAGCATCACAGGGAACTCAGACGTTTTTCTACCGACGAAAATATTGCATATATATATATAAGAAAATATAACAATGCAAAATTACAATTGTATATTACAGAATATTAATTTATTAGAGAATGTTTATAAAATAAATATGCAAATTAAGCAAACCTAAAACTGTTTGTGGGCATTTGAAGTCTACTAATATGTATACGATATTTCAAAATTGTATTCGTATCATAGAATTAAATAACCCTAACCCGTTTTGATGTCAATAGAGTTAGGATAGATGGAAAAAAAACTTTCACATTTATTCATTTCGATAATTTATAAACGGGGTTGAATTTATAAACGGGGTACGCATAGTTTTGTGAAACGCTTTAAAGAAATGCTGTAAGTGATTTGTTTGGGAAGTATTTGGTTATTTTCTTATTGAAAACTTTAGATGTAGGGAGAAAAAATCGAGATTACTTTATATATATATATATATATTTGTGTTATAATGGAATAATTCCAGGAAGAAATCCGGGTAAGAGAGCTCAATGTGGTAAACAGAGCAAGAATAACGTAAAATATAATAATACGAAATTACATGATTGTCGATGCAATAATTTATTTCAACCTTGCGGTTTTATTCAAGCATCAAGTTTGACAATTACATTTTTGAGACTGACAGAAAACTGAATTCACCCTCGACAATTCAAATACAACCAGAGAGAGTGGTGGTCGCAGCCAATCTGAACACCCATTACAGAGCGAGTAGGAATTAACATCTTATATTTAACTAAGGCAATCGAAAGGGATCTATGGTTTTTTTTGTGTGTTTTTATTAAAATAATAATATATATATATATATATATATACCACGCTCTACTCTCGTCATGTGAGCAAAACCGATGTGCACATATCTGAAGCGATGGCTGAATCCTTAGAAAATGACATCCAGTCATCTCTGAACGCATATACCATACACTGGACAAGGCAGGTGAAGCTAGGGCAGTAGCGCTCGGTATATCCAAGGCCTTTGACAAGGTCTGGCATGAAGGGCTTCTCCTAAAACTGCACTCATATAGTATTACTGGACAAATATTTAATGTAATTAAATCCTTCCTAACAAAACGAAAGATCCAGGTTGTCATCGATGGCCGTTCTTCTAAGCAACATGACATAAATGCTGGTGTACCCCAGGGATCTATTCTTTGACCTCTACTGTTCCTGATTTTCATAAATGACCTCCCTGATGTCATTGAGACTGAGATAGGACTATTTGCTGACGACACCACACTTTACTCTCGTTGTGGATTGGGGTAAAAAATAGATAGTAACTTTTAATGCCGCAAAGACAAAGCTACTTTCCTTCAATAACTACAAAGAACCTTTTCAACCACCGATTGTCATGGCAAATAGCACCCTGCCTGAGAGTTCATCATTCAAACTCATCGACCTAACTTTCACAGATAACATGAATTGGAACAAATACATTGAAGACATTGCCAGGGCTGCTGCAAAGAAGGTGAGTTCCCTCTACCGTGCCAGTAAACTTCTCACACCTGACATTATCCTATATCTCTACAAAGCCACCATCCGCCTATGCATGGAGTATTGTTGCCACATCTGGGCTGGTGCATCATCCACTAGTCTCTCCCTCTTAGACAAGGCCCAAAAAAGAGTCACCAATTTGATAGGTCCTTCACTATCCACCAAGCTCCAGCCCCTGTCCCATCACCGCAATGTTGCATCCTTCTGCCTGTTTTACAAGTACTTCAATGGAATGTGCTGTGATGAACTTGCTGCTCTGGTTCCTCAACGACGTAGATTCACTAGACCAACCCGACAATCTGCCAAATCGTATCCATTCACTGTGGAGGTCCCCAGATGCCGAAGAGCTTTCTACTCCAAAAGCTTCTTTCCTCGTGCTGCTAGACTCTGGAACTCCCTCCCTGCTATCTGTTTTCCTGACGTTACTGACATGCAGAAATTTAAAACTAATGTAAACAGACATCTCGCTGCGCAGCTCCTAAATTAGGTTGACCCCCCCCCCCCCAAACCGTCACCCTTTTTTCTCAGTAGCCCCTTACGTCTACAGTGGCAGCCTGCCTTATTTGGGGTGAACTATGTTAAAAATATATATATATATATATATATATATATAGTCATCCACATACAGCCTGTTTCGCTGTTTCACAGCTCATCAGTGATATATATATATATATATATATATGCTAGCTACCCCTCCCCCTCCAAAAAAACGCAGCAAATTTAACTTCCATAGAAAAAAGAATTTAGTTAACTGGACCCAAAAATGAGAATCATTTTACATTAAATTTATATACCCCCCCCCCCCCCCCACACACACACACACACACACTTTAAATTCCGAAATAAAAATTTTTTTTCTTTTCATCTTTACGTTTAGTTTTTCAGGGTGTTCACACGTGATCGCTTAAAACAGGTAGAATACTTTTGGAGTGGATGAGGTGGTCATTTCGCAGAGGATGCTAATCTACAATCATACCAAAATAAGAATCAATATTTTTTTCCGTAATTGGGACAAGTCACAAGGTCACAGTGCTACTGAACTATTGTAATAATTTGTCAACCAGAAATGTGATACGGTCTTTGTAAACATTAAACAAAAAGTTTGTTGTTAAACTTGACAATAAAGGCATTAACTTAACTAATAAAACGTAAAAAACGGAAAAAAGAGGGCGATAGAAAGGGATCAGCGAGAAAGCGAGCGAGACAGCCACACTCTCTCTCTCCTCCCCTTTCTATTCTCGCTTATGCCTCGCTCGACCTTCGGTAAGGTCGTGAGCGGTGGTTGTTCAAACTGAAGTTTTTTTTAGTTACTTTTCCGATTTATTTATTAAATAACTTCAAGTAATTACTGTTAAATATGGACGAAACTATTGCATATAGATAACGAACATAAGCAAATGCAATTCCAAATTAATAATATAAAATGTTAATTAATTATGAACGGCTTAAAAAATAGTTATGCTAATTAGGCAGTCAAAAGGTTCTCCCTTAATCTTTACAGAATATCATCTTTATTTTGTATTATTGATTAAACTAACACTGGCTAAGATCAAAGTGTAGTATCTGTTCCGATGGATACTGCACGCCTGTCCTGTGCAGTTCTAGGAGGTCCACCCTCCCAGGCTTCGCCTTCCCTCTTTGGGGAGGAGTAAGTTTATTGCTTACTGTCTGAGGCGCCCCTACCGGGGAATGCCGATGGGGCTGCCACGGCAATTTTTAAATGGCCAGAGTGCTCACCTCTCGAGCGCTGGCTTTTAACCCCACTTTCTCGACCCAAGCTGTGGTCACATCTTACTTGTGGGAGTAAGATAAAACTGGCCTTGTGCCTAACTCCGGGAGGAGTAAATAAAAACTAACACTGGCTAAGATCAAAGTGTAGTATCTGTTCCGATGGATGCTCACTCTGTAGACCGGTATTGTCTTGGCCTTCGGGTCTTGATTCCGCCGGTTTGAGGTACTGTCCTGTGCAGTTCTAGGAGGTCCACCCTCCCAGGCTTTGCCTCCCCTCTTTGGAGAGGAGTAAGTTTATTGCTTACTGCCTGAGGCGCCCTTACCGGGGAATGCCGATGGGGCTGCCCAGGTAATTTTTAATGGCCAGAGTGCTCACCTCTCGAGCGCTGGCTTTTCAAACCCCACTTTCTCGACCCGATCTTGGGTCACATCTTACTTGTGGGAGTAAGATAAAACTGGCCTTGTGCCTAACTCCTGGGGAGGAGTAAATAAAACTAACACTGGCTAAGATCAAAGTGTAGTATCTGTTCCGATGGATACTGCACCCCATAAACTGGTATTGTCTTGTCCTTCGGGACTTGATTTACGCCGGTCTATGGGATTGTCCTGTGCAGTTCTAGGAGGTCCACCCTCCCAGGCTTTGCCTCCCCTCTTTGAGGAGGAGTAAGTTAATTGCTTACTGCTTGAGGTGCCCCTACCGGGGAATGCCGACGGGGCTGCCCAGGCAATTTTTGATGGTCAGAGTGCTCACCTCTCGGGCGCTGGCTTTTCAACCCCCACTTTCCGACCCGACCTTGGGTCACATCTTACTTGTGGGAGTAGGATAAAACTGGCCTTGTGCCTAACTCCTGGAGAGGAGTAAATAATACTAACAGTAACTCGTTTTGAGTGATAAATGAAAAAAGCTTTCACATTTACTCATTTACATATATATATATATATATATATATATTTTCCTACCTAACACTAAATATTACATTTGGCCCGCCATCTCCGACTCTCCGACACACCAACTCCATATAGGTGGTAGCAAAGACTTTTCCGACCGTACATATTACCTAGTGGCCCCCAGTGCCGAGGCCATGAGGATCTGGATAGACGTCATCTTCACAGGAGCCGAGGGGTATCATACGTTTTAACAATCAGGTTTCGTTTAACATTTCAATTGAAAGACTCAGCCGAGCAAGGAACTGCTCTTTATTAGCAGCTAGTAATAGACCCCCCCCCCCAAAAAAAAATGTCCGCAGCCATTCTGGCAACTCCAGGAATTGGATAATCTTCCTGTACAGAATTCAAGACATATATATATATATATATACAAATAATCTTATAATCGACTCATGTGCGTGTATATCAGTGGATCTGGCTTTAAACTATTGCCGAACGATGGTAAGTACTTTTAGATAAAGCTAGAACACGCTACATCCACTTACTTGACAGCATCTTAACGACTTTGAGATTGTCGTATCCACATCAAGAAAGACCTAGTATTATCCATTTATATATATATAAAAATAAAAAAAAAATATATATATATATTTAACGACATTTCGGGCACGTCTACTTCACTTATGTGTCACTATTTTGTTCATACAAGTGGAATTCTTGTTTTATACTTCACCAACAACATCTTGATAAGCAACTTACTGGTAATGTATGACATTCGTACATGCTTAAGTGGAAACGACATCAGCCCTAGTTAGATGGGAACGGTGGAGGTCTTGGACTGCCAAAAGTGTTCAAGTTGGTAAAGGATAGGCATCCAGCCGTAAAATTGCCTTAAATACAATGTCTAGTCGAAATACAGCAGGAAAAAAGAAAGGCAGTGCCAGTAGCACTAATGCTGCTGGTAATGTCTTGGGCTTCGTAGATCCCAGGATGCGTAGATCTTCAGGGCCTATGGATTCCATCAAGCCTTGCCAAAGACAGGAGTGGAGAGGAAGACTTAGATTTCGAGACTAGACAATCAGGCCCCACCCTCATCAGAGGATTAATTGTGGCCTGATTCAACAAATAAACCGGTTGATGATGATGATGATGATGATATATATATATATATGACTAGCTAGCTTCACTGGCTTGCTTCGCAAAGTTTCCTTCTTGAAATACTTGAAGCATTAACAAGCGGGACCCGCATAAATTACACGAAATAATGTTTTTTTTCATACTAATTATCTTGTTCCTAACCTATACATGTTTGAATAAAATATAATAAGATTTGAGTTTTATATTTTTTTATAAAAATGAACAATACATGAAACAATTTACAAAACTTCATATATCTAATATATAAAGTAGAGACGATTTTTCCCCTGTACCTTCTCGGAGAATAGGAAAATAACCACATGCATCACAAGGCTACTAAACTCACCTCTATATTACACTTATTTATTCGAGCGTGTTTTAGTAAATTTCTTATTACTTTTTCCTACCTAACACTATCTTCACTATATATACAGAATATCATCTTTATTTTGTATTATTGATTAAACTAACAGTAACTCGTTTTGAGTGATAAATGAAAAAAGCTTTCACATTTACTCATTTACATATATATATATATAGTCTCGGAAGTTTCTCAACCATTAAAACTATATAAAAAAAACAAAAAAACAAAAAAACTTATAGTCTCAAGTCTTCCAGTGGAAAATCACTCATGTAAGTCAATTTATTTTTTACAGTTATTATATTAGTTAGTTTCTAACACTATTTTAAGGGATCATCAGTTGTTTACCATGAAAAACTGTTTCGGGAATTTAATATATATATATATATATATTTTCCTACCTAACACTAAATATTACATTTGGCCCACCATCTCCGACTCTCCGACACACCAACTCCATATAGGTGGTAGCAAAAACTTTTCTCCCTAACAATTATGTACTGTCACTCCACTCATCGACACCGGGAACTAATAAACACAGTTTACTTTTCACAAAACACCCGTTCTTATTTATTATTTGCCAGGTATTAATTTACTACATAATATAAAGCAATACGCAAAGACTTAATGACCGCTCCCGTTCACTCCGATGATTTTCCGTGAATATCATATTATGTTCTTTCTAATTCTACCTATGACTTCTACATTTATGTTCATTCCGGAATGAAATTAACGAACATGGTTCCTTCAACATTTATTCATTAAACATGGCGGCTACAATTTCTTCATCAAATCGACTTCCTATTTAATTCATTAGCTGCCAAGATACTGGTAGACCCGATACATTTACATTTTCAAAATCATACACCTTTAACATGCATGTTATAGAAAACTTGTCCAAATAAATGACCTAAACCGTGTCATTGTTGAACTTTACATTTGGTCGGCAGAAGCTGCCAATAAACAAGCTTAGCTTAACTGGCCTATTTTCACACATATTTTTAAGTCGAAACTGTGGCGCAGTGGTTAAAAAAGGAGGTTTCGTGATCGCCAGTTTCAGCGTTCGATCCCGTTCTACTCTACCACTTTTTCTTTTTTTAAATTTAAAACATTCACCAACACGGTAGAGGGGGGTGGAGAACAATAGGCGGTTTCTTTTTCTATGCAATAGGTAGTACTTTCTTTTTCATTCGACGTCATGCAATAGGTAGTACTTTCTTTTTCATTCGACGTCATGCAATAGGTACTACTTTCTTTTTCATTCGACGTCATGCAATAGGTACTACTTTCTTTTTCATTCGACGTCATGCAATAGGTACTACTTTCTTTTTCATTCGACGTCATGCAATAGGTACTACTTTCTTTTTCATTCGACGTCATGCAATAGGTACTACATTCTTTTTCATTCGACGTCATGCAATAGGTACTACTTTCTCCCGTGCAACGCCGGGCGACGGGTTTTGTTAGTATACAATATTTCTCGATTTGATCGATCGACTAATTCCGATTTCGACGACTAAACCTTACTTTGCAAATGCTTTAGATTAAATTTGGCTCCAATTCATGAGTAGCATACAAAGATTCGGAAGGTCGTTGCTTTTGATGTAAGCGTGACACACAAAATACCACACACGCTATCGTACTAATATCTGTCTTCCCGGTCGTCCCCTCACTCCCCCCCCCCCCCCCCCGCTTTCGATGTAGAGAAAAAAAATCTTAGAGGTGGGTTGGGATCGAACTATAAACCAGTCGGGCCGATGTCAAAAACCGATGTCGCTAACCGTTGCACCAAAGGGAAATACTTGAAAATATTACGAAAATTAGGTGACTTGAATGCTTTTCCAAATCTAGGTGCGGCACGCATGCGCAGAGCTTTTGATGTAAGCGTCCCTGCTCTGCTTAAAATAACCTGTTGAAAAATTTCAACAAATTTCCAACCTTATTTTCAAATAAGTCCCTATTTAGTTGCTTCCCCGCAGCTGCAGCAAAAAACGAGTCCTCCGCGCCTTGGCTGCAGCAAAAAAGTAGTGCACTCCTTTCTCTAAATCATCATCATGACCATTATTTTCGGTTTAACGTCTGTTTTACAAGCTGGCATGTGTTGGACAGCTTTTAGAAATAAACTTCCAAAATAACCTATCTTTGGCCAAGATTTATTTATTCCTCCATTTTTTTGGTTTTTTATCACTTCCTTCCCATGTTTTTCTTTGCCCTTTTCCTATGAACCGACCCTGCTACCTCAACTGGTCTACATCTACTAACCCAAGAACTCCCATCCATTCTTTCAACGTGGCCATACTAACAAAGTCTCAAAGTCGATACCTGCCTTTCAGATCGAGTCAGAATCCAACATGGCTGACGCCGTTTTTCGTTCAGCCCTTAGATCTTATAGTTAATAGCCGAGAAATTGAAGAGAACCAAAAATCATAACTTTCATCAAACGCGTTAGAATTTAATTTTCTACCGACCTGTACACTTTAAACGTTTTGAAACAGCTTTAAAGTTGTTTTTATTTATTTCAAAAGAAGTTGCGATATTTCAAACCTTTTGGCTGAACATGGTCAGCCATTTTTGTTTAAAGCCACATGAACATCGAAAACAAATTCTTTAATAAAAAAAAACAACTTAGTTTCAGCACGTTAAAAGTATCCAGGTCGGCAGAAAATTAAATTCTATTGCGTTTGATAAGTTTTAAAAATTTTTTTATACATTTTGTTTTAACAATTTCTTGACTGTTAATCAAACTGCGAGATTACCTGAACACAATTATTAAAATTACTTTCATCACAAAGGCAATATTTTCCAATTTCTAAAAATTCTGCAATCGAATAAAAAAAATTTTTTTTGGGGGGGGGGACTGCAAAAAAGGAAAGGAAAGAAAGGAAAAAACAGATTCAGATACGAAAGACAAAAAATATTTCACTAAAAAAAATTTAAAAAAAAAAAAAAAAAAACGCAGACAAACAGTAACCAGATAAAAAAAATCAAATGGATTTTTTTAAATATATCTTTTAATATCCAATTTCTAGAATTCTGAACAGTGAAAAAAAAAAAAGTGTCATTTTTCTCTTTCAATTTTTTCTTTTAAGATTATCCCATTTTTTTTTTATTTTGTAAGTCTGACACAATAAAAACAGATTTAAATTAACAAACAAACAAAAAAAAAGAAAATTTGGAGGTTACAAAAAAAAAAAAAATTATTGGTTTAAAATCCGAAAGAAAAACATTTTTTTAATTTTTTTTTTTTAAAATTATTTTGTAAGTCTGGCGCAATAAAACAAAATAAGGAAACAAAAAAGGAAAAAAAATTTAGAGAAAAAAAAAAAATGTAGTAGGGGAAAAAAAAAAAAAAAAATTTGGAGGAGCAAGAAAAAGAAAATATTGGTTTGAAATCCGAAATAATTTTTTTTTTAAATTTTGTAAATCGGACACAATAAGTGGAAAAAAAAAAAAAAAAAAAATTGGTTCGAAATCCGAAAGAAAAACATTGGTCAAAATGTTTACCTTTTTGAAAACATTTCCCCTCGTTATTAAAAAAAAAAAAAAAATTACAAGCTAACAAAGTAATTTCCAGCCACACTTTTAACAACATAGACCACACACCCAAAGACCCCAGGAGAGGGGGCAATTTTCAGCACTAAGCAACAAAGTATAAAGGAACCAAAGAATTCAGCAGTTGAGACTTGCCTCCCCATGATGGTAGAGTTAGACACAAGGTCGGTTTTTAATGTAGGGAAAATCTAGCTCCCCCCCAAAAGGGGCACTCTGGAAAAGAAGGGCTAACCTCATTTGTCTTGTGGTGTCAGCTTTTAAATTTGCTAAAAACTGCCCTCAATCGAAAAATCCAATATGAAATCATAATATCTAACCAAGGGAGATACATACATACACACACACACACACTCTCTCTCTTACCGAATTTCTTTTTTCAAATAATATCCCTTATCCACACTTATATAACATTATTTTTATTATTGCTATAACATGAAAAATATATAATAATAAAAAAAAAAAGGTGCTTCTTTCGTTTCACAACATGTTTGACCTCTCTTTTTAAAAAAAAAATGCTAAAGAAATGTATTAACTTTGTTATGTACTTATGTGGTAGCTGAAAAGAAGACTGTACACCAAAAATTACGCAAATTCATCCAGTATTTATTAAATTATTAATAAAAAACGATATATTGTATCTATCAATCGCCAAGGAGTTATCTCCAATGCCAAATCAGTAAGCTGAACTGGTTACAAAATGTCTACCGATCGTTTTTTCTTTTCTTTTTCTTATAATTTAATAAATACTGGATGCATTTACATAATTTTTTTCTGTAAAATCTTCATTTCAGCTACCACCTAAGTACATAACAAAGTTTATACATTTCTTTAGCTATTTTCTTTTTAAAGAGAGGCTTAACAAGATATAAATTAAATACACATAACATTAAAGTCACAAATAACAATTTCAGTAACATTAAAAAAAATAAGGCTGCTTCTTTCATTTCACAATGACATGTTAGGCCTCTCTTAAAAAAAAAAAAAATAGCTAAAGAAATGTATAAACTTTGTTATGTACTTACGTGGTAGCTGAAAAGAAGACTGTAACACCAAAAATTATGCAAATTCATCCAGTATTTGTTAAATTAAATTTTTTTTTAAAACACGATTTTATTTATCGATCGCCATTTTCTTTTTAACCATTTCGGTTTCTGATTGGGCAAGGGAGATAACTCATTTTTTTTGTTTTTACCAATTTCGGAAAAAAACAACTTATAAGTACGATATAAGATAAAAACGTAACATTTTATTTAAACTAAATAGTAATTTTTTTTATATTAAAATGTAGGGCTTTTATAAATTTATACAGGATACAGTTCAGCAATTTGCTGAAGTAGATTTTCTAGTGGTTTTTCAGGAAATTTTGAAAACCAAAAGATTTGAGTTATCTCCCTTGCCCAATCAGAAACCAAAATGGTTGAAAAATGGCGACCAATAGATAAAAAAAAAATGGCGAACGATAAAATCGTTTTTTTTTTTTTTTTGCAATTTAATAAATACCGGATAAATTTGCCTAAATTTTGGTGTACAGTCTTTTTTTCAGCTACCACGTATGTACATAACAAAGTTTATACATTTCTTTAGCTATTTTTTTTGTTAAGAGACGCTGAACATGTCGAAGCGAAAGTAAAGAAGAATAGTTTTCTTTGTAATTGAATAATGCCTTTTATCGAACATCAATTAAATTTATTCACTCTGATGAGCCCGCTGAAAATATATAGAATGGAAAAATTAATCTGGTAAACTACTTTCGCAAGGCAAAACAGCGTAAAAAATACAAATAAAGTAATTATATAATAAATATATAATACATTACTTATATAATAATCATATAATAAAGTAATCATATAATTTCAATGGTCGAATTTTCAGTTATATATATATATATATATATATATATAGATTTAGATTTTTCACTTATAAAATAGATTATTCAGTTTGTGCCAATAAAAACAAGCTCGATGAGCATTTATATGCGATTTTATGAAGGCTTACCAAAGCATTCCTTTCAGGACACCAGTGATCACCATTAAAGATATTTTTTCTTACAAATATTATTTATTCAAATTAAATGTTTTTTCCTACACGTGTTTCACTACCAAGCAGGTACTTGCTTGGCAGATCATCAGGGAAATTAAATGTCTGGAATAAGGGTTTTAACTACCGACAATACACAATGTGGCGTTGCAATAGTTGAGGTCACTTAAGAAGAGAAGAGGAAAAAAAAAAAGTTAAAAGTTTTTAACTTTTATTTTAATTTGATTTTTTCCCCCTTTTGAAACCCTTATTCCAGACATTTAATTTCCCCGATGATCTGCCAAGCACGTACCTGCTTTGTAGTGAAACACGTGTAGGAAAAAACAATAATTGAATAAATAATATTTGTAAGAAAAAATCTTTAATGGTGATCATTGGTGTCCTGAAAGGAATGCTTTGGTAAGCCTTCATAAAATCGCATATATATATATATATATATATATATATATATATATATATATATATATTAGCATAAATCGAATTAAACTAGTGTTTATAAGATGATACTCAATAACAAGTAGAGCTGTATTTTAGTACAAATTTTTATTTACACACATTTTTTTAGCTACATATGTGCATACATGTTTCAGCTACAACCTTATTTAAAATCAAGCTTCTTCCGGCCACAGCGAAGATACCGAAAAGTCTTTCCAGTATCTTTGCTGTGGCCGGAGGAAGCTCGACTTTAAATAAGATCATAGCCGAAACATATATGCACATATGTAGCTAAAAATATTTGTATAATACAAAATTTATACTAAAATACAGCTCTACTTGTTATTGAGCACTATCAGAAAAAAAATTACAGTTGCCTCAGTCTAGAAAGACTTCTCCTTCATCGACCGAGAACAGATACTACACTTTGTTTCGAGCCAAAGTGAAAGTAGTTATTTACAAAAGTATTCAATAAGTGACAACAAATAGTCAATTAATAAAACGTCCTTTTGCGAAACCAATATGCAAATCTCAGGAAATTTTTTATCAGATTTCCTGCTGGCTTGGCACGCCGAGAACAGGCTTAAGGCGTTTTCACTGAAGCCAAGCCAAGTCACGATGGTCCCCCGGTGTGGTCCGTCATTAACAGACAAAGGCTGTTGAGGAAGTTGCGCGTGACGGGGGCTATCGCTCCACGGCGATGAGTTAGGACACAAATTTGTTAAGAAGACCGGCATAAAGTGTCCGAGACTTCTAGCAGTCCCGTAACCTAGCGTGACAAGTTCAATCTCGACTGTCGGCTCTCTACACAGATGTTTGGATGCATTCAAGTTAATTGAACAAGATCAAAACTATTTTAATCCCACAACTTCAGTACTGTCAGCAGTCAACAGGAGGTGACGGCGGTTAAGTGGATATCGACACGGACTGAAGACCTGGGTGTTTCAAGTTCGAATCCAGTCGGTTCCATAGTATCACTTGGCAACCTTCTCGTGGTCATTCCCGTAAGTACCCGATGTATTTCCAGAAAGATTTCTAACTAGAAAAACATCGGGGAAACTAATGCCAACACCAGAATCATCTGATTCACATGAAAGAAGAAAGAAGATATAAGAACTCTCTCGCTCTCATATTTAAGTATTCCTTAAAAGTGTCTCCCTTAAAACTGGTTCTTCTCAAACTCAAAACGGGAACCCTAAAATGGGTCCTCAAAATCAGTAGTTCCAGTTGCACTCATTAACACACTTCTGATCTGGCTTTGAAGATGATCATATATATTTGACAATGGGAAGTTAGTGTGATACTATGGACTTTTTTTTATTTATTCACACGAAATAAGAATAAGAAGAAGCAGTCAACGTTCTTGATTCATTTTGAAATCTAAATGCTTCCACCGTCTATTAAGGGTTTGATTTAGTTCGTCCATCATCAGCATACACGATTTAACGTCCATTTTACATACTGGCATGTGTTTGACGGCTTTAAGAAATTGACTTTTGAACTAACCAATCTCCGGACAAGCCTTTATTTATCCCTCAGATCCAGTTTTATTACTTACTTCCATGTTTCCCTTGGAACGGACCCTGCTACCTCAACTCTTCTACATCGACTAACTCAACAACTCTCATCCATACTTTCAACATGGCCATACCATCGAAGCCCCCTGTTCTGCACACATCTCCTCCCTGTCCAGATTTAACTTCCCTCTGAGACCATCAGTTCTAACCCCTTTCTTTAAGACTCACATTATGCATCCATCGTATCATTCTGATATAATTTCCCTCCATGCAACGCATGTCTTCAACCCTCACTGGCCAGGTTTCACTTCCATACATGATCACACTGCGTACAAATGTCGGATAGACTTTTCCCTGGGTACTATGGCATAGCATCCCCTTTTGGGCCATTTCATGCAAAACATTAATACCTTTTTTAAACGATTCATTTGGTAAAACTACAGAATAATTAACACTCAAAAACTCGTAAACCAACAAAAATAATACTTAATTTATATAAAACACATTAGAATGAAATTCTCTACCGAACCTGCATAGTTTTAATGTGTGGAAAACAATTTCAAATCACTTGCACATTTTTAAATAGGCGGGTACTGCCATTTTGTTTCGTTTACGAATTATCGAGTGTTAACTATTCTGTACTTTTACCATTAAAAAAAAAATCTTGCAATGGTTCGGTAGAGAATTTCATTCTAATGAGTTTTATATAAATTATGTGTTTTTTTTTTGGTTTACAAGTTCTCAAGTGTTAACTGTTGCGTACTTTTATTGATTCATTGTATACAATTTATTAAAGACAAGTTGCTATTTTATCGTTTTTAATATTTAAAAAGAACATTTTTATTTTTAAATATTTAAATAAATTTTTTAAATATTAAAAACAACTTTTTTTTTTATATTTATAAAAAAAAAGTTTGTTTTTTTTATTATTAGGTTGGCCAAAAAGTTTTTTTTTTTATTATTAGGTTGGGCAAAAAGTTTGTTTTTTGAATGTCATCTTTCCGGCCTACTAAAGATCGTTTTACATTCCTATTCTATTTTGTTTACTTACTGGCTATGGTATGTAGTCAGCAAAATATGATTGTAAATGTGTGGCCGGTCATAATTCAGGAAGGGGACATTTTGTATTCAGCACCGTCCTCTTCCGGAAGACATACGCACGGGGTAACTGTCGTGCCTCTACACCGCCTGCTTGCCCAGAGGCGGTCTTTCCGAATCAGTCAACATGGGAGTCGGACGTTTGTTCCGCTTGTGATGGACGTTGGCTCTGGGGCAAGTAGCTTGGCAAAAATAGAGGTAAGCAACGCATAGTTCTCTAAACCTATTTGAATTTTTACTCTTTTATAATTTGCTTTTTGTCTTAGAACATGTTTGTAAGACTTGTTTATTTTCATGTATTTCCAGTTTTACGGTGAAAAAGGTGTTATAGTCCAGCGTTGGCCACGTGCGCGCAAATAAATACATATTCATCAGTGTAATTTGTGTCAGAGATCTTTGCTCCAGTTTGCTTGCTGTTACAATGATAGTCCTTGGTGTTACAAATGGTGTTACAAATGGTGTTACAGAATGAGTGTGACAGAAACGATTTGCTTGATTATGAAAAGGAAAATTCTCATTGAGAGATGCTCCTCGCTCTGGCTGGCCAAAGATAATCGACAGTGACCAAGTGAAAGCCGTAGTTGAACAAGGTTGCCGTTTTACAACCAGACAAATCGCAGACATTCTCAAGATTTCCAAATCGAGCGTGGAAAATGAATTGCATTAATATCCACTCTAAAAAAACAAAAACTAACAAACTTTTTAGCCAACCCTATATTCATAAAAAAAAGGTGTTTTTTATATTTACAACAAAATCTTTTTTACATGAAAATTTAAACAGATTCGAAAATATTAATAAAAAAAAAAAAAATTTTAATTTTTTTTTTTAAATATTAATAAAAAAGATATTAATAAAAAAATATTAATAAAAAAATAATTAATAAAAAAATATTAATAAAAAAAAGATCTAAAATATTTAAACGTTTGAAATTCTCTGAATGTTTAAATTTTCTAGGAAACTTAGTCGAGAGTATTGATTTACTCCTCTCCAGGAGTTAGGCACAAGGCCAGTTTTTATCTTACTCCCACAAGTAAGATGTGACCCAAGGTCGGGTCGGGAAAGTGGGGTTTAAAAATTGCCTGGGCAGCCCCGTCGGCATTCCCCGGTAGGGGCGCCTCAGGCAGTAAGCAATAAACTTACTCCTCCTCAAAGAGGGGAGGCGAAGCCTGGGAGGGTGCACCTCCTAGAACTGCACAGGACAGACCCATAGACCGGCGTAAATCAAGCCCCGAAGGTCAAGACAATACCAGTCTATGGGTTGCAGTATCCATCGGAACAGATACTACACTTTGATC
This sequence comes from Sepiola atlantica, assembly GCA_963556195.1. Lineage (NCBI taxonomy): Eukaryota > Metazoa > Mollusca > Cephalopoda > Sepiida > Sepiolidae > Sepiola > Sepiola atlantica. Next base: position 6,470,454 of record OY744552.1, read on the forward strand.
TTAGTCGAGAGTAGCCATTGGTTCACGCATACCACAAATGCACATTAAATACGAGGGAATCAAAAAGGTGGGGGAATGTTTTTGACCAATCAAAAAAAAAAAAAAAAAAAAAAAAATTCAATTTTACATCACAAATTTCTTGCCAGCTTCTAATATTTACACGGTTATTTTTCATAAACATAAAAAACATTTCAGACATTTCGTCTTTTTTTCAAAACATTTTTTTCATACAAGACAACTTTGTTTTATATAGTGAATACATTTGCTACTTTAGAGAGTTCCTTTTTATGCTATCACAATAACTCAGATATGGATATTCTCGTGGATACTGGGTCAGGGGAAATGAGAGCCTAGATGCCAACTCATGGGTTTAAAGTTCAGGGCTTGCTTGATAGGGATTTTTTTTTTTTTAATTTTTAATTTTTTTTTTTTTAAACCAAACAAGCTAAAGAAGTTGAGATTTGAGTCAGCGGCCTTTTAAATAATGGTAATAGTAAAATTAAATTTTAAAAATATTTTTGTTTTACTAATGGTAATAGTAAAATTAAAAATTTTTTTTTTTTTGAATAATGGTAAAATTAAAATGAAATTAAAATTATTTTTTTAAATAATGGTAATATTAAAATCAAAATTAAATAAAAAATTTTTTTTTAAATAATTGTAAAATTAAAATTAAATTTTTTTTTGAAATAATGATAATAGTAAAATTAAAATTAAATAAATTTTTTTAATTAATGGTAGTAGTAAAATTAAAATTAAATAAAAATTTTTTTTTAAATAATTGTAAAATTAAAATTAAATTTTTTTTTGAAATAATGATAATAGTAAAATTAAAATTAAATAAAAATTTTTTTTTAAATAATGGTAATAGTAAAATTAAAATTAAATAAAAATTTATATTTTTAAATAATGGTAATATTAAAAGAAAATTGATACTTCGGCTGTTTCACCATGACATAAGAATATTTCAAGAAATGTATAAACTTTGTTAGATGAAAATAAGATTGCACAGAAAAAATTACGCAAATTCATCCAGTATTTATTAAATTATAAGAAAAAGAAGAAAAAAAACGATTTTACGTATTGTTAGACATTTTGTAACAAGGGAGATAACTAATTTTTTTTGTTTTTACCAATTTAGATGAAAACCAAAAAAATAAAAAAAATGAGTTATCTACCTGTCGACCCAGGATAAAATCGGACGATTGAAAGATACAAGATGGCGACTACCGATAAAAATAGTTTTTTACTTTTAATTTAATAAATACTGGATGAATTTGTGTAATTTTTGGTGTACAGTCTTCTATTAAGCTATGGTGAAACAGCGGAAAAAAAATTTCTTTTTAATTAAAAAAAAATAAATAATTATAAAAAATGTCTTGAACATAAAAAAACTTTTAATAAAAAAAATATTTAAAATAATTGAATAAACTGATCGAGAAATAAAAAATAAATGAATTTTATATAAAAAAAAATGTTTAAAATAATTGAATAAACTGATCGAGAAATAAAAAATAAATAGATTTTATATAAAAAAAAAATGTTTAAAATAATTGAATAAACTGATCGAGAAATAAAAAATAAATGAATTTTATATAAAAAAAAAATGTTTAAAATAATTGAATAAACTGATCGAGAAATAAAAAATAAATGAATTTTATATAAAAAAAAATGTTTAAAATAATTGAATAAACTGATCGAGAAATAAAAAATAAATGAATTTTATATAAAAAAAAATGTTTCAAATAATTGAATAAACTGATCGAGAAATAAAAAATAAATGAATTTTATATAAAAAAAAATGTTTAAAATAATTGAATAAACTGATCGAGAAATAAAAAATAAATGAATTTTATATAAAAAAAAATGTTTAAAATAAAAAATATCCAGTTTAAAAATGGCTTTTCATTATACAAAAGGATTATTTTTAAGAGTTATTATTTGCGTTGTTTTTTAATTCAGACTCTTGCCATCATCACCGATGATATTTATTTTACGACTACGTTCCAGCCGATGTGCCCGAAACTCGACGCTTTCAGGCAAATCAAATTGATTATTGCATGATTATTTTTTCTGCATACTGAGGAAGTCTCACAATAAAGACAAAACGTTGATGAATAGATAAATAATATAGTTTTTGGCTTTCCTTTTTCACATATATATATACAGGGTGGGCAAAAATAAGGGTCCTATTTTTAAAAATTCATAACTTTTTTATTTATTGATTTAAAAAAAATTTTTTTTTAGAATAAGTAAAGGACCCCTTCCGAAGCAAGCATGAGCCGTATTAGCCCTAAGGAACGTACCCTCATTTAGAAAACATTTTTGCTTAAAAAACTAAAAACAGTGTAAAAAACAATACTTTAGTTTTTGTAAGTTTTAAGAAGTGTTTTTCGGCTAAAATTTGTTTTGTTTATTTCAAAAAATCTCGGAAGGGTCAGTCTACACACACATAAAGTTTGGTGAGTTTAACTTTTATTTTGTGGAAGTTATTCAAATTCAAGTTATTCAAATTTAAAGATAGGACCCTTATTTTGGCCCACCCTGTATATATATATATATATATATATATATATATATATATATATATATATACACACACACACACGAAGGTGACTTTGTGAATAGGTTCGAATCCTTAGACACGCAGTAATAAACATTTCCTACACTGATGATTGCATATAGCATGACACACTAATGTCTGTAGGTAAAAATAATTAATATTTATAAAAAATACATATATATATATATATATATATATATATATATATAACTTAGATCTAATATATGAAACGTTTTTGTTCTTGTTTTTTAAGGGAAGTGGGGTCTGATTAACTCTGCTGGGAAGCCATGAAATAAAATACTGTTTTATTTTTAAATTCCCGAAACAGTTTTTCATGGTAAACAACTGATGATCCCTTAAATAATGTTAAGACTAGCGTAAATTCTTGGAAGCAAACTAATATAGTGACTGTTAAAAGTAAATTGACTTACAAGAAAAGTGATTTTCCACCGAACGACTTGGGACTAAAATGTTTTGTTTTTTAAAAAAAACTTTTTGTTTTATATAGTTTTAATGGTTGAGAAACTTCCGAGACATATATGGATTACTATATATATATATATATATATATATATATATATAAGTTTAAACGACTCAATTCGAAATTTCGTACTGATCCTGAGTTCAAAAAGAAGGTCAGCCCGAATGTCGTAAATGTTACAACAGGTTAGGGTTTAGGTTTTGGGTTAGGGTTAGGTTTTGGGTTAGGGTTAGGTTTAGGGTTCCTAAGTTACAACCAAGATGAGAGTAGTAGTCCGAATAATCAAAATTATCAATCCTCAGCTCAAAAATTATGAAACATGGATCAAGAATACAAGACATTTTTTTGCTACTTTAGAGAGTTCCTTTTTATGCTATCACAATAACTCAGATATGGATATTCTCTTGGATACTGGGTCGGGGGGGGGGGATGAGAGCCTAGATGCCAACTCATGGGTTTAAAGTTCAGGGCTTGCTTGATAGGGAATTTTTTTTTTTTTTTTTTTAATTTTTTAAACCAAACAAGCTAAAGAAGTTGAGATTTGAGTCAGCAGCCTTTTAAATAATGGTAATAGTAAAATTAATTTAAAAAATATTTTTGTTTGAATAATGGTAATAGTAAAATTAAAATTACATTTAAAAAATATTTTTGTTTGAATAATGGTAATAGTAAAATTAAATTTTAAAAATATTTTTTGTTTGAATAATGGTAATAGTAAAATTGAATTTTAAAAATATTTTTTTTGAATAATGGTATAATTAAAATAAAATAAAATTTTTTTTTAAAATAATGGTAATAGTAAAATTGAATTTTAAAAATATTTTTGTTTGAATAATGGTAATAGTAAAATTAAAATTAAATTTTTTTTTTAAATAATGGTAATAGTAAAATTAAATTTTTAAAATATTTTTTTTGAATAATGGTATAATTAAAATAAAATATTTTTGTTTGAATAATGGTAATAGTAAAATTAAAATTACATTTATTTTTTAAATAATGGTAATAGTAAAATTAAATTTAAAAAATATTTTTTGTTTAAATAATGGTAATAGAAAAAAATTTTTTTTATTTATTTATTCATATATTATTTTATTTATATATTATTATTTTATTTATTTATTCATATATTATTTTATTTTTATATTATTATTTTATTTATTTATTCATATATTATTTTATTTTTATATTATTATTTTATTTATTTATTCATATATTATTTTATTTTTATATTATTATTTTATTTATTCATATATTATTTTATTTTTATATTATTATTTTATTTATTTATTCATATATTATTTTATTTTTATATTATTATTTTATTTATTTATTCATATATTATTTTATTTTTATATTATTATTTTATTTATTTATTCATATATTATTTTATTTTTATATTATTATTTTATTTATTTATTCATATATTATTTTATTTTTATATTATTATTTTATTTATTTATTCATATATTATTTTATTTATATATTATTATTTTATTTATTTATTCATATATTATTTTATTTATATATTATTATTTTATTTATTTATTCATATATTATTTTATTTATATATTATTATTTTATTTATTTATTCATATATTATTTTATTTATTTATTCATATATTATTTTATTTATATATTATTATTTTATTTATTTATTCATATATTATTTTATTTATATATTATTATTTTATTTATTTATTCATATATTATTTTATTTATATATTATTATTTTATTTATTTATTCATATATTATTTTATTCATATATTATTATTTTATTTATTTATTCATATATTATTTTATTCATATATTATTTTATTTATTTATTCATATATTATTTTATTTATATATTATTATTTTATTTATTTATTCATATATTATTTTATTTATTTATTATTATTTTATTCATATATTATTTTATTTATTTATTCATATATTATTTTATTTATATATTATTATTTTATTTATTTATTCATATATTATTTTATTTATATATTATTATTTTATTTATTTATTCATATATTATTTTATTTATTTATTATTATTTTATTTATTTATTCATATATTATTATTTTATTTATTTATTTATATATAAGAAGTGAACATTTTTTTTTCAACAATTGTTTGTTATTTTATTATTTTATCATTTTGTGATTTTATAATGCGTTTCAAGCCTCGTGCGGCCATCTTAAAATGATAAAATGACAAACAATTGTTGAAAAAAGTTTTTTTTACAAATGTTGCTTACAAGTTATGGAGTTTTTTGAAATTTTAATTCATGGAGGCTAAAAAAAAAACGTGAAATTTTTCTTTCGTTGGAACTGCACTGGCTCCCAATTTACGATGACCCCCTAAACTTTCACCCTAATTCTCAGTAGCCCCTTACGGCTACAGTGGTAACTTGCCTTGTTTCGGGTGAACTAAAATAAAAAAATTTTTTTTTTTTTTTAATTACAGTATCTTTTATGCAGGCCTTTTACACAGGTATGTAAAGGCCCACGGGCTGCATGTTTGACTAAGATGAAAATAGTCAGAATAATCCAAACTAGCGGGACCCGTGTAAATTACACGAAATGATGTTTTCAATACTAATTATCTTGTTCCTAACCTATACATGTTTGAATAAAATATGATAAGATTTGACTTGTATATTTATTTTTTAAAATGAACAATAAATGAAACAATTTACAAAACTTCTTCATATACAATATTTCTAGTGAAGGTAATATTTCGACGACTAAACCTTACTTTGTAAATGATTTAGATTAAATTAAATTTGGCTCCAAAGCGTGACACACAAAATAACACACAAGCTATCGTATTAATATGTGTCGTCCCGGTCGTCCCCTCCCTACCTCCCCCTTCGATGTAGAAAAAAACTTAGAGGTTGGTTGGGATCGAACTATAAACCAGTAGGGCCGATGTCAAAATCATACGTCGCTAACCGTCGTGACAAAGGGATATACTTGAAACACTACGAACATTAGGTAACTTTAATGTTTTTCCGAATCTAGGTGCAGCACGCATGCGCAGAGCTGTTGATGTAAGCGTGACACACGAACACACACGCTATCGTATTAATATATAGATTATTTAAAAGAAATCAGAAACATCGCCAGGGATGGACGATCCACTTTAAGAAGCCTGCAGGAGTAATCAGCTGTAATTTAAAAAAATTTAATTTAAAAAAAAAAAAATTTAATTTAAAAAAAAAACAAAAAAAAAAAAACAGCAACGTTGATGATGGACATGAGTCGGAAGAAAAACTATGCGAATAATGAAAAAATTGTTTTAGGTTAAAAAGTGACGATTTAAAAATTTTTTTAATTTTTTAATTTTTTTTTTTAAAACAGAAAAATAGAAACTGTATTTTATAGTTTTTATTTTGTAAATTAAAAGCCAAACTGGATTTTTACGGGGCCAAATGCAGTCTTTATGAAGACATCCAGTTTGAGGAAAACGGATAAGTGGTAGGAGGGTTCTTTATACTTTGAAAAAAAAAAAAAAAAAAAAAAAATTTTTTTTTTTTCAATAGAAGATTTATTTTTGTTGTTGTTTTCTTTCTCAGCAGATAACGCCTGGGTAAGTGGACCGACAGGAAAATCCTCCCCTTCCTTGGGTGTGTGGGGGGGGGGGTAAGAAGAGGTGGGATGGGACGGGGATAGGGCGGAGGATTTTCCGTCAAGTCTTTTTGCTATGAAGAACAAAGAAGTTGAAGATCTGTGTCTAAACCGTTTCCAAGTGGCATTTTTTCTTGGAAATTGGATTAAACATGGATTGGCAGGGTGGAAAGTTCCATTGGGATGAAAATGAAGGCGTAGAAAACGGGGAGGACCGATGAGAACAATAAGAATAAAAATAAATTAAAAATGGGGGGGGAATATATTTTATTGGAGGACAATTTTTGGAAAAGGAGCAGATGAGGGCGAGTGCTTATATATGAAAAACTCCCCCATCCCCCCCCCCAAAAAAAACAAAAATATAAAATAAATAAGATGGAAAAAAAAAGGGGCTATTTTCCACAATTAGGAAACAGAAACATTACATCATCTTTTCACTTAACCCATTAGCGCCCAAAGTCTCATTTTTTTTTTTAGGACCAGAACAATAATTAACCATATTTTAGAAACATCTGTATTATTCAGAATTATCTATAGTTAGTCTAAAGATTCATAAGATTGGAGATTTTATTTATCATATGTCTTGTCTTAAATTATCATACGTCTTAAATTTATCATACGCCTTAAATTTATCATATGCCTTAAATTTATCATACGCCTTAAATTAACCACATATCTTAAATTTATCACACGTCTTAAATTAACCATATGTCTTAAATTTACTCCAATTCGAATCTGACGGCAGTAATATGCGTTTTAAAAATTTTGTTTGTACAGAATTTGATTCCTCCAATCGTAATTTCAACATTTTTTTGAATTTTTTTATTGTTTATGTTTTTATTCAATCACAAATAAAGATTGGAGTGTCTTTCAAATTTTACGCTGACTGTCTGATGTAGATTGGAGTGTCTTTCAAATATTACACCGACTGTCTGATGTAGATTGGAGTGTCTTTCAAATTTTACACCGACTGTCTGATGTAGATTGGAGTGTCTTTCAAATTTTACACCGACTGTCTGATGGGGATTGGCATCGCGGACGTCTCAGTTTTCAGTCTACTGTGAAAGTCTAGAGTGGAAGACCACAACCAATTTCATCTTTTATTCAATCAAAATTTTATAACCAATCCACATTTTTTTATATATACGAGGCCTGTCTAAAATGTATCCGACCATAGGCCAGAAAAAATATTTCAAATACGTGACGAGGTTGGAACCCTAATCCCCCTTCACACACACTTAGCCCACCGATCCATCCACTGCCGGAAACACCTCTGGAAGTCTTCTTTTGGAATGGTGTTCATCTCCGCCGTTAGATTCAGCAGGTGTTTGGAGAAGATGCGATGGCTGTAACACAAATTAAGGAGTGGTTCAACCGATTCAAAAATGTCCGAACATCAGCGGAGAGTGACCAGCATGATCGGAGTGCAGCTGTTGTTGAGAGGGTGCGAAAAAAAGAGATAATGCGGAACGCATCGGCGGAGATGAACACCATTTCAAAAGAAGACTTTCATAGGTATTTCCGGCAGTGGATGGATCGGTGGACTAAGTGTGTGCAACCACAAGAGGCCTACTTTGAAGGGGATTAGGGTCCCAAGTCCGTCACACATTTGAAATATTTTTTCTGGCCTAAGGTCGGATACGTTTTAGACAGGCCTTATATATATATATATATATATATATATATATAGTGTGTAATCCCGGTGAAGTAAACATCCACAGGATAAAAATCTAAAGAATTTCAATCGGGCTTATAAAGAGTGATCAATATCAAATAGTTTTTATAGATATGATTATTTTATTCATATAGACATGTACATAATATGTGACACTGGCATGTCGATGTTATCGAGCATCAGCTGTTGAAGGAAGGATCAGATTTTCTTTCTGCCTGATAAGATCTGTTTCTAACAACTATTGATCGATAACATTGACATGCCAGTGTCACAGATTATGTACATGTATGTATAAATAAAAATAATTTTAATTAATTAATTTTTTATACATTAATTTTTGCCTTCATAAAAGGAAGACATGGACACATGTTTCTGTGTGGACTACGGATATTTACATCGCGGGTTCGATCCCTTCCCGGGTAACCATGACGGCTCATAGACAGAAATGCATGACCATGTCTTCCTTTTATGCATGCAAAAATTAATTTATAAAAAAAAAAAAAATTAATTAATTATAATAAATATATAAAAAAATTGATGACACGTCCGATTAAGGGTGAATGAATGCAATCCTCTGCATATTCTTAAACCGCTCAGGGAGCGAAAAATAATGAAAGCACCGTAAAAAATGTAATATATATATATATATAGTATAAATGAATAATTGCCGCCCACCCCGGGCAACGCTACGACACGGGTCTTGCTAGTATAGTATAAATTAATGATTGCCGCCCACCCCGGACAACGCTAGGACACGGGTCTTGCTAGTATAGTATAAATGAATGATTGCCGGCCACCCCGGGCAACACTAGGACACGGGTCTTGCTAGTATAGTATAAATGAATGATTGCCGGCCACCCCGGGCAACGCTAGGACACGGGTCTTGCTAGTATAGTATAAATTAATGATTGCCGCCCACCCCGGGCAACGCTAGGACACGGGTCTTGCTAGTATAGTATAAATTAATGATTGCCGCCCACCCCGGACAACGCTAGGACACGGGTCTTGCTAGTATAGTATAAATGAATGATTACCACCCACCCCGGGTAACGCTAGGACACGGGTCTTGCTAGTATAGTATAAATGAATGATTGCCGGTGACCCCGGGCAACGCTAGGACAAGGGTCTTGGTAGTATAGTATAAATGAATGATTGCCGGCGACCCCGGGCAACGCTAGGACACGGGTCTTGCTAGTATAGTATAAATTAATGATTGCCGCCCACCCCGGGCAACGCTAAGACACGGGTCTTGCTAGTATAGTATAAATTAATGATTGCCGCCCACCCCGGACAACGCTAAGACACGGGTCTTGCTAGTATAGTATAAATTAATGATTGCCGCCCACCCCGGGCAACGCTAGGACACGGGTCTAGCTAGTATAGTATAAATGAATGGTCTAAATATCCTATAAAGTCAAATAAATCTTTGAAAGTAATTTTGCTCAAATATAATATTTGTATTTACAAAAGATTTTCGGTAATAAATTTTTCAAAAATAAATAAATTGGGCACTAATGGGTTAAGAACAAAACAGAAGGATCATTAAGAAGTTTTAAATTCATAGGGAAAAAAAAAAAATTGAAGCTTATTTTGAAAGAAAATAATTGGTGCTTCTTTAGAAACGTGTCCGAGACGAGATATGAAAGGGGGAGATAATTCAAACAATGAAATATGAAAGGGCCAGATTATCCAAACTTTTTATTGGTGGGGGAGGAGGGGGGGCTTCTTTATCGAATTTAAAATGCAAAAAATAAAACTTCTGAGGATACGTTAAAATTAAATAGATTTATCGAAATAAATTAAACATAAAAAAAAAATAAACAGATTTTGATTGAAATGAAGTAAAGTTTAAATGAGCGAAAAAGGTGGAAAAGTTTTTGAAAGTTTTATCGATTATTTTACAATTATCTCTAAGTTAAAAAAACAACAGGTCTTCTAAGTTCAAAGGGTTTGCATCCATTTTGTGAGAAATCAGATTTGCATCCCCCCCCCTCCAAAAAAAAAAGTTTGACTTTCATATTTCGTCGTTTGAATTATCTCCCCCTTTCAAATCTCGGCCACGTTTCTAAAGAAGCACCGAAAAATTATTATTATCTAAATTTAACTTTTGAAACGAAAAAATATTGATTTCACTTTAAAAAAAAAAAAATAAATAAATAAATAAATAAATAATGTTTCATCAATTAAATGCTATGTTAAGAGAAAACCGATTCACACACAATTTCAGATGAAGGCCACCCTACATCGAAATCTGGCTATACATTTCGCCACACTAGATTGATGCTGGTCGGCTGGTGTTATTTCAAAGTTTTCCTTCTCCTAGACTAGTTGCCCCCTACCAAATCTTGATAGTCTACCCTACTATTTAACATAATAAAATAACAATGCTTTTAAAAAATGATGGAAATTAAATTCATGAAAAAAATGTTTTTAAGACATTTTCTGTAAAATGATTTTATAAAATGATAAAAATGATTAAATTAATTTTCTTTTAAAAAAAAAAAAAAAATGATTTTATAAAATGATAAAAAATGATTAAATTAATTTTCTTTTGAAGAAAAAAAAAAAAATTATTTTTTATAAAATGATAAAAAATGATTAAATTAATTTTATTTTGAAAAAGAAAAAAAAATATATATTTTTATAAAATGATAAAAAATGATTCAATTAATTTTCTTTTAAAAAAAAAAAAAATATTTTATAAAATGATAAAAAATGATTAAATTAATTTTCTTTTGAAAAAAAAAAAAATTATTTTTATAAAATGATAAAAAATGATTCAATTAATTTTCTTTTGAAAAAAAAAAAAAAAAATTATTTTTATAAAATGATAAAAATTATTCGATTAATTTTCTTTTGAAGAAGAAAAAAAAATTATTTTTATAAAATGATAAAAAATGATTAAATTAATTTTCTTTTAAAAAAAAAAAATTATTTTTATAAAATGATAAAAAAATGATTAAATTAATTTTCTTTTGAAAAAAAAAAAATTATTTTTATAAAATGATAAAAAATGATTAAATTAATTTTCTTTTGAAAAAAAAAAAAAATTATTTTTATAAAATGATAAAAAATGATTAAATTAATTTTCTTTAAAAAAAAAAATTATTTTTATAAAATGATAAAAAATGATTAAATTAATTTTCTTTTGAAGAAAAAAAATTATTTTTATAAAATGATAAAAAATGATTAAATTAATTTTCTTTTGAAAAAAAAAAAAATTATTTTTATAAAATGATAAAATGATTCAATTAATTTTATTTTGATAAAAAAAAAAAATTATTTCTATAAAATGATAAAAAATGATTCAATTAATTTTCTTTTGATAAAAAAAAAATTATTTTTATAAATGATTAAGTTTTGCTTAGAAAGAAACATGAATAAATGTAATTTAATTTATAGCAGAAAATAATAATATTATCAATAATAATACGACTATTATCAATAATAAGAATATTAGCATATTCAAACTACGGAAAATTGATGAATGAATGAAGTTGATGTATGGCGTTCTATACTCCAGGCCACTTCATGGTGCAGCCAAGAAACACAACTGGAAGCCTATTGACAAATGTTTCATTTTCAGAGATTTTGGTAAGGAAATTAAGTCAACTCTATTTGAGAACACGTAGAATAACATTCAGACCAATACCTGAAGATAAAATGTTTTAAGACATTATTAAAACACTGAAAAGGTAATCGTTTTGAGCCGTATTAAATATTTATTTGATTTGTAAAGATTTTCAGAGATTTTGGTAAGGAAATTAAGTTAAATCTATTTGAGAACACATAGAATAACATTTGGACCCCTAACCCTAATAACATTCGAATTTAAAGACATTTAAATGTAAAAAAAAAAAAAAAAAAAAAAAAAAAAATCACCATTGTAACAATATACAGTTTTTTTTCTAGTGACAACCTACCCCACAAAAGGAAAAAGATGTTTTTAGTCCTGCTGAAGACGAATATCATTGAAACTCGGTTGACTTTAATAAATGAATTCATTTATTAAAATAAACTTTTTTTAAAATCTGCGTTGTTTTGGATTCTAAACTTACAAATTACACAATGCGGCACTTGTGCAGTTTAGTAAACAGGGGCAGATAATCCACAGGAAGTAACGGCCAATAGATTAAAACATTTTAATAAATGTATTTATTTAATAAAATATAGTTTCTGAAAGAAAAACATTGTAATAAAATAAAGTTTATTTATTATTATTATCATTATCATTATCATTATTATTATGTTCGTTTTATAACATTTTAGATTATATTAAAAAAAATCAATAAAAAAATCAAAAAAAAATCACTGTCAATTTAAGAAACTATATTTTATTACAATGTTTTTTCTTTCAGAAACTATATTTTATTGAATAAATAAATTTATTAAAATGTTTTAATCTATTTATCGTTACTTCCTGTGGATTATCTACCGCTGTTTACTAAACTGCACAAGTGCGTATTATTCATTTTTTTAACGTCAGGAAATTAACGATTTTCAGCCACTCAAAGCCAAGAAAATATGTACTTCCTTGGTTTTCGCACACTCTACTGATAAGTGAAGATGAAATACACCCGTTATCGTTAGACTTTCGAGAAGTTTTTTGTTTTTTCAAAAATGATATCATTGCAACCTGCGACTTACATGTTGCGTTTTGTGTCGAGATTTTTGATTGGTTGACACCATATTTAAATGAGCCAATCAAAAAACACTATTACAATGTTTTTCTTTCAGAAAGTATATTTTATTGAATAAATAAATTTACTAAAATGTTTTAATCTATTTACTGTGGATTATCTGCCGCTGTTTACGAAACTGCATAAGTGCTCACAATGCTTCTACACTGCGGATGAATTTCTAATAATTTCATTTATGCATCTTTCAACAGATCCCTTTATACTCACATATAGGTCAGAATGTTGACCCTTAACCCGACGTATGGGTCAGAATGTTAACTCTAACCTGACGTATGGGTCAGAATGTTAACTCTAACCCGACGTATGGGTCAGAATGTAAACCCCTAACCCGACGTATGGGTCAGGATGCTAACCCCTAACCCGACGTATGGGTCAGGATGCTAACCCCTAACCCGACGTATGGGTCAGGATGCTAACCCCTAACCCGACGTATGGGTCAGGATGTTAACCCCTAACCCGACGTATGGGTCAGGATGCTAACCCCTAACCCGACGTATGGGTCAGGATGCTAACCCCTAACCCGACGTATGGGTCAGGATGTTAACCCCTAACCCGACGTATGGGTCAGGATGTTAACCCCTAACCCGACGTATGGGTCAGGATGCTAACCCCTAACCCGACATATGGGCCAGGATGTTAACCCCTAACCCGACGTATGGGCCAGGATGTTAACCCCTAACCCGACGTATGGGCCAGGATGTTAACCCCTAACCCGACGTATGGGTCAGAATGTTAACCCCTAACCCGACGTATGGGTCAGGATGTTACCCCCTAACCCGACATATGGGTCAGAGTGTTATTCTATGTAAATACAGTTGATATTATTTCCATTAAAAAAATCTCTGAAACTCAAACACTTGTCAATATGCCTCCAGCCGTGCTACTCAGCTGCGCCATGAAGTGGCCTGGAGCATAGAATGGCACGAGTTGTAGTCAATGTGAACACACACGTATAAAGAAGATATTATTAACTGTACTCTTTGTGAGATACGGATCGGTATTTGAAGAGAGTGAAATCAAAAGAATGATCATCATCATCATCAATAATAAAAATAATAACAGGGTAAATGATGAGTTTAAAGGGTTAAACAGTTTCTTCATAGGCGATAATACATACACACACATATATATATAGATATATAGATATATATATATATATATATATATATATATACATATATATATATATATATATATAGGGTGGGCAAAAATAAGGGTCCTATTTTTAAAAATTCATAACTTTTTTATTTATTGATTTTTTTTTTTTTAGAATAAGTAAAGGACCCCTTCCGAAGCAAGCATGAGCCGTATTAGCCCTAAGGAACGTACCCTCATTTAGAAAACATTATTTTTGCTTAAAAAACTCAAAACAGTGTAAAAAACAATACTTTAGTTTTTGTAAGTTTTAAGAAGTGTTTTTCGGCTAAAATTTGTTTTGTTTATTTCAAAAAATCTTGGAAGGGTCAGTCTACACACACATAAAGTTTGGTGAGTTTAACTTTTATTTTGTGGAAGTTATTCAAATTCAAGTTATTCAAATTTAAAGATAGGACCCTTATTTTGGCCCACCCTGTATATATATTTATTTGCCCTGTTTGTTTCAGATTCTAGATTTTAGATTTTTTGTTTTTTGTTTTTGTTTTTTAGATTTTTTAATTTTTAATTTTTTAACGGCCTTAATTTTTGAAATGTTAAATTTCTTTCCTTCTTCTTCTCTTCCTCCACTTCATTCTCTCCAAATATGATCTGAGGTTAAGATCGGATTCTAACTCTGCCTGATGAGATCTCAGTTTATAGTAACTGTTGATCGATAACATCGACATGCCAGTGTCGCAGATTTTGTACATGTCTGTGTAAATAAAATTATCATATATATATATATATATGTATATATATTTAAAGATTATGAAATTAAGTACGTTTAGAGTTAAAAATCAATTTAGTATTACGTATTAATAGGAAAAAAAAAAAGACGTTTTAATACTTTTTTCGTCTTGAGCGATACAAAAACACAAAAACAAAAAAACAACATGGCGACATCCCGTAAGACTCCATTTTGTGAAAATCACGCTTCTTGTAGCGCAATTTACACATTTCTTCAGATTACATGCATTGTACTAAATGGATTTTAAGTCGGAATAGTTCCTCATTAAATATTATTTAAAAACAACAAAACCATTTTTATCGCCTATGCACAAATTTTTTTTCGCATTATGTCTACCCCTTCAAACTCATCATTCACCAATAAAAGTTATGCAAATTAAATTCATGAAAAGATCCTTAGAAAATACATTATATATATATATATATATATATATATATATATAAATAAAAAGATTAATGATAAAAATCAAATAAATACAGATGAAATTTGTGTTGATATTTTTTTCTCAAATGATGATGATCATCGTTAATAATAATAATGATATTAAAAAGTTATGCCAATTAAATCCATTGAAACGATCCTAAAAAAATTATTTAAAAAAAAAAAAAAAATAAAAAAAAATTTTAGAATTAAAAAAAAAAAAAAGCATTTAAAAAAAATTAAATAAAAATCAAATCAACACAAATTAAATTTGTGTTGATTTTTTTTTTTTCTTTAAAATAAAAAAATTGATATTGAGAAATCATCAGCAGTCATGGGGTCGTTTTGTGTCACTTCGCGTGGTGTCTCAGAATCCCCCGCAGTGGATGCTGGCCGTCCTTCGCACCACCACCACCGTCTACACGACGGCCAATCATCCAAAAAAACGAGTCTCAAATGATGGAGACGACGACGATGACGGAGTTGGAATCTCAGATTTTCATTTGCATGTCAGAATAATTGAAGAAATTTTCGATTTGTTTCTTGGCGAGCGTCGGGTTTTGACTGACAAACACCAGACCAGTCGTGCCCTTCATGATGTTCACGATTTGTTCCTGACAATATTTTATCACGTCCTCCCCACACAACTCGAGGCCAATCACGGGACCTAAAAGACAACGGGAAAAAAAAAGAAGACTTTTTTTAAAAAGAGATATTAATTTTTGGTTAAAAATTAAAAAAAATTAAAGTTAAAGGCGAAAGTCTATTTTTTTTTTTTTACTCTTTGATTCACCCCAAACTAGGGTTTACTGTGATTAGGGGACAGATTTATAAGGGACATCCTAAGTAGGAAGTTATGCAGCAAGATATTTGTTCACATTACATTTAAATTTCTGCATGTTCATACAGTCGGGAAAACAAAGGGCAGAGAGGAAAAAAGCTATTAGAATAGAAACTTTTCCAGCATCTGGAGACTTCTACAGTGAAGGGGTGGGATTTTGCTGCTAGTCGGGTTGATCCGAAGGGACGGGGGAGTATTTACGTTGAGGGTGTATAAATGCAGTAAGTTTATCAGAGTACGTTCTGTGGAAGTACTTGTAAAACAAGCACAAGGATGCAACACTGCGGCGATGGGACAGGGGCTGGAGCTTGGTAGACAGTGTGGAACCTATTTGGTTTGAAACTCTTTTTTTACAAGAGGGAGAGACTAGTGGTTGGAGCACCAGCCCATAGGTGGCAACGGTACTCCATGTATGGGCAAATGGTGGCTTTGTAGAGATATAGGATACTGGCAGGTATGAGATGTTTTCTAACCCGGTAAAGGGAGCCCACCTTCTTTGCAGAAAACTCGGCAGTATCTTTTGCATATTTATTCCAATTCATGTTGCTTGAAGGTTAGGCAAAAAGTTTAAATATCTTCGGGAGGTTCGAGGTTCAATCCTCAGTGCGGGTGATACTAGGAATTGCGAATTACTGAAGACTTCTACCCGGTCATGGCTGACAGAACGAGTGGATTAAATAAAGGGTTCCGTTAGAAATTCCGTGCAGATTCCCAAGATACATTGTGTAGGGGTCAGTTGTACTCTGTGTGTGACACTGTCGCGGACCCCATTGTCGGTACTTGAAGTCGTCAGCTCATCTCGGGTCTGCTAAGGCTCTGCCTGATTTGATCGTGTTCTCTCAGAGCTACCAACTGTCGCAAAGAACTTTCACTACTAACTCAATCCCATGTATGGTCTTTTGTCTTAGTCACCGACAAGCGGAAATGACTCGACCACTCCTAAAACGCCTGGTCTTTCTCCCAGAGTGACTGATAAGCGGAAATTGACCACCAACTGTGAGGCATCGTACTGTTTCCGATTGCCTTTGTGCGCGTTGGTGAGTCGTTTCCTATCTGTTTACCTATCCTACTTCTGACAATTTTTTTTTTTTTTTTTTTTTAAATCATTTCCTCGGCTCTGGAGGGGGGGGGGGAACGTGCATAGTATCACGAATTAGTTATTCAAATAGACGTGTTTTGTTGTCTCTCAAAACTGGTCTTCGCCGTCTTTGTAGTGCTCATAATTTGCTCCGTATTGACGATTGACCTTGCTTCGCATCTGGCCGTCGTGAGGAGGTAAGTAGAGAGGAATAAGTAATCAAGATACAAACGATAACGTATCGTGAGAGGGAAAAGGAGACAACAAATAACTAACTCTATCCCCCCTCAAAGGGAGCAGCGTTTGAAACTTATTGCAACCACAGGATACAGACCGCAATCACAAGGTACAGACCATAAACGTATTGCGTACAAGAAATGAGTAACTCTAGTCCCCTTAGAAATGAATGAACCCCTTCCCCACTCTTTCAACTTTAATGGCCCTGTGCCAAATTGTATGCATTTAAGAGAAATATTATCCCTTAATGGTTGGTGAATGAGTTGTTGGGATTGAAATAATCCTGAAATAAAGTTCAATTCTCCCACGTGAGAATGGGGTAACCATGTGCAGATAAAATCACCAAAGATAGATATAGGACGGAAGTCTGAAGAAGGAACACAAAACACAAGGGTGTAATTTCATATCAATTTAGTAAGAAAGAGAAAGTTGGATTGAGTATTTACAGTTTCAGAAAGTTCATTTAGGCATTGGTAAATCATAGAGAGGATGGTTTGAGGATGGTAGAGAGGATGGTTTGAGGATGGAAGAGAGGATGGTTTGAGGATGGTAGAGAGGATGGTTTGAGGATGGTAGAGAGGATGGTTTGAGGATGGTAGAGAGGATGGTTTGAGGATGGTAGAGAGGATGGTTTGAGGATGGTAGAGAGGATGGTTTGAGGATGGTAGAGAGGATGGTTTGAGGATGGTAGAGAGGATGGTTGCGAAAATGTGATTCGGGTATCGGCGGGAGGTCATTCTCTGTGATGCCGTCGAGGGCTGTACCACTGAGAAGACCAGCCGATGTGTTGTTGACTCGAGCAGCGTTGTGGAAAAAGAGGGCGGGAAGCCGTATACACGAGTTTTTAAGGGCTGGCTCACGTGACACCTATACTAAAAAGGGGTTGCAATGCCTGACAGCCAATCCGTGAGGCCCTTAAGGGACATGGCAACAGCCAATCAGTGAGGGGGGCTTTACCAAATTCCAACAGAGTACCAGTTTAATTTCTGGGGTCCAATTGTGTTTGCACATGGAGAAGAAGTGGTGTC
The DNA here is from genome assembly GCA_963556195.1 of Sepiola atlantica. NCBI lineage: Eukaryota > Metazoa > Mollusca > Cephalopoda > Sepiida > Sepiolidae > Sepiola > Sepiola atlantica. The sequence continues at coordinate 6,488,980 of OY744552.1, forward strand.
CTCCATTAGTTTTTTTTATTTTGTACTAGGGAGTGACCGCTTATCAAGGCCCAAAGGCCATTCAAGGATAAGGGTTAATGAGTTTGTCAGGTGGGCAGCGAGACAACACCTGGATGATTGGTAACGATGGTTGTAAATGGGCAGAGTTTTATAATTCAAGAAGACGGCTCAGCAAGAATTTGTTAACATTGGACTTGAAAACGACCATGTTGTAGTCAGTTGTAGTTGTTTGCAAGTTCCGTTTACTTTTAGATACACAAAGGAAAAAAAGAAAAATTATTTACAGTGGCGGTAGCTAGACGAGTTTTTGCTGCGAATGTTTTATTCGGGGGGGGGGGGGAGGGGCGCAGAGATTGGAGCTCAGTCGAGCACCTACCATGAAAATAACCATAGAGTCAAGAAAGACTAGCAATGTCTTTTCCGCTCTAGAAATGAAACACCCCTGTTAATAGATTCACCGATCCGGTGCGATAGTCCAGTCAGCACATCAGCCGTTGATGTTGCAGGACGAAATTCATATTGCTTGTCACTGAGTAAGTTGTTTTTGCTGTGGTGATTGATAACTTCTTGATTCATCACAGATTTAACCAATTTACTCATTGGTCTGTACCGAGATGCAGAAAGTGGATCTCCAGTATTTTTAAATACCGGGCAGACCGACAAAGTTTTCCAAGGTGACGGGAAACATTGTCATTTTAGTTGTTTCTTTTGCAAGTATACCAATCCTTTAATTTCCTCGAACGCCTATGTGGCTTGGAAGCCAGGCCAAGATTACCGCTCTGCCAGTGTCCATCAGATAGTGGTATGCTTCTCATATATGTAAAGATGATTTGGGCTTTCTTTCTTTCTCAATTGCTGCCAGGCTAGGCAACGAATCTGATAAAATTCCTCAAGTTCTTGACAATTTTTAGTGCCATTTTTACGGCTTGTACTTCAACTGTATAGATGGAAGCATTATTTAGTAGTGTGATTTTGTTTATGGATTAATGTTTCTCATGTATGTAAAGATGATTTGGGCTTTCTTTCTTTCTCAATTGCTGCCAGGCTAGGCAACGAATCTGATAAAATTCCCCAAGTTCTTGACAATTTTTAGCGCCATTTTTATGGCTTGTACTTCAACTGTATAGATGGAAGCATTATTTAGTAGTGTGATTTTGTTTATGAATTAATGTTTCTATGTAAAGATAATTTGGGCTTTCTCTCCGATTTGTTTATGTTGTGTCTATGTTGATGGCTGCTGTAGGGCGCGTACTACATCTTTTTATGATATGCATCAGCAATTTTTACACTTGTGCACATGTGCGTATGCACGTTGACTGCACTTGGCCGTAATCATCCCACATATTGTGCCGGTCCGAAAATGTTGTTTCATCTCGTCATGCCAAGTAAAAAAAAACGAGACCAATTTATGAACAAATAACACATCTATTTTTCTATGTAATGTTACAAAAGATACCCGTATCTCTAAGTGGAATGGCAGAGTTGCAAAATGAGATCTTTATGATTGGCGATGTTGAAACAGGTCTCCCACAGTCTTTTGGCTGGGGGACCCAGATGGGTCATCTTCTCTGGGCAGCGCCCAGCTTCCAAACTGTCCCCGCTCTCCCAGCAAACCTCCAACTTCCTGTCATGCCCAGTTATAAACCACCCAGGCATTGACCACTTGAGATATCCCCGGAGATAAATGTCAGACAGAATTATCATGGCGACAATCTGTGAACATCTCAGCATGGATCCAGCCTTTTATGAGATACTTAATTCATCTCAAAGGGAAATAAACTTCTAGGGTGGCCCAAATGAAACCAAAGATATTTTCTCTTTATCTTGTGACCCCCTCTTTCCTCCGAGTCAACCATCTAACATTTGCAACGTCCGCCATTCATACACATTACTAAAGAAAATGGAGTCTACTGCAGTTTCACACACTCACCTTGCTTCGCTGCCGCTTGGTACGACTGGCTTCCAAAGACTCTCTCAACTTCGTCCAATTCTAACACGACCTCACTGCTTTGCACAAAAACAACATCAGGCTGTGAAAAATAACAAACAATATCTCTCAAGAATTCATTCAAAATGAAAACATTTTGGAAAAAGAATAATCATGGGGAAGGGGGAGGAAAATCCGCAAATGAATCAGCATCAATGTAGTCGATACAAATGTGCGTTGAATGAATAAGGGAAGAGAAGACATCCCCCACTAGGTTTTGAAGTCGCTTTTGTACTCTGTCAAGGCACGAAAGGGTGCTCGGAGTGACACCTCGCGAGATGTGACAACAGTACGCTATCTAATGACGTCATGAACAAACTCTTTTAAAAACGACCTATTCTAACGTATGGCTCTCTAGCAATCATCAATGGAGATGGATGAGAACTCAGATGTGGAGAAAGTATATCTGGATGGTGAAGCTATTGAGGTTGTCCAGAAGTTTTGTTACCATGGTGATACCATTGGAGCACAGGGTGGAGCAGGTGCTAGTGTGATTGCAAGAATTTGGAGTTAATGGAGTAAGTTTACTTTCGCCAGCCTCGTAACTCTCGCTTTCCTTATTTTGTCCTTTTGTCCTCACATTCCATGAGCGATGTTTCTGACAAAGGGAGAAGAATTGCTGTTTTCTGGGTCAGGATCTATCCAGCCAACACTTATCGTTGGCTAGTTTTTGACCTTGAAGTATTTTTTTTTTTTTAGCTCCTTACATCAAGTGGCTTCATGCCTTGTCTGGAGCGATTTCCATAAACGGAAAAGCTCAGGGAAATGTTATTACTAACCAGCAGAGCGTTACCAAGGAAAGAATCTATCAGGCATGTGTACGCAGCGTGATGATGTATGGAAGTGAAACCTGGCTAGTAAAGAATCACCATATATATATATATATATATATATATATATATATATATATATATATATATATATAATATTTATAAATAAATATAAAATTATTAATACCTACAGACGCTAACGTTTCAAGCTTATTGCTCTCATCAGTGCAGGAACGTAACAATTTCAGTTGCCATTATATAGACATGATGCATAACCTTTAATTTCTCGTACCTTCTCTTCCTTGTCACGCGGAGGGGTGCCGTCCCGATGTCGTCCACCATGCCCGCAACAAAAACCTTCATACCACGATTCACGAGGCAACAATCTTTTAAATTTTAATTTGTTTATTTCAGTCTACCGTCGATCTTGGAGATGTTTCACCAACGAGAGAGATCAAATTACTACTTTATCCTAGCTTAAGTCCTTAGACATTCGAGGAGGGGGGGGAAGAAGGAATCTCATGCCTTTATTCTCTTAGGGAAATAAATTCCCATTTCTCATTTCGGACTACATAGAGAAATACGTCTGTTCGGCTTGCTTCCCACATATACGCCCACTTCAACATGCGTCCGGCTTCACGGGGCCATTATTCAACATATATATATATAAGTTAGTGTTGTAGACCCGTGCTAAGGGTCACAAAAATAACAACCACAAATTGTGACAGGTTAAAATATACAATGTATTTATTCATAGCAATACAGTAACACCACTAAATGTGGTAGGAGATGACCGGATTCCTACCATGCGGTAAAACATGAATAGGAATGTCCTCTGTTTGAGTCTTTGCAATCATGGTATTTATTATAGATGGTTGCTTCCATTAGTTCTTCAATAGGGGTGATTTGTACCCCACAACAGTTAGGTATGTGTATATATTTATGTATGTAGGTAAAATATGAAAATATAATTTAATATTATAAGAAGCCCCTTTAAGTAAAATTAAAGTCGAGCACTTTAGAGAGATTAAAAAATAGACATTCACCTAATGCTTCAGGGCGTTACTCCGACTGTCGTTGAGTTCTATCTGAATGTCTTGATGTTTGCACTCGCCGCTCTCAGTGTAAATATAACTTAATTTCTCTGTTATAACGTGACAACTGCCTATGGCCAAAGGAAATTAGGCGACCACTTCCAAATTCGAGGTGTCTCTGTGAACCGGGTTCACGCTCCGTGATCGTCTGAGATTGCCATTTTCCTACACTGATGAGAGCCGAAAACTCGAAGCGACGTCGTATGTAGGTAAAATATAATTTAATATTATATTTATATATATATCTATATACAGGGTAATCTTGTAACCTAATGAATGGCTCATTATGAATTTGGGAATATATATTCTAGGCAACACGGTGAATTACATGGGCACATTATTTTTTTTGTAAATGTCAACATTTAGAGGATGCATATATATATATATATATATATTGACCCAGAACAATCTTCCTAGCTAAAAATAAACATATTGAAGCTAATAAGTCGAAGCCATCATCCCATTCATTTCACGTCCTTTGAATGAGACAGACCACTGCTGATAACACCATAACCAAAATCATGATTTTCATTGTCTGCTTATTCACATCTACAACCATGCCCAAGTTGAGACACTTTCTTACAAATCAAAATTAATATTCTGTATGATTTTTCTACATTGTTTTCTTCATCCTGAGGAAGTCTTTCAATAAAGACGAAACGTTGATGAATACATAAATAACATAGATGTTGGCTTTCTTTTCTTTTTTTCATTTTACATTATATATATATATTGTTATTGTTTATTATCTATGTACGTATACGTTTCGTCCTTTTTTAATCTGGACTCATCAGCATAGAGATATGACTATTCACTACCGGTAACGCGATTCGAAACCCTGGATTTTAAGTATTTTTCAACTCAAATCCAACGTCACTAACCGCGCGGCCAATTCTGAATAGCTGATAAACAATGATAATTTTAACACATTTAAAAGCGGCTTGATGTCCAGGCATTCTACTTCTATTAGGGAAGGAATGATGCATTATAAAGCAAGTGACGTCATGCTGAGTTAGTACTACCATTACAGTGCTCTACTTTTTTTACAAGGAGCGACAAATATAAATATTTGTTATTGTTTATTATATATATATATATATATATAGTCTCGGAAGTTTCTCAACCATTAAGACTATATAAAAAAAAAAAAAAAAAAAAAAAAAAAAAAACTTATAGTCTCAAGTCTTCCAGTGGAAAATCACTCATGTAAGTCAATTCATTTTTTACAGTTATTATATTAGTTAGTTTCTAACACTATTTTAAGGGATCATCAGTTGTTTACCATGAAAAACTGTTTCGGGAATTTAATTTCATGACCTTCCAATATATATATATATATATATGGGGTAAGGTACACGATAAGTCATGAAAATGAAATGCCGTGGTAGACAAAATGTGTGAAACTTTTTCTGAAGACGTTCGCTAACACAATGAAACCGGTCAAATCTCTCGTTTTTGTTTTTCTCCTGCATTTTAACCTGTTTTCCGTTTGTCATTTTTCACACACACATATATATATACATATAAATTTTTTTATGAACTGATCATTATTAATTTTCGAATGTATATTCTCGGCAACCCGATGAGTAAGATGGGCACATATTTTTCTTATAAACTTTACTGTTTAGGGGGTGCCCCCCCCCCAAGAAAACTGAAAATAAGTTAGATACAAAAATATTTTATAGAGAAAAGAATTGCTCTACATCAAATTTTAAGTTATATCAAGTAATCCATTTATAAAAGGATCTGTGCGCACGCATGGTCGTCAATAATATGTGCGTGCTTAGTAAAATCCTAAACTATTGAACTGATCATTATGAATTATGGGATATGTATTCTAGGCAACAAGGTGAGTAATTATTTTTTTGTGAACTTTATTATTTAGACAGGGGGGGGGGGGATCGGAACCATACCCTAACCCCTTTATCATGGGACGGGTATTCTACTAATATATATATATATATATAAATATAGAGGCAAACAAGCCTTCAAAAACCATGTATTAGATGCGAGTAATTAAATCAAAAGAAAAAGAAAAATATTTCGAAACATTTAATAAAATATTTCAAAATACCTTCCGTTTTTTTCTTTTCTTCATCTTGATTTTTTTTTAGCTAATATTTCGCTTGACAAAAACAAGCTTCAAGAGCCAAGACAAATAAAGGTATAACCTTTTTTTTTCCATAATTTACTTCCTGGTATATATATATATTTTTTCTTCTTCTTCTTCTCCCCTCTCCCACCCACTTCCCCCTCTTTTCTTTTCTCTATCCTGAACGAATATATAATTTATATTTTATTTTGATTTCATTTTATATCTGAGTCTCAACGGTCCCAAATCTAACCACGTGACCTTCCAAATTTCAAATTTTCTTTTCTTTTCTCCCCATTTCATTCTTCCCAAATATGATCCGAGGTAAAGATCAGATTCTAACTCTGCCTGACGAGATCTCAGTTTCTAACAGCTGTTGATCGATAACATCGACATGCCAGTGTCGCAGATTTTGTACATGTCTGTATGAATAAAAATAATCATATGTGTATATATATATATATATATATATATAATAAAATATAGAGATATTTTTTCATACCTATCGAATTTTTTTAATACATAACCTCAATAATTAATAGGTTATATCAATTTGAGCTTTCATTTATTAATAGGGTAAAATTCAATATATTAAAAAGCTATTCAATAGGATTTCACATATTTAAATCAAGTTTCAGAAATAAATAACACATCCTGAACAAAGAATACCTTTTGGGTCTCTCGCGGACATCATGCACAAGTGCAGACTGTGTTGGTTGGGGCACGTTGAGCGCAGCAATGGCTGGATTGCTAAAGCCCGACAATCGAATGTACCATCAGAAAAGACCACCACAGGGAGACCGAAGTTGTCTTGGGAGGACGTGGTTCAAATGTGATAGGAAAGACATGGGTATGGATTCTGTCGAGCTTCACCAAAGACAAGAATGGAGGGGAAGACTAGACAATCAGGCCCTAGCCTTATCAGAGGATTAATTGTGGCCTGATTCAACAGATGATCATGATCATGATGACCATGATGATGATGATGATGATGATGATTCTGTATGCATGAATAAAGTTGAAATCTTGGAAACGTGTGTACATGTAAAGGATCTGTTAGAATATTTATTTCCGGAACTTGATTTGGGTTGGTTGCATAAAGTAGGGACGAACACCTTACCCAAGGGTGTTCGAGGCAATTGCCAGTTTATTGTTCTTTAACAAAAACAAAAAAATAAAAGTTAAAAAAAACTTACATGTTCTGATTTCATAGTTTGCATAAATTTGACGGCTCGGTCATGCGAACTTCCATCGTTGAAAAACACAATCAAGCTCGACTTGAAAAAGAGAAGATAACAAAAAAACAAATTGAAAAAAAAAAAAAAAAGATTTATGTTTATGAACTTTCAAAATAACGAATTAGATGATGTGGGGGGGGGGTTAAAAGTGTGTGGGGGAGGGGGCTAAACTCTTACCTGATTCAACAAATAAACCTGTTGTGGTTGTGGTTGTCGTTGTTCAAATTGAAAAAATTTTTTAAAAAGATTTATTTTTATGAACTTTCAAAATAATGAATTAGATGAGAGGGGGGGAGGTTAAAAGTGTGGCGGGGGAGGAGCTAAACGGTTACCTGATTCAACAAATAAATCTGTTGTGGTTGTCGTTGTTCAAATTAAAAAAAAAAAAAAAAAAAAAAAGAAGATTTATTTTATGAATTTTCAAGTTAACGAAGAGAAGGGGGGGGACTAAAAGTGGAAGTCAGAAAAATCAGGAAACGTAACTGCTGGCAATAGAAAAGATATTGAAATTAGTCCCAAACAATTTATTTGGGTTTACCTACTCATTTGCGTTTAAATTTAATATAAGCATGTGAAGTTATCGTTAAGAGAGAGAGAGAATGGGAGGGAGAAAGAGCAAGAGAGAGAGAGAGAGGAAGAGAGAGAGGGAGAGAGGGAAAGAGAGAGGGAGGGAAAGAGAGGAGGGAGGGGAAAGAGAGAGGGAAGGAGGGAAAGAGAGAGGGAAGGAGGGAGGGAAAGAGAGAGGGAAGGAGGGAGGGAAAGAGAGAGGGAAGGAGGGAGGGAAAGAGAGAGGGAAGGAGGGAGGGAAAGAGAGAGGGAAGGAGGGAGGGAAGGAGGGAGGGAAAGAGAGAGGGAAGGAGGGAGGGAAAGAGAGAGGGAAGGAGGGAGGGAAGGAGGGAGGGAAAGAGAGAGGGAAAGAGAGAGGGAAAGAGAGAGGGAAAGAGAGAGGGAAAGAGAGAGGGAAAGAGAGAGGGAAAGAGAGAGGGAAAGAGAGAGGGAAAGAGAGAGGGAAAGAGAGAGGGAGGAAGGGAAAGAGAGAGGGAGGAAGGGAAAGAGAGAGGGAGGAAGGGAAAGAGAGAGGGAGGAAGGGAAAGAGAGAGGGAGGGAGGGAAAGAGAGAGGGAGGGAGGGAAAGAGAGAGGGAGGGAGGGAGGGAAAGAGAGGGAGGGAGGGAAAGAGAGAGGGAGGGAGGGAAAGAGAGAGGGGGGAGGGAAAGAGAGAGAGAGGGAGGGAAAGAGAGAGAGAGGGAGGGAAAGAGAGAGAGAGGGAGGGAGAGAGAGAGAGAGGGAGGGAGAGAGAGAGAGAGGGAGGGAAAGAGAGAGAGAGGGAGGGAAAGAGAGAGAGAGGGAGGGAAAGAGAGAGAGAGGGAGGGAGGGAAAGAGAGAGGGAGGGAGAGAGAGAGAGAGAGGGAGAGAGAGAGAGGGAGGGAAAGAGAGAGAGGGAGAGAGAGACACACACTTTTTTTTTATGGAGACTTACTTCATCTGAAGTTCTTTTCCGAGTGCCCAATGTGATAGGAACGACACTCCGACATGGTTCCATTGAGATTTCCAAGTTCGACAAAGGTTCCGTAGTTGGCAATGGAATATAATCTTCAATTTTTAAATCCTGTCCAAATAGAGAATTAAATTTTCAATTGCTAAACAAATCCGTCGTGAAGAGAGATTTAAAATAAAAATACATCCTCGCATCTCAATAAAAGGCTCCGTCTGTAGTACTGATGCTTAACCTTTAAATTCTTTTTGTTTCAAATATGACACATTCCAACAAAATACCTATTTAATATAATATTCAACGAAAATGTGTCAAACTGCAACTTGTTTCACATCTGCAACCATCTTGTTAACAAGTGTGAGTAGGTATTAGTATGATGTTGCATCAGCACACCCGCTAAATAGGTAATCAGTATCTCTGAGGTCAAGAGCCTAAATTTTTAAATCTGGTCATTAAAATGGTAAGTAAAATTTATTTTATGATTCTCGAGTGTAATATGATTATTTAGATGCACATATTGTAGCGTTTTGTTATGCTTGTAAACTTTTATCCAATTTGTTGCACATTTGCAATATCATTTATTTTTGTTCAATAAATATATATTTTTCAGTGTCATCGGTGTGTCATCTGCCTAATTCAAGAGCCTAAACTTTTAAATCTGGTCATTATAATGGTAAGTAAAATTATGATTCTCTAGTGTATTATGATTATTTAGATGCATATATTGTAGTGTTTTGTTATACATGTAAAATTTTATGCCATTTGTAACATCATTTATTTTTGTTCAATAAATATATAGTTTTTTCTAAAAATCATTTATACTACTTTTTAATACCCCTATGAAATATTTTTCACTTGATAACATTTTTTTAGATCAATATAAAAAAATAAAGCATTTATGGGTTAATAATTTTGTATATTAACCCATTAAATACCCCAAAAATAGTCTATAAGAATTAACCCATTAATCTCTTTTACATTATTTTTAATGGGGAAATATGATTGGTTTTCGGACAGCTTTTCAGAAAAACAAAAAAAACAGGGGAGATAAGTCAGTAAAAGGTGCTCGTGCCAATGGAGAATCGGAAATATACGATAAAACTGATTTATATTTTTAATTAAAATTCCACTCGATGATTTTCCCTAATTTTTGGTGGAGATAACTACTTTTGTCTGATACGTAAATATATCAGAGTTTTCCTGTTAATTTATTTTGAACCGACATATTTCACCGACTAAAATGATCTCAAATTAAAAAAATAAATAAAAATAAAATGTTTGAATCCTTGAATCAACATTGACCTTGAGCAAACTATGGAACTATTCGAGTTCGACTTTCGAAAACTTTGTAGACAACCCAACCTTAGAGCAGAGAAGCGTCACGGACAAATAGATAAGACACGGCTGATAACATTCGGTTCTAAGTGCACAAGATTATTTCAAACACGACACAAGCCTAAAAATAAGATTTTCGTCCGACGCAGACTTGCCGCTTGAAAAACAAAGATAGTGAATCCCTATTTTTACTTGTCTCCCCATGAGAACACAGACAAAGTTAGACACAATGTCAGTTTCTTGTGATACTATAGACCAGGGGGGGGGGGAAGCCCAAACGGTGGGAGTAATTGATTCAGAAATTCACAAAGACGATAGGAAATGGGATGGACAATCAACAAGGAGTGGTTTGTTTCTAATTTTCAGAGGTGAGGGCTTGTCAGTGACTAAACGACTCAGAGATAAGATATTTAGGGTTTTGACATTTTTGACGACAATAAGTTAGTTTTACGACATTTTTGACGACAATAAGTTAGTTTTACGACATTTTTGACGACAATAAGTTAGTTTTACGACATTTTTGACGACAATAAGTTAGTTTTACAGCCATTTTTGACGACAATAAGTTAGTTTTACGACATTTTTGACGACAATAAGTTAGTTTTACGACATTTTTGACGACAATAAGTTAGTTTTACGACATTTTTGACGACAATAAGTTAGTTTTACGACATTTTTGACGACAATAAGTTAGTTTTACGACAGGCGGCGGTTTAAGGCAAAAAGTTGACAAGATCAGGACTCAAAAAGAAGGCGATCAGTTTGGATTCAACTCCGAACGAGATCAAATTGAGCCGAGCAAACGATCAGATGAACTGATCAATCGAGCCTCGACAGACAATTTAATCTCTGTTTACTAAAATGCGGACGTTAACGTTTCGGGTCCCTTTCGGTATCACACACAACCAGAGTAAAACTGTTTGAAAGACAAATGTATTTGAGTTTGTGTTCTTTCTTGTGAGTCACGTTGCTTTTATTTGTTTTGTAAACTTGTAATCCAGTGCTGTGCCCTCGACGATTCGTCAGTGGAATAGACGACTCTGCTAGAATGACGATGAAGACAAGAAGAAGGCCACGGACACACAATGTTGGGGTTAATGGTCGTCGAGAGGAGCAGCATGGTTCTACAGCTGAGTACTAGGTATTAGCTTCAATAGGATGAGGTGGCTCATTAGTGTAGATTCAAATTGAAACTTACGGCATAAAAACTTTGTTTATTGATTATCCACCCATGGATTAGCAGATAATCAGAACCCAGAAGAATGGACTTGCCCATCTAATCATAATGGAGTGTCCCAGCCTTGTTATAAACCAGCTTTCTGGGCTTATGTCTCAGTTTATTTAGTCAGTTCTCAGCTGTCTAACCAGTTGAGCTCAACTAAATAAACTGAGACAGAAACCTAGAAAGCTGGTTTATACAGTATCCACTCAGGCACTAACAACCAAAAGAATGCCCATATAAACATAATGGAGCATCCCAGTCTGCTTATATACCAACTTTCTAGCTTCTGATATCAATTTATTTAGTTTCTTGTCAGACAGCTGAGTACAAAGTATTAGATTCAATAGGATGAGGTGGCTCATTAGTGTAGATTGGTTCTACACGACTAACATTTCTTACTGAACTTTCTACAATGAAAACAATGACGATGAAGACAAGAAAGAGGCCACGGACACACAACGTTGGGGTTGACGGTCGTCGAGAAGAGCAGCGTGGTTCTACATTCTTACATGGAGGATATTCAACTCCCAAAAAGAGTGCATTCTGAATGTGACAAAAATTTAAATTGCCCCAGTCAAGAAGGATTCCTCCTCCTCTAACTGAGGACGAAACAAATAGTTAGTCGCTCGAAGACTACCAAACTAAATTAAGAACACTAAGCAAAGACTAATCTTATAGCAATGAATGCAGAGGAAGCTTGGGATTGACATATAAAGGACGCTTTTTTGTTTGTCTTTTCATTACAAAGGAAAACTGGGAGGTGACAGTGGCGAAGTGGTTAACAACACGGACTGATGACCTGGGTGTGCCAAGTTCGAATTCAGTTCGTTCTTTTACTTGGGATGTTGGCAACATGCATGTGGTCCCGCCTGTAAGTACCCGATGTCTTTCTAGAAAGAATTCTAACTAGAAATATATTGGAGAAAACGAATGCCAACAATAGAATTATCCGATTCATATTTTTTTGTTTCATTTTACTTCAGTCGAAGCTCTCAGAAATCAAGGGGCCCCTTTCCTGGGGCTAACACTTGATCCCTATATGAGATACATAGATATTTGAATATTCTATTAAAGTTCTCTTTTACCTGTCAAACGTTGAGTTAGTAAAGAAGTTAAGAATATTAATTTTCCTTAATTGACCAGTTGATTATGTTATAGTATATATTTCTTGTGGTCTCTTGGTTTTAGCGAATTTCAGGACAAGAATTCATCTGGTCTGGTGGAGGATCCAGCTAAGGTCCTCGTTCAGGGTTTATGGTCAGTCATGTTTTTTTTCTTTTAACTGAAAAACGCTTTAGAATGAGTTCAAACACAAACTTATCCAGGTAGGTAGAAGAGTAACTTATCTTGCCTTTGGTAACATTTATTTGTTGCCTATTTGGTTTTCACTCCCTTTTGGTTCCGTTAGTTACAGTAACAAATATCGGATTTCTACATGAGATACATAGATATAAACATAAATTCTCTTTACCTCTCAAACGTTGAGTTAGTAAAGAAGTGAAGAATTTTAATTTTCCTCTCCCCAATTGACCCGTAAACTATATTATAGTATATCTTTTTTTTGGTCTCTTGGTCTGACCAGATTCCAGGACAAGAATTCATGTCTGGTGCAACTTCCTATTCAAGTAGCTTCTTTCCAAGAACTGCAGGCTTGTGGAACTCTCTTCCTGCTTACTGTTTTCCTCCTACCTATAATCTTGGTCTTTTCAAGACTAAGGCCAATAGGCATCTCCTGTCTTTGCGATAATTATATTTGTTCTTGTTAGCTACTTACATTAAGTGGGTTCATGCCTTATCTGGAGTGATTTCCATAAAAAAAAAAACCCCCCCCAAAAAAACCATCAAAGTCTCCTGTTCTGCGCACACTATATTGTCTCGATTTAATCTTCCTCTGAGGTCATCAGATCTAAGCCTGTCTTGAAGACTCACATTACACATCAATTGTATCATTTCTCTCCATGCAACATATGTCCTCAACCCTCACTGGCTAGGTTTCACTTCCATACATCATCACACTGTGTACACATGCCTAATAGACTCTTCCCTTGGTCGATAGTGGTAATGCTCTGCTGGTTAGTAATGGCAGAATTCCCTGAACTTACTCCATTAACTCCTAACTCTTGCAATCACATTAACACCGGCTCCACTCTAAACTAAGCTTGTTTATCGTGTTACAAAATCAGAAAGGGAATCATACACTTACGGCTGGTAGTAAAAATATATTGGATTCGCCTGGAACTTCGGTAAAATCAAAGATGCTGCTCCAGTTGTTGTTGAATGTACTCAGCTTGGCACTTTGGAATTGTTCTGAAATATAAAAGAAAAACATATTAAATACGTATTCCAATTCCGAGAAAATTTTGTAGAAAACCAAAAACCTTAAACCGCCAGAGGCACCCTAAAACATAAACCGCCAGAGAAACTCTAAAACACAAACCGCCAGAGACACCCTAAAACACAAACCGCCAGAGAAACTCTAAAACACAAACCGCCAGAGAAACTCTAAAACACAAACCGCCAGAGAAACTCTAAAACACAAACCGCCAGAGATACCCTAAAACACAATCCGCCCGAGACACCCTAAAACACAATCCGCCCGAGACACCCTAAATCACAAACCGCCCGAGACCCTAAATCACAAACCGCCCGAGACACCCTAAATCACAAACCGCCCGAGACACCATAAATCACAAACCGCCCGAGACACCATAAATCACAAACCGCCCGAGACACCCTAAATCACAAACCGCCCGAGACACCCTAAATCACAAACCGCCCGAGACACCCTAAATCACAAACCGCCCGAGACACCCTAAATCACAAACCACCCGAGACACCCTAAAACATAAACCGCCAGAGAAACTCTAAAACACAAATCGCTAGAGACACCCTAAAAACACAAACCGCCCGAGACACCCTAAAACACAAATCGCCAGAGACACCGAGTGCATAAAGGCATCCATAATCCCATCAATTTCTGATGATGCACGGTTAAAGGGGTCCTTTCGTCCAGTTTGCTACCACACCTCTATCTGATCATTCTGCTGAAGCCGTTGCAGATCATTGGCCCATGTCTAACTGCCATACACGATGGCCGAACAAGTATGTCGAAAAGACCTTGCCTCGAATCCTGAAGGAAATGTGCCTCGATGTAAGGAATGCTAGCAGCTTCCTGAAACCTTTCCAAGCAACACAACAGCGAGCAGTGATGGCACGTTCAAAACCACCACCAACATTCAACATGTCGCCTTTAAAATAGTTTTATTATTCGATTATATTTTGAGCTCTGGTATGTATACACTATTGAGCTACTACTTCCCCAAAATTTGTGTGAATTGAAATGAATTATATTTTGAGCTCTGGTATGTATACACTATTGAGCTACTACTTCCCCAAAATTTGTGTGAATTGAAATGAATTATATTTTGAGCTCTGGTATGTATACACTATTGAGCTACTACTTCCCCCAAATTTGTGTGAATTGAAATGAATTATATTTTGAGCTCTGGTATGTATACACTATTGAGCTACTACTTCCCCCAAAATTTGTGTGAATTGAAATGAATTATATTTTGAGCTCTGGTATGTATACACTATTGAGCTACTACTTCCCCCAAAATTTGTGTGAATTGAAATGAATTATATTTTGAGCTCTGGTATGTATACACTATTGAGCTACTACTTCCCCCAAAATTTGTGTGAATTGAAATGAATTATATTTTGAGCTCTGGTATGTATACACTATTGAGCTACTACTTCCCCCAAATTTGTGTGAATTGAAATGAATTATATTTTGAGCTCTGGTATGTATACACTATTGAGCTACTACTTCCCCCAAAATTTGTGTGAATTGAAATGAATTATATTTTGAGCTCTGGTATGTATACACTATTGAGCTACTACTTCCCCCAAATTTGTGTGAATTGAAATGAATTATATTTTGAGCTCTGGTATGTATACACTATTGAGCTACTACTTCCCCAAAATTTGCGTGAATTGAAATGAATTATATTTTGAGCTCTGGTATGTATACGCTATTGAGCTACTACTTCCCCAAAATTTGCGTGAATTGAAATGAATTATATTTTGAGCTCTGGTATGTATACGCTATTGAGCTACTACTTCCCAAAATTTGTGTGAATTGAAATGAATTTATATTTTGAGCTCTGGTATGTATACACTATTGAGCTACTACTTCCCCAAAATTTGCGTGAATTGAAATGAATTATATTTTGAGCTCTGGTATGTATACACTATTGAGCTACTACTTCCCAAAATTTGTGTGAATTGAAATGAATTATATTTTGAGCTCTGGTATGTATACACTATTGAGCTACTACTTC